>CM030368.1:203222151-203658411 GCA_017893485.1 Hemerocallis citrina | reverse complement strand
CTCCTCTAGCTTGGCGGTCCCTATATGTGGCTCGGCTTACTAGAGAATGACTTCTCCATCGATGACGTTGAGGGGACTCTCTCTGCATCCTAGGGGGAGGGGATCTTGTGGTCCTCGATCTGTGGGGGGTCCAGACTCTTGAGACCCCTGGGTGCTCAGGTTAGTGGACTCCCCTAAGGGCTCGCCATCCATTTAGGCGAGTTCGGAGGTCGACCCCCTTCTGGCGGTTGACAATCACTTGACGGAGATCCTGCTCGGGAGGGCTTTGAGAAGCCATAGAGTCTACTGGAGGATTGTGGACCGCGACATGGTCCTGAGGAGGATTTTACTATGGACGACTTCGATGAGAGGGTAGCCCCTCGAGACCCTGGAGGGGCCTGTTGAGGAGGAGGCTGTTGAAGAAGAACATATTGAACTAGAGAAGGGGGAGGAGGAGGAAGATGAGTGGTTCTACGGCTGGAAACCGATGCCTTCCCCTTCTTTTTTGGATGCATGGCTTGAAACTAATCTCGCTAACGAAGTGAGGTTGGATTGCTTTTTTGTTTCCCTCAGACGGTGCCAATCTGTTGCTGCTGATTTTGGTGTGGGAGCAAACAGATGAATTTGTGGATTCTTGAGAAAACGAACAAGGCAAACCTGTTGACCTGTTGACCTTCACCAACATATTGACTAGGTTCTTGCTGCTGTTGCGAACCTGCAAAAAGTGCGAAACAGCGGGATGGATTCCGAAGGCGCACCCTTCGACGCTCTTGTCAGTAATCAGAAAGATTATGAAAGAAATTATGTAGAAAAATATTGATTACCTTCTTATGGTGGGAGGAGAGGGGTTTTTATAGTTGCCTCAGGGATCCGTTTCGAGATAAGAACAAATCTCTACTTCCCGGTGTGGATGGATGGATGTGGTTAAAACCACCTCTTAGGGATAATTATGAATCTGAATTCTTCTTTATCCTTCTGAACTGGTTTGTAATGGGTTTGGACTCGTACCCAGTAAGACAGATCCGTTTATGGGTTATTGGGCTTAAAAGAAAGACCCAGTCCCCATATCAAACCGGTTTGTAGGTGAAATTACCGTTTTACCCTGAGAGCTTTAAGATTCGTGCACGATTTGAACGGCCGCGATTTAATCCCATTTTTAGCCATATCACATATAAAATTAAGATCAAGGTCAAAGAGCAATCCAACTTAGACAAAAACTATTCATAATATAGGGTTTACTACAAGGGGTCCAAGTCAGAGAGCAGTACAACTTCTTCAAAATTGGGATATAAACTGAAGCCGTTATTGGATCCTAGGTCGTTTTCCCAAATAACGGCCTAAGCTAAACACAAAATGTGCATCACTGTTTGTTTGTTTGTTTGTTTTTTCCCTTTTTTTTAAATAACCAAAATTTGAAAAGCGTGAATAAAATATATTTTAATGTTAGGGTTAGACATTAAATAAAAGATATGTAAGTGACTATAGATAGGGATATCTTATTGGTTTAGGTTAAGGGTATAGTTGTAGGGTTAGGGATTAGGTTTAGGGTTAGTGTAAGAGGGTTCAGATAAGCTAAACAGGGCTGTACTCTCTCATATTTTGAATGTCCCCAAATTTATATGTTTCAAAATATATCAAAATTATATGCTATATATAGATATAATGTAATTTAGAAGATCAAAGATTAATTAAAGTTTTCCATATAAAATGTTCAAAAATACCAAAAAAATTACATAAAACAACAAATTCCTATTGGGCTACCTAAGATATACTAGGTCGTTGGTTGGAACAACGACTTCCGTTTAGTATTAACAATATCGAAAACTTTACCATTATAAATCAAATAAAATAAAATTCTCCAAATAATAATAATAATAATAATAATAATAATAAAAGGGCAACTCAGTGTTCCAAAATATGTCAATGGTGGAACTGCTCTTCAAAGGCTGTGAAACTCAGTCTTCAGGAGTGGGGGGCTTGTGATATGGCTAAAAATAGAACTAAATCGGGACCGTTCAAGTCGGGCACGAATCTTAAAGCTCTCAAAGGTAAAACAGTAATTTCCACCACAAACGGGTCTGAAATGGGAACTGGGTCTTTCTTCAAAGCCCAATAACCTAAAAACGGATCTATCCGATTGAGTATGGGTGGCAGCCCGTCACAAACCAGCCCATGTCATTTGAAAAGTAATCCAAATTCGTGATTATCTTTATGAGACGCTTTAAACCAAATCTCTTATCATGAAACGATTTAAACTCTACATCTTATCTAAAAAAACCGAGACATCGAGATAAATGATTATCTCTAAACTGTCTCTAAAAGTGACTATAAATTTTCCTCTCCCCCCACCATAAAAAAAGTAATCAATATTTTTCCACAAAAGAGCTCTTTCATAATCTACTTGATTACTAAATTGAGCGTCAGAGGGTTCATCACCGGGATCAATCCGAGTGTATCGAATTTTTTGCAGGTTAACGGCAGCAGCGAGAAACAGTCAAACGCCGGCCAAAAGTCAACAGGTTTGCCTTATTTGTTTCCAAAAGAATCCACAAATTTATATGTTTGCTCCCACACCAAAATCAGCAGCAACAGATTGGCGTCGTCTGTGGGAAATAGAAAAAGCAATCCAACCTTACTTCACCGGTGAAGTTAGTTTCCAAGCCATGCCTCCGAATAGAAAAGCAGTGGCTTCCAGCCAAAGAGCCACTCCTCTTCCTTCTCCTCCACTACTCCAAGATGTTCTTCTTCAACCCGACCAACAAGTTCAGCAACTGTAGCCTGAACATCCCCTTTCCCAATAGCTTCCTCCTCAACAGGCCCCTCCAAGGTCTCGAGGGGTTTCCGCGGGGGGATCTCGTCGAAGTCGTCCAAAGCAGCACCCTCTTCACGACCATGTCTTGGTCCACAATCCCTCAACTGACTCTATGGCTTCTCAAAGTCCACCCGGACAGGATCTCCATCAAGTAATTATTAACCGACAATAGGGGGTCGACCTCCGAACTCGCTTGAATGAAAGGCGAGCCCTTGAGGAAGTCCCTCAACCCGAGCACCCAGGGGCCCCCAGAGTCCGGACTCACCGCACGCCCAGGACCAGAAGATCCCCTCCCTCGAGTAGGCAAAGAGAGTCCCCTCCACGTCATCGACGGAGAAGTCGATCCCACTCCAATAAGCCGAGTCTCATCAGGGGACCGCTGAGCTGGAGGGGCACCAGTCACTCAGACCGAGTTCCAGAACTTTAAAGAAGATATCCTACGAGCTCTTAATATTACCACGAATCAGGATCAGCGTGCGCCTAACCCTTGCCAGACCGCCACTTACGAAAGAGAGTCCCGAGGGTCGACCAGATCCGACCGGAGGGATGACTCAGTCCACCACCGTCTCCACGAGATGGAGAGGCACCTTAACAAGATCAATCCCGAAGAAGAACAATGGACCAATAAGTTTCACCCAAGCAGACCTCCCTTTTCCATGACCATTATGGAAGCTCTGGTTCCCGAAACCTTTAAGCCGCTTCGCTTTGAGTCCTACGATGGGGAGTTAGACTCGACCGATCATATCGAGAGTTTTAAAAATCTCATGATGATTCATCAAGCCTCGGATGTGCTCCTCTACAAGGCATTCCCAGCAACGTTGAGGGGACCAGCGCGAGAGTAGCACTCCCGTCTATCCCCAACCTCCATCTTCTCATTCGAACAGTTTGAGGAGCTCTTCCTCACCCACTTTGTTAGTAGTTGTCGAGCCGAGAAAATAAGTGCATCTTTGCTAGCCCTCAGCCAAAGAAAGGGTGAACGCTTAAAAGATTCCGTTCGGCACTTTACTACCAAGGCCTGATCTATTGCCTCCCTCAACCAATCAGTAGCCTCTGCAACATTCAGGCACAATGTTAATAATATCGATCTCAAGGCATCCCTTGCCAAGAAGCCTCCTCGGGACTTCTCGGAGCTCCTGCTTAGGAGTGAGAAGTACATCCGAGCGGAAGAAGCTCTCTGTAACACCCCGAATTTCAAATAAGGATAAATTCGAGATTTCACAGGATCTTTACTTCACTTCGTACAATTTTACAAGGAATTTTAAAACTTTTCAATAATACATCAGAGTTCAATTACAACTTGGTTTTACACAACGGAAGAATGAAATTTACAATAAAACATTTACAACATCTTTAAAATAAAGCAGCATCAGCATATCCACTTTATAGCTTCATGAATGGTCCTTTACCTGCATTTTAATCTGTGGGCTCGTCAGTTACTTACAACTGACGAAATGTTATACACGGCTATCCTCTCTATGCCGGGAATAGTATAACGATCTCATACTTTAACAAATCACAAAAAAGATTGAATGAACAAGTAAAGTGTCAAGAGTGATTATTCTAAATATAAGTGTATGTCATGCCTTAATGCCTAATGCACACAATTCTACACTAGGATGACACTAATGCACACTTGTTCAGATTCTATGCATCCCATACTACATAGGTCTGAGGGCAAGTGCCTACGTACTCCATATTGAAGGGTTCGATCCCTCGCCATGAGACTACCCAGTAATAAAACAAGTTTTAGAGTTATTCCACAGATACGGATCTCAGCCTCCCTGGCTATAATAACAGATCCCAGCCTCCCTGGCTATTATATCGTGAGAATAATCCCGTAAATGCCCCTCTAGCCCCGGTATATACATATTCTTTGGAGTATGGTAAACATCCGTCGACTACCCTAAGTCCCGGATAAAATACAGTCCATCTCCTATGGGGCAACCACAGTCCACCAACTGGGTCTATAGCCACGGAGATCCACCGCCGACTATATAGAAGCACCCATTTACGTTTGCACAAGTTTATCACATCTTCACTTAAGTGCCTAATTATTCTTAAGTTCAAGACATGAATAATTTTTACTCATAGAATTAGTTTTACCTCCTACCGGACTTAATCAATAAATATGAGATCGCCCCACGGCAATATCTCAAAATCATATCAATCCTTTCTTTTATTTTTGCCGGTAACCGAAGTCTTACTAATTCTTAATCATAATCTTTCATGTACATGAAACATGGGTACACATACCCCTTAATAATCATATCTTAAACTTATTATATTCATATCTCTAACTTATCCATAATCTAATCAATGTTTCATTTTTGCATTACCCATGATTCATTCATTCATTCATAATTTTCCATAAAAACAAATAATCCTTTTTCATGAACAAAATTTTCATCCATTATCATTCTTTTTAACAACTTAGGCACATATTCATAATCAACTTATTCATTCAAAATCTTTATAAGCAAAATATTTTCTTTCAAGTACGCAACTTCATCACATGAATTTTATCAACAAATTCAAACTCTCACAATATCTCAACTCACTTTAAAACATTCTTTACACAAATAAGAGTATAATTTTCTTCAAGAAAAATCACTTCACAAACTACTACTTTACTCTTCTTAATAAAATAAAGTTCTATAATAGAATTTTGAAGTCAATAATAATGTTAAAATTACTCAGTTTCGGAAAATATAATAATGGACTAACTTTGGTAAATATTTTCAAAAGTGGACCAGTCGGGTAAATATTTTCTACGGTGGATCAGTTTCGGAAATTATTTTCTTTTTACCCTTTTCATTATCATGTCTTCACTTAGATATTTTCATGTCTCTAGCCATCTACAATTTGATCTATATCTCATTTGGCATCAATCATAATTCTTTTTTAGTCCATTCATGAATCAACAACAATAGCAATTTCATTTGCAAATTTTAAACTCATGAAGTCTCTCCAATTAACCAAATACAAATAATTCACAACTTATTTAATGTTCTATTCATAATTCACTTATTCTCAATTCTTTCCAACAAGAATTCTATTCATGCATTCATCTAATTTAAACTCATTAACAATTTGAGTACACATAGAAATCTAGAATTTCACATTCATCATAATTGCATAATCTCAACAAGAGAAGCTAATTCTCACATCAAAGTCTTTTTTTAAAAAAAAATCATATTCTTAAAAATAATTAACTTAAGAACAAAATTTCATTCTATCTTCAAATATCTCTTTTACTTCTCAAATATAATTGAAAAATTCTACAACTATCTTTACTATATTCTATTTCATTTTATAAGAGTATTAGAATTTTTTCCCAAATTTAATTTGCATTTAAACTCATTAAGAAGTCTCAACAATCTTCCTACAAATTATACATTTCGACAATTACAATCATGCGTACTAGTATGGTTTGTGACAGTAATTCATTTTATTATTTTTAACTATCGTGATGGAAAATTGTTCTCTTAGTCATAATATTATTTCTACCATTCATAAACACAATATATTTATCCCATCACATTTTACTTTATTTATCAAAATTAGCATGTTTGTACTACAAAATCAACCACTAACACAATATTAATCTTTCTTTCTTATTCATGACCCTAGAACATAAAACAACATTTTTCAACAAATTTCCCATACAAAAGAATACATTTTTAACATGCATAACATTTTACAAGCATTCTAACATGATCTATGGTATTAGCTCTTTAGTCAAAAATTCCTATTATTTGTTTAATCATAGCAATAGCATGTAACACTAACATGAAATTTTAACTACACATCAAAACAAAATGTTCATATATTATCACTAGCATGCATAGTTCTAAATTAGAAAGCATGAGAACCCACCTTATTGAAGCTTGAACAATTGAAGGAAAGATGTGACCCTTCTTCTAGCTCCAAGACAACTCCTAGCAATGGCTCCTCCTCCTAGCAATGGCTTCCTCTAGCAATTCCTCCAAAAGGACCTTCACTCTCTTTCTTTTATTCTTCTCTTTCTCTTATTTATTTTATTTTTTGGTGTGAAAAAGAATGAGAAATGGGTTGCTATTTATAGGACAATGCTAGGGACTATATTGCAAAATCTCCCACCTAATAACTTCTCATTTTAATTCTCTTTTTAATTCCCACCTCTTCATATTTTTAACTCCTAAAACTCCCAACCTCTCATCTCCCCACTCTCCATGAACTTAATCTCTCCATTATTCTACCACCTAGCCCACAAAATGGTCCAAAAACATTTGTGTGTGCATGCACACATGCACAAACAAATATGAATACATTTCTATAACTCAAAAATGTGTACTAATATTGTAACTTGTCATGTATTAGTACATGTTCAACCTAATTTAAGTTATAATTAGTGGGCTTGAATCATGGGCCTTCATTTTATTTAACTAATTTAATTATTCTAGTGGGCTCTCTTTTTAATTAGTCTATTGGGCTAGAATTTAACTTTAAGTCCATGGATCAAAAGAAAAGCTAAATAAAACTAATGCATGCTAAAAATAGTAAAATAAGAGTGGCAAAATGAGAATAAAAATTTGCACGTGCACCATACGTGCAAGAAAATGCATTTTAATCAAAATAGGGGGAAAATAAATTTTCGTTTTATAAAATAGATTTAAATACATAAAAATAAATAATTTAAACCTATAGAAAAATATTATACGTAGTGGTGGAAACACGTGCATCAAAACACGTAAAAAGCACGTAAAATACAAGATTGAAATTTGATATTTTGTTGACTCCAAATAGTGTAAAAATCAATAAAGGAAAATGCATAAATAGTTGTCAATCAAAATACGTGATGAAAACACGTTACAAAATATACGTGCGTAACACACAGGGGCAAAATTGTAATTTCAATTTTGCGGGGTGTTACACTCTCCCCCCCTTAGAGTAGTTCCGTCCCCGGAACTCGCTAGGGTAAAGATTGTATTTTGTACACGCCAAATAAAATATCATTCTTGTATTTAGAAAACTGCATACTTTAAGGGTATAAAATACGCAACGAAAAAAAATAAGACAAACTCTATATAGGAAAACTATGAATATCAAAATTTTATAAAAACAAACGAGAAAACTCTCATAAGGAAATGGATATAACCATAAAGATATAAGGGATTGAAAGAAGTTCCAAAGTGTTTCTAGATAAGCATTAGATAAAAGGGAAAAGTCAATTAAGTTGTTAATTTTGAAATAGTTCGGAAAACAATGTGGCAAGGAATAGTCAATAGGTAATTTAGAAAAAAAAATTATCAATGAAATAAACGGTAGAAAATTCGCAAACTGTATAACGAAATCCAATTAGCAATTTAGAACACAAGACCATTGAATAAGAGTTTGGAAAAATGAATGGGAATGAGACATGGTTGAAAGTATAGATAACATAAAATAACTTTGTATACCAATTAATAAAATAGTTTGTAAGGTAATTATACTAATTATACATACAAATTTTTAAAATAGAAGGCATACAGTGAAATACTTTTGAATATACAAAATTTTGTAGTGATGAAATTAATTTATAACATTAAGACAAAATAGTGTAAAGCACATAAGAAAAATCCAAAATAATAAATGAAGAAAATATTGGTTGCAATATTAATTTAATAAATGGCAATTTAAAACTCAACAAAATACGTAAAGTAATAGTATACATAGACGGGTAAACATGAAGTGACATAAATAAATGAAAGACAAAATTTTAAGTTTAAAAATAGATTTAAAATATCAAGACTAAGGAAGATAGACAAATGATAAATATTCAAATGATTTAATAATATAAGAAAATATTTATTTGAAAAATATTGACTACGGAGAAAGTACCATGATAAAAATCTACAAAAAATAATTTGAGAGAGAAGTGTGTAAGGTATCATGAATGACGGTCCAAGCCAACCACGCTTTCACTGCGCCACTCTGATACCCAGGAGAAGATGTGCTCGCATACACTCTCATATTAATGTATACGAGGAGAACATCATGAATGAAATTGAATGCAAGTTCAATAACAACTTCATTCACGATTCCAGTCATCCAAAAGAAAGAGAAAACATCAATGTATAGAGCAACACAAATGTAAATCACTTACATTTAAATCTCTATAGACTGAAACTCACACTCTAGTGTCCACAGGAATAATATTGTAACTACTCAACAAGGTGTCACGGGTTCTAGACTATAGTTAATGATCTTACTACTCTTCCTAAACAAATCTTTAGACTATCAAGTTCTGATTCACTTGGGTTAGCCGTAAGAGTCGGTTCCCAGCTAGCGGTGGTCCGAAGACGCTTAAATACCGTGTCGCTTAGGGCTGTTTACACCCGGTTGACAGAAGGACTCTTTTGGCTTGTTCCCAAATTTATCGTCACTTTTTATCGTTCCTTATAAACTTGTACTACTTGTGAAGCATGCTCTGATACCATCTGTAACACCCCGAATTTCAAATAAAGATAAATTCGAGATTTCACAGGATCTTTACTTCACTTCGTACAATTTTACAAGGAATTTTAAAACTTTTCAATAATACATCAGAGTTCAATTACAACTTGGTTTTACACAACGGAAGAATGAAATTTACAATAAAACATTTACAACATCTTTAAAATAAAGCAGCATCAGCATATCCACTTTATAGCTTCATGAATGGTCCTTTACCTGCATTTTAATCTGTGGGCTCGTCAGTTACTTACAACTGACGAAATGTTATACACGGCTATCCTCTCTATGCCGGGAATAGTATAACGATCTCATACTTTAACAAATCACAAAAAAGATTGAATGAACAAGTAAAGTGTCAAGAGTGATTATTCTAAATATAAGTGTATGTCATGCCTTAATGCCTAATGCACACAATTCTACACTAGGATGACACTAATGCACACTTGTTCAGATTCTATGCATCCCATACTACATAGGTCTGAGGGCAAGTGCCTACGTACTCCATATTGAAGGGTTCGATCCCTCGCCATGAGACTACCCAGTAATAAAACAAGTTTTAGAGTTATTCCACAGATACGGATCTCAGCCTCCCTGGCTATAATAACAGATCCCAGCCTCCCTGGCTATTATATCGTGAGAATAATCCCGTAAATGCCCCTCTAGCCCCGGTATATACATATTCTTTGGAGTATGGTAAACATCCGTCGACTACCCTAAGTCCCGGATAAAATACAGTCCATCTCCTATGGGGCAACCACAGTCCACCAACTGGGTCTATAGCCACGGAGATCCACCGCCGACTATATAGAAGCACCCATTTACGTTTGCACAAGTTTATCACATCTTCACTTAAGTGCCTAATTATTCTTAAGTTCAAGACATGAATAATTTTTACTCATAGAATTAGTTTTACCTCCTACCGGACTTAATCAATAAATATGAGATCGTCCCACGGCAATATCTCAAAATCATATCAATCCTTTCTTTTATTTTTGCCGGTAACTGAAGTCTTACTAATTCTTAATCATAATCTTTCATGTACATGAAACATGGGTACACATACCCCTTAATAATCATATCTTAAACTTATTATATTCATATCTCTAACTTATCCATAATCTAATCAATGTTTCATTTTTGCATTACCCATGATTCATTCATTCATTCATAATTTTCCATAAAAACAAATAATCCTTTTTCATGAACAAAATTTTCATCCATTATCATTCTTTTTAACAACTTAGGCACATATTCATAATCAACTTATTCATTCAAAATCTTTATAAGCAAAATATTTTCTTTCAAGTACGCAACTTCATCACATGAATTTTATCAACAAATTCAAACTCTCACAATATCTCAACTCACTTTAAAACATTCTTTACACAAATAAGAGTATAATTTTCTTCAAGAAAAATCACTTCACAAACTACTACTTTACTCTTCTTAATAAAATAAAGTTCTATAATAGAATTTTGAAGTCAATAATAATGTTAAAATTACTCAGTTTCGGAAAATATAATAATGGACTAACTTTGGTAAATATTTTCAAAAGTGGACCAGTCGGGTAAATATTTTCTACGGTGGATCAGTTTCGGAAATTATTTTCTTTTTACCCTTTTCATTATCATGTCTTCACTTAGATATTTTCATGTCTCTAGCCATCTACAATTTGATCTATATCTCATTTGGCATCAATCATAATTCTTTTTTAGTCCATTCATGAATCAACAACAATAGCAATTTCATTTGCAAATTTTAAACTCATGAAGTCTCTCCAATTAACCAAATACAAATAATTCACAACTTATTTAATGTTCTATTCATAATTCACTTATTCTCAATTCTTTCCAACAAGAATTCTATTCATGCATTCATCTAATTTAAACTCATTAACAATTTGAGTACACATAGAAATCTAGAATTTCACATTCATCATAATTGCATAATCTCAACAAGAGAAGCTAATTCTCACATCAAAGTCTTTTTTTTAAAAAAAATCATATTCTTAAAAATAATTAACTTAAGAACAAAATTTCATTCTATCTTCAAATATCTCTTTTACTTCTCAAATATAATTGAAAAATTCTACAACTATTTTTACTATATTCTATTTCATTTTATAAGAGTATTAGAATTTTTTCCCAAATTTAATTTGCATTTAAACTCATTAAGAAGTCTCAACAATCTTCCTACAAATTATACATTTCGACAATTACAATCATGCGTACTAGTATGGTTTGTGACAGTAATTCATTTTATTATTTTTAACTATCGTGATGGAAAATTGTTCTCTTAGTCATAATATTATTTCTACCATTCATAAACACAATATATTTATCCCATCACATTTTACTTTATTTATCAAAATTAGCATGTTTGTACTACAAAATCAACCACTAACACAATATTAATCTTTCTTTCTTATTCATGACCCTAGAACATAAAACAACATTTTTCAACAAATTTCCCATACAAAAGAATACATTTTTAACATGCATAACATTTTACAAGCATTCTAACATGATCTATGGTATTAGCTCTTTAGTCAAAAATTCCTATTATTTGTTTAATCATAGCAATAGCATGTAACACTAACATGAAATTTTAACTACACATCAAAACAAAATGTTCATATATTATCACTAGCATGCATAGTTCTAAATTAGAAAGCATGAGAACCCACCTTATTGAAGCTTGAACAATTGAAGGAAAGATGTGACCCTTCTTCTAGCTCCAAGACAACTCCTAGCAATGGCTCCTCCTCCTAGCAATGGCTTCCTCTAGCAATTCCTCCAAAAGGACCTTCACTCTCTTTCTTTTATTCTTCTCTTTCTCTTATTTATTTTATTTTTTGGTGTGAAAAAGAATGAGAAATGGGTTGCTATTTATAGGACAATGCTAGGGACTATATTGCAAAATCTCCCACCTAATAACTTCTCATTTTAATTCTCTTTTTAATTCCCACCTCTTCATATTTTTAACTCCTAAAACTCCCAACCTCTCATCTCCCCACTCTCCATGAACTTAATCTCTCCATTATTCTACCACCTAGCCCACAAAATGGTCCAAAAACATTTGTGTGTGCATGCACACATGCACAAACAAATATGAATACATTTCTATAACTCAAAAATGTGTACTAATATTGTAACTTGTCATGTATTAGTACATGTTCAACCTAATTTAAGTTATAATTAGTGGGCTTGAATCATGGGCCTTCATTTTATTTAACTAATTTAATTATTCTAGTGGGCTCTCTTTTTAATTAGTCTATTGGGCTAGAATTTAACTTTAAGTCCATGGATCAAAAGAAAAGCTAAATAAAACTAATGCATGCTAAAAATAGTAAAATAAGAGTGGCAAAATGAGAATAAAAATTTGCACGTGCACCATACGTGCAAGAAAATGCATTTTAATCAAAATAGGGGGAAAATAAATTTTCGTTTTATAAAATAGATTTAAATACATAAAAATAAATAATTTAAACCTATAGAAAAATATTATACGTAGTGGTGGAAACACGTGCATCAAAACACGTAAAAAGCACGTAAAATACAAGATTGAAATTTGATATTTTGTTGACTCCAAATAGTGTAAAAATCAATAAAGGAAAATGCATAAATAGTTGTCAATCAAAATACGTGATGAAAACACGTTACAAAATATACGTGCGTAACACACAGGGGCAAAATTGTAATTTCAATTTTGCGGGGTGTTACACTCTCCCCCCCTTAGAGTAGTTCCGTCCCCGGAACTCGCTAGGGTAAAGATTGTATTTTGTACACGCCAAATAAAATATCATTCTTGTATTTAGAAAACTGCATACTTTAAGGGTATAAAATACGCAACGAAAAAAAATAAGACAAACTCTATATAGGAAAACTATGAATATCAAAATTTTATAAAAACAAACGAGAAAACTCTCATAAGGAAATGGATATAACCATAAAGATATAAGGGATTGAAAGAAGTTCCAAAGTGTTTCTAGATAAGCATTAGATAAAAGGGAAAAGTCAATTAAGTTGTTAATTTTGAAATAGTTCGGAAAACAATGTGGCAAGGAATAGTCAATAGGTAATTTAGAAAAAAAAATTATCAATGAAATAAACGGTAGAAAATTCGCAAACTGTATAACGAAATCCAATTAGCAATTTAGAACACAAGACCATTGAATAAGAGTTTGGAAAAATGAATGGGAATGAGACATGGTTGAAAGTATAGATAACATAAAATAACTTTGTATACCAATTAATAAAATAGTTTGTAAGGTAATTATACTAATTATACATACAAATTTTTAAAATAGAAGGCATACAGTGAAATACTTTTGAATATACAAAATTTTGTAGTGATGAAATTAATTTATAACATTAAGACAAAATAGTGTAAAGCACATAAGAAAAATCCAAAATAATAAATGAAGAAAATATTGGTTGCAATATTAATTTAATAAATGGCAATTTAAAACTCAACAAAATACGTAAAGTAATAGTATACATAGACGGGTAAACATGAAGTGACATAAATAAATGAAAGACAAAATTTTAAGTTTAAAAATAGATTTAAAATATCAAGACTAAGGAAGATAGACAAATGATAAATATTCAAATGATTTAATAATATAAGAAAATATTTATTTGAAAAATATTGACTACGGAGAAAGTACCATGATAAAAATCTACAAAAAATAATTTGAGAGAGAAGTGTGTAAGGTATCATGAATGACGGTCCAAGCCAACCACGCTTTCACTGCGCCACTCTGATACCCAGGAGAAGATGTGCTCGCATACACTCTCATATTAATGTATACGAGGAGAACATCATGAATGAAATTGAATGCAAGTTCAATAACAACTTCATTCACGATTCCAGTCATCCAAAAGAAAGAGAAAACATCAATGTATAGAGCAACACAAATGTAAATCACTTACATTTAAATCTCTATAGACTGAAACTCACACTCTAGTGTCCAAAGGAATAATATTGTAACTACTCAACAAGGTGTCACGGGTTCTAGACTATAGTTAATGATCTTACTACTCTTCCTAAACAAATCTTTAGACTATCAAGTTCTGATTCACTTGGGTTAGCCGTAAGAGTCGGTTCCCAGCTAGCGGTGGTCCGAAGACGCTTAAATACCGTGTCGCTTAGGGCTGTTTACACCCGGTTGACAGAAGGACTCTTTTGGCTTGTTCCCAAATTTATCGTCACTTTTTATCGTTCCTTATAAACTTGTACTACTTGTGAAGCATGCTCTGATACCATCTGTAACACCCCGAATTTCAAATAAAGATAAATTCGAGATTTCACAGGATCTTTACTTCACTTCGTACAATTTTACAAGGAATTTTAAAACTTTTCAATAATACATCAGAGTTCAATTACAACTTGGTTTTACACAACGGAAGAATGAAATTTACAATAAAACATTTACAACATCTTTAAAATAAAGCAGCATCAGCATATCCACTTTATAGCTTCATGAATGGTCCTTTACCTGCATTTTAATCTGTGGGCTCGTCAGTTACTTACAACTGACGAAATGTTATACACGGCTATCCTCTCTATGCCGGGAATAGTATAACGATCTCATACTTTAACAAATCACAAAAAAGATTGAATGAACAAGTAAAGTGTCAAGAGTGATTATTCTAAATATAAGTGTATGTCATGCCTTAATGCCTAATGCACACAATTCTACACTAGGATGACACTAATGCACACTTGTTCAGATTCTATGCATCCCATACTACATAGGTCTGAGGGCAAGTGCCTACGTACTCCATATTGAAGGGTTCGATCCCTCGCCATGAGACTACCCAGTAATAAAACAAGTTTTAGAGTTATTCCACAGATACGGATCTCAGCCTCCCTGGCTATAATAACAGATCCCAGCCTCCCTGGCTATTATATCGTGAGAATAATCCCGTAAATGCCCCTCTAGCCCCGGTATATACATATTCTTTGGAGTATGGTAAACATCCGTCGACTACCCTAAGTCCCGGATAAAATACAGTCCATCTCCTATGGGGCAACCACAGTCCACCAACTGGGTCTATAGCCACGGAGATCCACCGCCGACTATATAGAAGCACCCATTTACGTTTGCCCAAGTTTATCACATCTTCACTTAAGTGCCTAATTATTCTTAAGTTCAAGACATGAATAATTTTTACTCATAGAATTAGTTTTACCTCCTACCGGACTTAATCAATAAATATGAGATCGCCCCACGGCAATATCTCAAAATCATATCAATCCTTTCTTTTATTTTTGCCGGTAACCGAAGTCTTACTAATTCTTAATCATAATCTTTCATGTACATGAAACATGGGTACACATACCCCTTAATAATCATATCTTAAACTTATTATATTCATATCTCTAACTTATCCATAATCTAATCAATGTTTCATTTTTGCATTACCCATGATTCATTCATTCATTCATAATTTTCCATAAAAACAAATAATCCTTTTTCATGAACAAAATTTTCATCCATTATCATTCTTTTTAACAACTTAGGCACATATTCATAATCAACTTATTCATTCAAAATCTTTATAAGCAAAATATTTTCTTTCAAGTACGCAACTTCATCACATGAATTTTATCAACAAATTCAAACTCTCACAATATCTCAACTCACTTTAAAACATTCTTTACACAAATAAGAGTATAATTTTCTTCAAGAAAAATCACTTCACAAACTACTACTTTACTCTTCTTAATAAAATAAAGTTCTATAATAGAATTTTGAAGTCAATAATAATGTTAAAATTACTCAGTTTCGGAAAATATAATAATGGACTAACTTTGGTAAATATTTTCAAAAGTGGACCAGTCGGGTAAATATTTTCTACGGTGGATCAGTTTCGGAAATTATTTTCTTTTTACCCTTTTCATTATCATGTCTTCACTTAGATATTTTCATGTCTCTAGCCATCCACAATTTGATCTATATCTCATTTGGCATCAATCATAATTCTTTTTTAGTCCATTCATGAATCAACAACAATAGCAATTTCATTTGCAAATTTTAAACTCATGAAGTCTCTCCAATTAACCAAATACAAATAATTCACAACTTATTTAATGTTCTATTCATAATTCACTTATTCTCAATTCTTTCCAACAAGAATTCTATTCATGCATTCATCTAATTTAAACTCATTAACAATTTGAGTACACATAGAAATCTAGAATTTCACATTCATCATAATTGCATAATCTCAACAAGAGAAGCTAATTCTCACATCAAAGTCTTTTTTTTAAAAAAAATCATATTCTTAAAAATAATTAACTTAAGAACAAAATTTCATTCTATCTTCAAATATCTCTTTTACTTCTCAAATATAATTGAAAAATTCTACAACTATTTTTACTATATTCTATTTCATTTTATAAGAGTATTAGAATTTTTTCCCAAATTTAATTTGCATTTAAACTCATTAAGAAGTCTCAACAATCTTCCTACAAATTATACATTTCGACAATTACAATCATGCGTACTAGTATGGTTTGTGACAGTAATTCATTTTATTATTTTTAACTATCGTGATGGAAAATTGTTCTCTTAGTCATAATATTATTTCTACCATTCATAAACACAATATATTTATCCCATCACATTTTACTTTATTTATCAAAATTAGCATGTTTGTACTACAAAATCAACCACTAACACAATATTAATCTTTCTTTCTTATTCATGACCCTAGAACATAAAACAACATTTTTCAACAAATTTCCCATACAAAAGAATACATTTTTAACATGCATAACATTTTACAAGCATTCTAACATGATCTATGGTATTAGCTCTTTAGTCAAAAATTCCTATTATTTGTTTAATCATAGCAATAGCATGTAACACTAACATGAAATTTTAACTACACATCAAAACAAAATGTTCATATATTATCACTAGCATGCATAGTTCTAAATTAGAAAGCATGAGAACCCACCTTATTGAAGCTTGAACAATTGAAGGAAAGATGTGACCCTTCTTCTAGCTCCAAGACAACTCCTAGCAATGGCTCCTCCTCCTAGCAATGGCTTCCTCTAGCAATTCCTCCAAAAGGACCTTCACTCTCTTTCTTTTATTCTTCTCTTTCTCTTATTTATTTTATTTTTTGGTGTGAAAAAGAATGAGAAATGGGTTGCTATTTATAGGACAATGCTAGGGACTATATTGCAAAATCTCCCACCTAATAACTTCTCATTTTAATTCTCTTTTTAATTCCCACCTCTTCATATTTTTAACTCCTAAAACTCCCAACCTCTCATCTCCCCACTCTCCATGAACTTAATCTCTCTATTATTCTACCACCTAGCCCACAAAATGGTCCAAAAACATTTGTGTGTGCATGCACACATGCACAAACAAATATGAATACATTTCTATAACTCAAAAATGTGTACTAATATTGTAACTTGTCATGTATTAGTACATGTTCAACCTAATTTAAGTTATAATTAGTGGGCTTGAATCATGGGCCTTCATTTTATTTAACTAATTTAATTATTCTAGTGGGCTCTCTTTTTAATTAGTCTATTGGGCTAGAATTTAACTTTAAGTCCATGGATCAAAAGAAAAGCTAAATAAAACTAATGCATGCTAAAAATAGTAAAATAAGAGTGGCAAAATGAGAATAAAAATTTGCACGTGCACCATACGTGCAAGAAAATGCATTTTAATCAAAATAGGGGGAAAATAAATTTTCGTTTTATAAAATAGATTTAAATACATAAAAATAAATAATTTAAACCTATAGAAAAATATTATACGTAGTGGTGGAAACACGTGCATCAAAACACGTAAAAAGCACGTAAAATACAAGATTGAAATTTGATATTTTGTTGACTCCAAATAGTGTAAAAATCAATAAAGGAAAATGCATAAATAGTTGTCAATCAAAATACGTGATGAAAACACGTTACAAAATATACGTGCGTAACACACAGGGGCAAAATTGTAATTTCAATTTTGCGGGGTGTTACACTCTCAACCCCCCCCCCCCCTCCCAAGTCAAAAGGAGACATCTTCCGGGAACAAACAGAAGAATACAAGTGAAGAAGGGTCCCATAAATTCTAGAGGGACAACAATGGCCAGTGCCGCCCAGCTCCTCGTTTTGAGAAGTTCACCCCCCCCCAATGCTAGTATATCAACAGTTCTTATGGAGGTGGATAAGGAAGGGCTACTCTGCGGTCCCCCTAGAATGAATATTCCTGGCAAGAAAACGAACATGGATAAGTGGTGCCGCTTTCATAGGTACCACAGTAATGACTCAGATGATTGTCGGGCTCTCAAAGAGGAGATCGAAGAACTCATATAGCGGGGACACCTGGTCAAATTCGTTAGAAAAGATGGATGAAAAATATTACATTTGCCTCATTTCTATCTCACCAAGTCACATGTGTGACTCATAAACAGTAAGTTCGGAGTCCAGCTTGTCCTACCGGGCTGCTCCCACAATTTACTAAGCTCAAAAGATGGGTTTGGAGCCCAACACTTGGTTCAACGCTGCTTTAGTCGCTTGTAAACAAGCAAATGCGGAGCAGCTCACCATTCGGAATTGCTCCTACAACTCGTTAACCCCCTCAAACAACAAGTTTGGAGTCCAACACTTAGTTCGACGCCGCTTTAGCCGCTTGCAAACAAACAAGTGCGGAGCAGCTCACAATTCGGAATTGCTTCTACAACTCATTGAAACCCCCAAACAACAAGTTTGGAGTTCAACACTTGGTTCGATGCCACTTTAGATGCTTGCAAATATGCAAGTGTGGAGCAGCTCACAATTCAGAATTGCTCCTACAACTCGTCGAAACTCCCAAACAACAAGTTTGGAGTTCAACACTTGGTTCGACGCCGCTTTAGATGCTTGTAAATAAGCAAGTGCGGAGCAGCTCACAATTCAAAATTGCTCCTACAACTCATCGAAACACCCAAACAACAAGTTTGGATTCCAACACTTGGTTCGGCGGCGCTTTAGTCGCTTGCAAACAAGCAAGTACGGAGCAGCTCATAATTCAGAATTGCTTCTACAACTCGTTGAAATCCCCAAACAACAAGTTTGGAGTCCAACAGTTGGTTCGACTCCGCTTTAGCTGCTTGCAAACAAGCAAGTGTAGAGCAGCTCACCATTCGGAATTGCTCCTACAACTTGTTAATAACCCCATAACAACTAGTTCGAAGTTCACAATCATGGTTCGAAATTGCCCTCACAGGTTGCAAGTATATAGTTTCGGGGCTCAAAATGAACATTCATACAACTCCCACTGCTGGTTAAATTTTGCAACAAGCAAGTTTGGAGTTCAACTCCCCCCTAAGGTTGCTCCTCAAACTCGCCTCCCGAACGACTCTCTCCTAGAGCCCGGTGAAGTTATTCGCTCCGCTCGCCTCCCGGGTGGCCTTCTTCCAAATGAGTTTGGAGCTCAACGCTCCCCAAGAGTTGCTCCTCAAACTCGCCTCCCGAACGGCTCTCTCCTAGAGCCTGGTGATGCTCTTCACTCCGCTCGCCTCCCTAGTAGCCTTCTTCTCAACAAGTTCGGAGCCTAACTCTCCCCTAGAGTTGCTCATCAAACTTGTCTCCCAAATGGCTCTCTCCTGGAGCTTAGTAATGCTCTTTGCTCTGCTCGCCTTCCGAGCGGCCTTCTTCTTAACGAGTTCGAAGCTCAACTCCCCCCAGATTTGCTCCTCAAACTCGTCTCCCGAACGTCTCTCTCCTACAGTCTGGTGATGCTCTTCGCTCCGCTCGCCTCCCGAGCGACCTTCTTCTCAACGAGTTCGGACCTCAACTCTTCCCTAGAGTACTCCTCAAACTCTTCTCCCAAACGGCTCTCTCCTAGAGCCTGGTAATGCTCTTCGCCTTGCTCGCCTCCCGAGCATCCTTCTTCTCAACGAGTTCGGAGCTCAACTCTCTTCTAGATTTGCTTCTCAAACTTGTCTCCTAAACGGCTCTCTCCTAGAGCCTGGTAATGCTCTTTGCTTTTCCCGCCTCCCAAGCGGCCTTCTTCTCGATGAGTTCGGAACTCAACTCCCCCCAGAGTTGCTCCTCAAACTCGTCTCCCGAATGGCTCTCTCCTAGAGCCTAGCGATGCTCTTCGCTCCGTTCGCCTCCCGAGCGGCCTTCTTCTCAACGAGTTCGAAGCTCAACTCTTCCCTAGAGTGCTCCTCAAACTCGTCTCCCAAATGACTCTCTCCTAGAGCCTATCTTCGCTCCGCTCGCCTCCCGAGCGGCCTTCTTCTCAATGAGGTCGGAGCTCAACTCTCCCCTAGAGTTTCTCCTCAAACTTGTCTCCCAAACAGCTCTCTCCTAGAGCCTGGTAATGCTCTTCGCTCCGCTCGCCTCCTGAGCGGCCATCTTCTCGACGAGTTCGGAGCTCAACTCCCCCTAAAGTTGCTCCTCAAACTCGTCTCCCGAATGGCTCTCTCCTAGATCCTGGCAATGCTCCTCCCGCTCACCTCCTGAGCGGCCTTCTTCCAAGAGATTTCGGAGCCTAACTCGTCTAGAGATGCTCCCTAAATGCGCCTCTAAGAATGGGTCTTCCCGAGAGTCATACAAAGCTATTCTCAACTTCATGAAGGCAAAGATGTTTTGGGACTATTTTGAACATGAAGAAGGATGATTGTTCAACTAAATTCTAAAGAGAAATTGTAGATCTTTGAATCAGCTTCGAAATGAGGGGTCAAACACCCCGATCGGACACCCGTAGCACCGGAAAAGTGGGTTACAACACAGCAGTGCAGAGCCAATAAATCATTGACTGGTCAACGGTCAATTAGTCAAACTGGACACGTGTCAATTAGCCGAACCCCCATAGCTCTTCGGTGGCATGGATCCGAGCAAACGTGTCCCCGAACATGAAATTGGGGGAAATCTCCGCCTCAGGATACGCGCCTGATCCAAATCGATGGCTCAAAATCTCGCCACGTCGCTCGGATCCAACATCCAAGCAAAACTCAAACATGAACTTGGGTAAAATCTCCGCCTCAGGACGCGCACATGATCCAGATCGTCGGCTCAAATGCGCCCAAAAAATTCCAAGCAAATACACTCTCAGTTCGTGAAAGAGGAAAAGCTTCGGATCGGGTCGTGTTTATGACCCAAACCCGAAAGCAAAATCCAAATGCTAAGACACTTAACGGGTCTGTGGGTACGAGTCTCACACCCGCAAACCCGCAACCATCCTCCGTCCCCCTCTTCTTCTTCTCCTTCGAAATTGAGTGCAAAAAAAAACCCAATCCCGAGCTTCCACTACAATGCCGAGCTCTCCTCCTCCTTGCCGAGCTCGAACTCACCTCCATTCTGTCGAGCTCCAGTGCCGGACCCAACTCTTCTCTTCGCCGAGAACCCACAAGCAGTTGAGCTTCCTCGCTGAACTCCCCACTCCGGAAAAAATTCACGAGCTCCTTCAACTGCGGGCCTCACCGAGCTCGACCTCACCCTCGTTCTCACCGAGCTACCCCACCGTAGTCGTGCTCCCCCTCCATCGACCTCCAGTACTGTGCACCATCTTCATCCCCGTGCCAAGCTCCACCTCCACCCCGATCGTCGAGCTTTGTATCCACATCTACGAGCTCCCCTCGCCGAGCCTCCCTCGCCAAGCTCCTTTCTTCGAGCTCCGGTGACCAGGCTTGCCCTCAGCCGAAGACGAAGTCAAAGGAAATAGGCGAAGGTAGAAGAAGGCAGAGGGCGAAGGAAGAAGGAAAAAGAGGGAAAAAAAAGTATATAGAGGGGTTAACATTGGCCGAGTCAATAGTCAACGTTGACCGCCACGTGGTGCCATCTCGAGCGTTCTCAGCCCACAATCGACGCGATCCGAGCAAAGTGTGTTCCGAGCGTGAACACGCAAGAAAACGCCCCGCCTCCCAATGCGGGCTCACTTGATCGTGATCAATGTACATGATTGCACCACGTGCACAGGTAAATATTAATTAATTTATTTAACTATTAAATTGAATTAATTAATAAAAAATCCAAAAAATAATTCAAAATCGAAAAAAATTAATAAAAGATTCTAAAAATAATTATTAATTTGGAAAAACATTTTTCAATTCCTCAAAAAACAATTATTAAATTAGAATAATTAATTAAAAAATTTAAATTTTAATTATTAAAATTTGGAAATTGAATAAAAAATTCAAAAAATGACTAAAAATTGGAAAAAAAAATTCAGAAAAATCTAGAAAAATCACTAAAAATTCAGAAAATTTTAAAAGTAATTTTGAGCATTTTACAAGCTCAGAATAACACTGTTACACCTTGAAAAAGATCCAAACTCCACCAAGAACACCGTAAACTCTATAAGCCATTAAAAACGAGCAAACTACTCCTCAAAGGCTGTGAAACTGTAACATCCTGAATTTTTATTTATAAGAGTTTGTGATTTTACGTGTTTTGCACATATAATTTCATATGCATTTTTCTAGAGACAAATATTTTTTTATAGCTTGAGCTAATAATTATTTCTTTCCTAAAAGATCTATTTTTAAAGCCTAAATAAAATCCTAGGCCTAATTATCTCTCTCTAGCCCATTATAATTAATTTATTAATTAATTCTCTTGAGCCCATGGTCTTTTGGCCCATTAGTGAGCCCAATTAATTTAATTTCTCTTTTAATTAACCTAACTTGTAGTGTCGACCAACTTAACAAACAATTAATTAAATGTGCATGAACAAATTTTGGTAGGAGGTACTAGTTTGCATGTGCATTGCACTTGCACGTGCAAATGCACCATGGAGTGTAAGCCGGATTGTGCAAGGAGAGAGGGAGAGATGGGAGTAGTGGCGAGGTAATTATCTCATTCATGGGTGGTTGCTACAACTCCCAAACTCATCCTAGCCCTTGATCCTTAACTATTTGGATTAATCCTAGCCATTCAATTCGCTCAAAAATATGTATAAATACCCCTCTCTCATTTACTCACTTTTGCACTTGAAAAAGAAAAGAAGAAACATAAGAGTTAGAAAAAGATTGAGAGAAAGTGAGAGAAAGATTTTGTGTGCTAGTGTGTGTGTTCATCCCTTTGGAGGCCGACCAAATCAACAAGAAACAAGGGGAGCTCGGGTTCCATCAAGCACAAGGAGGAGAAGGCAATTTGCGGCACAATCTAGGAGGAGAATGATCGCTCTTTGTTTAAGGAGATTTCTAGGAGTTCTTTCTTTTGTTTCTTCAAATAGGTGGGTAGTTTTCTCTAACTTCTAAGTAGTACCATGCTAGGTTGTGTTTTAATCATGCTAGAATAGATATGTGAAAATATTGCTCTATATTAATACCATGATTAAGGAGAAAAAGGAATGTATGTGAAATTGCATGAAATGAATAGTGAAATTGATTGAATGATATGATTAGAATTGTTGTTGTGGTATTTTGATAATGCTCTAGCATGCTAAATTAGAATGAATGATTCTCCATGTTGAAATATTCATGTATGTGGGAAAGGTGCAAACTTAAGAAATGTGCTTATGTGAAAAGAAAAAAATACAAATTATGAGAATCTCCATGTTATTAAATAAGATTGATTAGTAAATTATGCGTGTTTATGGTTAGTATGATTGATACTAAATAATCCTAAAGTTGTATGTTAGTTGTTGGAAGAACATTTTGTAATTTAGGCCAAGTTCAAGAAATGATCAATTTGTGTGTTTATCAAAAAGGAGGAAGAAAAACTCATTAGTCTAATAAAGAGGAACTAAATTATGATTGAAAGAAATCAAGAAAAATGTCTCTTTAAAAAAGAAGTTGTTAATAGAACAATATGTGATTTTCATGTACACTTTGTATGAATAAAGAGTAGTACTTTATATGAAAAAAATAAGATTTTAATGGCTTTAAAAACCCTTAATTTACTGTTTTAATTGAAAGAAATCCAGTCAGGAATTTATTTAGTTTTAATGAAGAATGAATCACATTTTCAAAAAAATGAGTTTTTTTTTTAATGAACTAGAATAGCTACAGTCGTATACAAAACAAATTGAAATTATTTTCCCTACAGGTTAGTCACTCTGTCCATACTGGTCAGCGAGAGCAAATTAAAAACGTCACTATAGTAGGAGGTCATGGGTTCAAATCTTGGCTAAACTCTTTATTTTTACTTTCGAAAATAACCCATTACCGAGACCTTGAGTATAAGAGATTTGAAACCCCCTTGTATCCCGTGGGCATTTTGTCCCCTTTGGTCAGCCGCTGCGCCACAGTAACGTTATTGTAGCGCTACTGCTGTTGCTGCGGGTTCGAAACCTGGCTTCGGCCAAGGTTTTATTTTTATTTATTTTTTTTGTTTTTTGGGGAAATTAATATTTTAAATGATTTTTTTTTGTAAAATTAATTTATAAAAATTATGTTAATTATCCTAAGATTAATTTGAACTTATCTAGAAAATTTCTATGGATTGATTAAGAATTATATATCAAGATTAAAGAGATTATAAAGGTGTTTTATGTGATAATTAAAGCAATATGTATTTCTCTTCTTTAGGGAAAATTATGTTAAGTTATTTTGAGAATTCATGACTTAATGCAAATGTGAAAATTTTCGCTTGGTTTAAATAAATGAGTTTTAGACCTATGAATGCAAAGAAAAACCATGAGACTAAATATGTAATTCGAGAAATTGTGAAAATAAAACTATCTTGTCTCTTATTTGTGAAAAGTAATGCATAAATTGAAATGAAGAAGAATCATGATAACTTATGAAAATATTGATGAGTGTGAATACTGAATTTACGAACATGAAATAAGATTTTGAACTAGAGGGTAGCGAAGTCCTATTACCGGAAACTGAATGAGTTATAATTGTTGAGATGAATTATTGAGATGAAAGACCAAGTTGGTCAAGTTGTTGATTAAGATCGATATAGAGGAAAGAGCTAACTCTAGGGGTTGATTTTATTCCTGATTCAAATAATTAAGGACTAGACACATAGTGGTGATGTAACGGAAGTGAGAGAAAAACACGAGAATGAGGGCTAACGGACTGGCGGTGTGAGAGTGATTCACAGACTACCTGCTTGATGCGTCATGACACGGCGTGAGCACTACTCCAGAATTATCGTCGCGGTGGCTACGCTCGTGGGGTATTTGATGACTACGGATGATGTCATCGTTCCATGACGGAGGTTGAATTGTCCATAGTCTGCCTGCATGATGCGTCATGTCAGTGCGTGGGATTCCCCTCCAGACTGTCTGGACATAGGATTGTAACTCATAGAACATTTAGGATACTTACCGTAGTTACCGTAGTAGTTTAAGACATGGCGAGGGATTGAACCCTACAAGATAAAGTACGATTAAGGGCTTATCCTAGGACCTATGTAGTATGGGATGCATAGAATCTGAACAAGTTCATATTAGTGTCATATAACATAACAACTGCATTAAGGACTAAGCACACAGCACAACACGACATCTATAGGATAGTCCCCATAGTTTACTTGTGATAAGTGTATGCTTGTTAAGTAGGACAAAATTAGTGTTTTATATCTTTGCGTCAGTTGAATGAACTGACGAGCCCACAGTTTCTATGCAGGATAAAGAGATTGACAAGATTAAAGTATGCATGCTGCTTAAAGAATGTTTCAAGTGTTGTATATTTTATTCATGTAATTATTGTAAATTGCTTTCGTTGTTTAAATGTAATTCAAGATGTAACTCTGATGTAATAAAAGTTTTAATTTCCCTGTAAAATTGTATGAAGAGAAGTGTAAAGATCCTGTGGAACTTCGAATTCAGTCTGTTTTGAAATTCGGGGTGTTACAGAAACTCTGTCTTCAGGAATGGGGGGCTTGTGATATAGCTAAAAATGGAACCAAATCGGGACCGTTCAAGTATGGCACGAATCTTAAAGCTCTCAGTGGTAAAATGGTAATTTCCACCACGAACGGGTCTAAACTGGGAACTGAATCTTTCTTCAAAGACCAATAACCAAAAAATGCCCAATAACCCAAAAACGGATCTGTTCTATTGGGTATAGGTGGCAGCCCGCCACAAACCAGCCCAGGTCATTTGAAGAGTAATCCAAATTCATGATTATCTCTAAGACACGGTTTAAACCAAATCTCTTATCATGAAACGATTTAAAATCTACATCTTATCCAAAAACACCAGGACATAGCGATAAATGATTATCTCTAAATTGTCTCTAAAGGCGACTATAAATACCCCTCTTCTCCCACTATAAAAAGGTAATCAATATTTTTCACCAAAAGCGCTCTTTCATAATCTATCTGATTACTAACTTGAGCGTCGGAGGGTTCGTCGCCGGAATCCATCCCAATCGAAATTTTTGTAGATTAACGGCAGCAGCGAGAAACATTCAAACGCCGACCAAAAGTCAATAGGCTTGCCTTATTTGTTTCCAAAAGAATCCACAAATTCATTTGTTTTCTCCCACACCAAAATCAGCAGCAACAGGTAAGGTAGGTATGATTAGACATTAAATAAAAGAACGGCTTCAGTTTAGTATTAAATAATAAACTTACCTTCCAAAATTTATAGGAGCATTCCCTTACGATGTACATGATCTCAATAGAGGTGTTCATCCCATTCCATAGCGATGTCATCATATAATTAAATTAAAAAATGTCGTAAAATATATGTTCACCGTCAAGTAGGAAATTCCCCTTATTAACATTGTAATCCAATAATAAAAATTATTTGCTCAACAAAAAAAAAATTTAAAAGTGGCACACACACCCGAAAAGTCTTTAAAAATTAGTAGGAGAATGAGCTTAGGTCGTTGTGGGGAACAACGACCTATGATAAAGAAACTTCTTTGTTTTTACAAAATTTTGTTTAAGTTATTTTCTATAAAATATTTAAGCTATTTACCCTAAGTATTATCTTGTTCATTTTTTCTGCTAAAAAATGAAATTAATAAAATATAGAGACGAAAAAACAAGATTATGGATGCCTTTGGCGAGAGTTCAAAAAGCTCTGTTCGTTGAGACAGAAGAGAAAGTTGTAAAATGAGATATGAGATGAACGTATAGATGAAGAATGAGAATGAACTAAAGTTGTTGTCTCCAACGACGACCAAGGTTAAAAGAGGTCATTGTGTCCGACAACGACTTCAATTATACCTCAACAACATACAAATGGCTAGTGTTCAAGTCAGAGAGTAATGCAACTTAAAAAAAAAAATCAAATCAACCGAAGTCGTTGTCTCCAAAGACGACCTAGGTTATAGTAGGTCGTTGTCCTAGACAACGGCTTTGGTTGTTGTAAAATAGGCATATCAAGTCAGAGAGAAATTCTTTTGTCTTCATTTTGGCATTGAGCTTGGGCCGTTGTGTGCAACAACGGACTAGGTTAATGAAAAATAATAATAATAACCTTGGTAAGCCTAGGTCTAGTCAGAGAGCAAGGCAACTGGGGAAAAAAATAAAGTTAACAGAAGTCGGTTTCTCCAACGACGGCCAAGGTTAATGAAAAAAAAACCCAAAGGCATCAGCAGCAGCTGAAGCTGCTACACTTGTATCCCATCAGCAACAATATCCACAAAAGTAACTTTACTTCACTAACAACAATAGTTTCACAATCACTTCAGGGCACATAAAAACTAACAACAATAATAATATAATCAACATCAATAAGAGCAACAATTTGTAAACTTAACAAACATAAAAAAACATTAACGTTTCCATTTTATACAATAACTAAATTTGCCCGTGGCCATGTGCCTACGGCATGTCTTCATATCGATACAGCATATGAAAAGTCTTGTAAACAGTAAATCAACAATTATGTAGCTGAAGTTTGAATAGTAGGACAATAATTAGTGTAAATAAAAGTCCATGTTTCCATTAGTATATGGTGAAAAATAATTATAAATTGGGGTATAAAAGTCCATGATTCCATATATATGGGTAAAAGGGATATGAGCAACTTGCTCATTTAGTAAATGAGCAATTGATATGTGGCATGCATATGATACATTGGACAACTAACTCTTTTAAGGATTTTCCAATCACATGAATGCCACATCATCAATTGCTTATTCACTAAATGAGCAAGTTGCTCATACCCCTTTTTCCCTATATATATAGATAGATAGATGTAGAGAGAGAGAGAAAGAGAGAGAGAGAGAGAAAGATAGAGACATAAATAAATGAGTTGTTTTGGGGGAATTTGAATTTGAGTTTTGGGGAAAACTTTTATGGGGAAAATGTATTTTGTGAGGTTAGATCTGGGCCTTTGGTTTTGGGGGAATTGAAGGAGAGCCACTTGATAGTTTTCTTTGTGTTTTATTATATAGATACCAAATTTTACATACAATACGAATCAAAAAATACTCAACCTACCCCGGTGTGTAGTGTTGTGGCATTCGCCTCTTCCGAGTAGGCTGTAGCCGAGTACGCCCAACTTGGGTTACTTGTGAATGGCTGGTATCTTCTTCTTGCACTTCTTGGTCTTCGTTCTCTTCTTGATGCTCTTCTTGTTACTCTTCTTCTTGTGGTAGAGGTTGGTGTAACCGTTGTTGCCCCGAGCGAGATGACCTATTAATCATGCTCTTACGGCGTTGTGAACGTATGTTCGTATTTAAATAACGGGTCAGTCATTCGCCATCTCCTACCTATTCTAGTGAGCCCCGACATGAAGTAAGCATCTTCCGAGCGAAAGCTTTTGTGTTCGTCGCGGCATTGCTCTTAAGTACCTCTGCACATTCCTTTGCCATATCCCATGTATTATCGATCTACAACAAAGATGAAATGTGGTAGCACAATTCCATGATGAAATCATCAATTTAAAAATAGTTAATGTGAATACAAAAAATTTATTTCTAACAAATTTGACTTACCAACAACCAATATGATGATGCATTCGGTTGCTACATGGGTTGTGACGTAGAATACGCCGGTGAGGGTTCTCTCTCTTTCTCCAGAATTGGTACTTGAATGCCAACTAGTACTTCGGTCTTCGGAGATATGTACAAACGTGTTATTTCCCGGTACCAAGTCATGTATGTTATAATTGAAGTTTCATCGTACGGCTTGACATCATCAAATACCATTTCAGACCTTTGCTCATTCCAAATTTCTACATAACCACGGTGGAAATCTGCCCAGTCATGATTGGGCATACGATCCGTACCTCTAATGGCGTGTAACTCAGTGTTGTACCAGTGTTGGATGGAAAT
The DNA here is from genome assembly GCA_017893485.1 of Hemerocallis citrina. Lineage (NCBI taxonomy): Eukaryota > Viridiplantae > Streptophyta > Magnoliopsida > Asparagales > Asphodelaceae > Hemerocallis > Hemerocallis citrina. Next base: position 203,628,999 of record CM030368.1, on the reverse strand, counting down.
TTCCTACTCCAACCCAAATTGGTGAAGGACTCTATCCGGCCAATGATGCTCCACCGTACCAAAGTTGACGAGTGCTGCCAGTGTTAACCACAACTGTGAACTAGCCGTACATGCTGGTGGTAGTCTTTCCACGCGCTCGGGGGTATACGGCTCCCAAATTACCAATTTATCTTGCAGTTGGTCGAGTTCATCTCTGTAGTATGTTAGAACTCATTTTGAGTTATCTTTATTGTAGCACTCCAAATTTTCAATAAATAAAATTAGAAATACGTGGCATAATTTCCAGAATCAACTTCAATGTAATCATAACCATAGCAACCAAATACACCGAAATTTAAAACATTTTATTACATCAATTGTTTACAAAGCACAGCGGAAAATAAAACACCTTGAATTACAATTTCTTTCTTTTACAACACACTCGTTTACAATTTTTTTAAGGCATATTATCATTCTACCACATGCATCCAAATCCCAAGCTATAGGTACCTACCTGTAAAACATGAGGCTAGAGATAACCCTAACCCCCAAAACTATAGGGGTCAGCCATAACGGTGTGAGTGACATCAAAAATACAATATAAATGAAACGTAAAGATTAAAGTCATAATCAACACATACCAACAGTAGTAACGAGTGGAATATAAAATAACAATAAATAAAATACGAAAACATCAAGTGAAACTAGACTAAGTGTTAAGTGTAGGAAAACAGAAAACATCACGCATAAAATCAAGTCAAGAAGACACAAGTGCAGGATGATGACTCTCTAATGCATACTTGTCGGATTCTATGCATTCCATACTACATAGGTTCGGTGCAAGCCCTTATCGTTCTCCACTTTATAGGGTTAACCCCCTCGTTGTGCAACTAATCCTACTATGATGACTACTACGAGCTTTAGATAAACTGTGAGTATCTAGCCCATGCCCCGATAATTCCGGAGGTCAATCTCTATCCATAGATAATTCTGACTATTTCACTCACACCTGGAAATCTTTGAGAATATCCCACACCGCAAGCTATAACGCCTCATCATACGAATACCTCACGAGCGTTGCCTCGACCCCGATAATTCCAGAGATCAATCCCACACCGCAGGTAATTCCGGAGACTATTTTACTCACACCTCAATAATTTCGGGGATTATCTCACACCGCAGGCCATACTGCGGTCCATAATCCATGTTTGCACTCATTTCATCATATCACCATCTAGTGCATGTCCTTATCTTATTAAGTTAATTTATCAATTACGAATCTCCTAGAGTTGGTATACCCTACCGGACTTAACTCAACTGATCAACAACAAAGCCACAACTGGTCAAACCACAAAATTCTCAACTTCCAATGTACTAGGGTCCCACTCACCCTCTAGAGATTCACAATCAACCATCAACAAAAAATTTCTCATAAAAACTCTCAATTTTATTATCAAATATTCTCATATTAAGAAAACTTCTTGAAATCAATGAATCCAAATTTATTTAAATACACTCACAAATTCCAGAACTGAAATAAAGTATTAAATTTATTAAATAACTGAAAATCATATTTTGAAGTCGGAGAATATCACAAAACATCAATTCCTCTGAAAACCATATATCTTTCACTTAATAAAGTCATAGAACACAATTTAAAATATATTATAATCAAAATATAACTCTCTGTAAAATACTGTAATCTGTAGTAAAAATATCATCTAAAACAGTAGATCAATTATCCATAATATCGAAGAAATAATCGTTCAAGAAACACAACAGAAAACTCAAGAAAACCCATCAGCCAACTGGCTGACAGTCGACCGATATATTAGTTCAAAAAGACAGCAGTCGACTGTCTTATAAAAAAAATCCGAAAGTTTACAATTGTCAGTTGACCGCCACTTCATGTGTTAAATAGGTGTGGTTGACTGTCATATTCAAAATCTGCAGCTTTAATATTCGTGCACCTTTTTACTGATACTTCAATTATACTATATAAAATCATAAATTTACAAAACTAAATTCCTGAGATGATCAAATACAACTTGTATTACATATAGGAGTTTAAAAAACAAATCAAAACTTCATCAAATTCATAAAACATCAAATTTTCATCTTGTTTCTTCAAAAATAGTCAAACATGTATATGCATGTAGATGGGTGTATTTGCATTAATTAGAAGCATCAAAATCACTGTGTATAAGTGGTATATTGTTCTAATCGATCTCAGTACAAGATTCAATTGAAATTTCATAAAGAACATCAAAAATCAATTCCGGCAATTCTTCAAACAGAAACATAGGAATATATGTGTATTTATTTATATAGATCAGTAGACTCAATAAGAATCAGGGTATATGAATGTTATAATGACCAAATTTAATCTCAGTATCATATAGAATCAAAACCCAATCGAAAAACTTCACAAAACACCAAATCAAATTTCGGTCTGCCTACATCAGACCTGAAATATCAACCCCCCCTTTTCCCTTTCAAAACTTGTTCTTTTTTATTCAGAAACCCTTCTTTCAATTCATTAAAAACACATACAACTACTTATAATAGTTTATTCATGAATATATGTGAATACAACATGTATTAATCAAGTTTCTCTTCATCAAAATATCAAAACAGAGTGTACACTTAACCCACACAATTAAAGGTTAACTTTTTATTCTTTCTTATGTAATACACATCATACAGCTCATAATAACACTCAAAACAGCAAGAATATGAGGGAAAACAACCTACTAATGGTTCCTATTAGGTTCTTTAACCATCTCGAGTCATCTATATGTAGTTTTAATCATCAAGCATAGTTTTCATGGGAGATTCAATTTTTATTCATCCATCTTTTAATAAACTCATTATATCATCATACAATCATCCAACATGCATTCTAATAGACAAATCATCAGATACAACATACATAGAAAAACAAGAAATCAAACATATGTTACTCACCTCATTGAAGAAATCAACCGAATTAATAAAGAATAAGAAAAAACCATTCTTTTGCAAAAATCCCAGATCATCGCTTCAAAACTCCAAAAAATTAATGGTAAAAAATCTTCTTTTTTTTTTGCAAAGGAAGGGACGACTGTAGTGGCTCTTTTATAAGCCGAAATCTAGAGTTTTTAGGGTTTATAAGCCGAAATCTAGAGTTTTTAGGGTTTTACAAGTTTATGGAAATATCCCTTAACAAATTATTCCTTTACATATATAGACATTTCTTTAATAAAATAGTTAAATAAGTTAAAATAAAACCCAATCCTTTTACTACTGAGTTATCCAACTATCAAGCATAGCCCATAAATTAAAAAAAAAAAAAAGATTTGTACTCAAAGTGGTAATTTTGCACAAAAGTGCATCTCTTTGTAATATTTGCAAATATGCCAAATAAATATTAAAAAATTCTAGAAAATTCATAAATAATGCCTACTAATAAATATTAGGTTTTACAAATAAAATTTCTGACTTTTAGTTTCCAAGAAAAATATTTGCACAAAATCCAACTTAAATTTCATATTTACAAAAATACCATATTTATTTAAATCTTTACAAAATAAACTCTAAATATATTTTAAATAAATCTTATCTTTAATAATGACCATGGACACCCAAAAAGCAGCAAAAATGAATTTTCATTACTTGTTTGAGATCCAATCAGTTTTTTACATAAAAGCCCATCTCTTTCGAAGTATTTATAAAAATAGTTACTTTATTCAGAAAAATCTCAAAATTTAGTATATACTACATTATAAATAGGATAATTTATTCAGAAATTTAAAAGTGGAGATTTGCATGTGTTTTGCACGTGTAAAATTGAAAAAATCATAAAATAGTCAAATTAATTTAAATAAATCTGAAAATTTAGAATATCATAAATAAATGAGGAAAATCAATCATTAACCATAAAATTTTAAGAATTCAAAATTTTCTAACTTTGCACATGTGTTGCACGTGCAAAATTGCAATTTCAAGAAAATAGTCAAAATAGTCAATTTTACCAATTTAATATTATTTAATAATGTAAAATAAATCATTTCATTTTTTGGGGTGTTACATTTGTAGCTTCTTCTATTGGCCCAACACACACATAAAGGTGGTCGCATCTCAACCATGGGTGCAAAGGCCACCCAACCCTCCATGGGTCTCGTAATACCGGGATAACCCAAGTGTATCCCATGCCCAAATCTGAAGCAAGACCATAGGCCTCCATCGAGAGCAACTGCACACAATGTCCTGTACAAGGTGGCTAATGTGCAACTTTTCCAACTATACCGGCCGACTAAGTTTAGGTCGGCGTGCAATTATATATACATAAGTGGGGCAATATCTCTAGTAGAGTTAGGCAAGAGAACACCTCCAAGCACAGTAAGAATATATGCCCTAGTGTAGCACTGCACATCGTAGTCGCTCGATTGGGCGGTCAAATTCCCTTCAAAATTATGCTTCAACCATGACAGTCAGATTGACTGTCCGAAAAAAATAGCGTTATCATCCTTTTCCTCATCATCAAACCCCGTACGGAGGAGTTCATTACACAACTCTATTTTCTGGAAATTCATATTACCCGTCACAGTCATCCCATCAATTAAAAAACTGAAAATCATGGCGATATCTTGCAATGTCACCGTCATCTCCCCCACTGGTAGATGGAAAGAGTGTGTCTCTGGTTTCCATCGCTCGGCGAGAGACGCAATAAGCACCTTTCTAGTTTCATCTTACCCATCAAACCAACTTCGTTAAAACTAGCTTAAACAAGGTACTCGGGGGTACGCGGGTGCATCGTCAATGTCTCGTGCGTACGGAAGTTACAATTCTGCGTCGTCCCTCTACACACTTCCTCGGATCTGTGGCGGTCTTGCAAAGTGAGTATGTATGGATATAAAGGTCCTAAACCGCGATATTCACCAGAAGACGACGCACCAACGTACACCAACGTTTAAAATTTTATCATTGTACATACAATATTACGTATACAAAATTCATAATGAAAACTAATAGTACACTTACTTCTGTGGAAAGTTCTCCTCTACCACTACCAGACGGCCTTTGGGTTCTCCTCGTTCTAACCATTTATCTATAAAAAAAAGTTATAACAATTGGTCAATAAACTATTCATATATATAGTTACGAAAAAATACACGAGAAAATCGCACAAATGACATTCAAAAATTCTGAAACTTTGCAAGTAGGTTGAACTCACCACACACAAGCCAACGCAACTTGTAGAAACAAATTTCGACTCACGGTTTGCAAGATATGGCAATGCATTGCTTTATTTCAAATTAAAAGCAAATAAAGCGATACATGGGCGTATCATGCAAACCGTGAGTCGAAACTCGGTTCTACAAGTTGCATTGGCTTGTGTTTGGTGATTCATACCTACTCGCAAAATTTCGTATTTTTTGGACGTCGTTTTTGAGGTTTACTAGTGAAAAGTCACTCAAAAAATATCAAAGCATTATTGCTGTTGTTGTTTGATATAAAGGAGAAAACCGCACAAACGAGATCAAAAAATTCTAAAATTTTGCGAGTAGGTCGGACGCACCACACACAAGCTAACGCAACTTGTATAAGTGAGTTTCGACTCACAGTTTGCAATATACGGCAATGTATCACGTTCACTCACGAAAAAGAGTCAAAAGCGATACACGGCCGTATATCGCAAACCGTGAATCGAACTCACTTCTACAAGTTGCGTTGGCTTGTGCGTGGTGAGTCCAACCTACAAGAAAAATTTCGAAAAAAAAAGATTTCATTTGGGCGCTTTTTCAAAAAAAAACGAACAATATAATCTACAACTACAACTACAACTATAATTTGGAAAAACAACTACTTCTACAATTCATTCTACAATTATCAAAAAACTATATACAATACACATCAAACAACTAACAACGCATCACACAAAAATTGCAGACTAAAAAATTTAACAAAAATTCAATCAATCAGCATAGCTACATCTACTGAGCTAGAATAGAGTGAATACCTTGCACAATGTGGGTCTTTGAGAATGAGAGAGAGGAGGTGGTGTAACGCCCCAAATTTATTTATTTATTTCTTATTATTTTTTTTACTCCAAAATCAATTCTTTCAATTTCTGTATCACTTTAAACATAAACTAAGAAAATTATATTTCAATAAAAATTTTGGCAGAGTTTCCCCTGTAATTTCTGCCCCGAAACACAAAAAGCTTACAGAATTCTGCTCTAAATTCCGTAGCTCACATCACAAGCAATAATATCATGGGCTCCCTAGGCCAAAATGAGCAGAATCACACAGGCAATATAATATCATGCTCTGGGCGCCAAACTCATAATAAAATATCAAATATCAAATAAAAACCATAAATTTCTTTGAAAACGAGGTAAAAATTTTAGAAAAATCTTTGTAAAACCTACCACAGGGCCCGATACACCACAACGAGATGGGTACGGGTCACAAACACAACATACTACTCCACACTATACTCATCATCATCATATACATGCTTATACATCTAAAATACAATTTAAACCATAAATTTCACGATTCACGCAACTGAAATTATACATAAAATTTAAAGTAATATGCTACACTCAACGAAATTTACGTCTCACCTCTACACTGCTGAGGACCTGTAACAGTAGGGGATCTAGGGTAGTCCTGGGACTCCCCTAACCCCCCAAATACTAAGAGATTAGCCATTTCTGGTGTTAGTATAATTCACTAGTCTAATAAATAAACCCAACTATATAAAGAAAATAAATTAAACTTACAAATATCAAGGTAAGAAGATTCAATCTGAATCTAAACATAAAAGCATCAATAATACGACTTTATATCAAGTACTTGGCAAATCTGCATCTATCTACATATATATCCATAACTTCACCCCTTCACTAAATACATCATATTAATCTCACATATAACCTTATTTTACAGTAACATAATACTTTATCACACATACACGCTTTCCTTATTTCTTATTCTCCTTTCCATAACTTCACATTTATTCCATCATATATTCTTGTATGTTATCACATATAATTGTTCTACCGTAATTCGTTACATCCCTTCGCATTCAGGGCATTATACTCCACATGCGGTCAATCTCATAATACCACATTCAGTCATTTATTATAACACTTATCATAATATTTCGTAACACAACAACTTTCATTCTCACATTATATACATCACATTCATACAATCAATAACATCATGTATATCTGCAACATCTCGTTACAAGTACTCATCTTATCGCACATCATCACATGCGCCTATTTCCATCGCATCTTATTCATATGCATTCTCATTCCTTCATACAACTTTGGTTATTTCTCATTCCTGTTGGTAATAAATCATACTATCATTTTCACTTACATCTCATGTTACAATTAGCTTCATTTTCATTCTCATAAATTTATACTCCATATCTCAAACATAGTTTGTGTAATAACATATTGCACCTCGAAGCCGATAGCGTGGGGACTAATCATGGTATCCCAAATAGATCTTGGGTAATAACTCACCACATCTCAAGCCAATAGCTCAGTTATTAATTCACTTTACTTTTCTTTTCATCTTACAATTTACTTTACTCTTAACTTCATCCCACAACACATCTATCATATCAACAACCCATCAACCCATCCTGGAAGTTGTGCCAAGGCAGGTAGTTCCCACCATTTCCAAGAAAATAGTGGGCGAGTAGTTCTTCGACACAATTCCAAGGTACAACAAACTCATAACACAACATGTTTCTCTATATTAACCATTTTCATAGCTATTCTCATTTTACATCTGCCTCACTTCCAGTCATATAATGTATAGGATATTTTCTTTACTTCCATATTTCATTCCCACAGTACACGAACACTTTCTTTTCTTTTTCGTTCTCATATCATATTTCGCATCGTAAGCTTCTTTTACTCACTCATGCCTCTTTTCCTTTCACACCACATGTTTTCTTTGCTTTCTTATATTTATTCGATATCATACACCATCTTTACTTTCTCATTTTCATTTCATAATACAATGTATTCTACTTTTCACTTTCCATCTAATAATACAATTCACTTTAACTTTCATTCTTTTTAGATAATACACTACACCCCAAACATAGTTTGGGTAATATACACCGCACCCCAAAGCCGATAGCTTGGGTAATAATAATCACTGCACCCCAAGTAGAACTTGGGTGATAACGCATCACACCTTAAGCCAATAGCTCAATTATTAATTTACTTATTCATTTCCACCCATACACTGACTTCACCATTTCATTTTATTTTACACCAAGTACTTTCTTCTCTTTCTCATTCACATTTCATATCATATTCCTTTTACCCCAAGTCTATCCTGGAGTATCAATTCTCTCTCAGGTCTACCCTGAGGTATCAACTCTCTCTCCGGTCTATTCGGAGGTATCTGCTCTCCCAGGTCTATCCTGGGGCATCAACTCTCTCTCAGGTCTACCCTGAGGTATCAACTCTCTCTCCGATCTATTTGGAGGTATCTGCTCTCCCAGGTCTATCCTGGGGCATCAACTCTCTCTCAGGTCTACCCTGAGGTATCAACTCTCTCTCCGGTCTATTTGGAGGTATCTGCTCTCCCAGGTCTATCCTGGGGTATCAACTCTCTCTCAGGTCTACCCTGAGGTATCAACTCTCTCTCCGGTCTATTCGGAGGTATCTGCTCTCCCAAGTCTATCCTGGGGTATCAACTCTCTCTCAGGTCTACCCTGAGGTATCAACTCTCTCTCCGGTCTATTCGGAGGTATCTGCTCTCCCAGGTCTATCCTGGAGTATCAACTCTAGTCAACCGAAATTATTGTTATTAAAATTTTATTTTCATATTATCATCACCCTTTATCATCATAGCATCTCATCTTTTATGTGAACTTACTAACACATAAATAATGATCACCATCCCACCTACCCTTTCAATGTATCACATATAAGAAATATCACTGTAATTAACATATAAAATCATCACATCATATGATGGAACACCACAACGGTACTGTATTATTTATTTGATCATTACCTCACACATCATGAATATAACGTACTATTTACTATCTCATTCCCACATGTTTGCATACGCCCAGTAGATTAACACATCACACACCATATACATATAGATATATATACACAATACATTACCATCACCCTGAATATTCAAAATCACATCAATCCACCATATACCGACATCCTTATATACATATAACTCATCCCCATATATATAACCAATCCATCGTCTATAAATTTATATCAATACGCAAGAGACAAATATTTAATCGTCATATTGTACACCAACATCGAACACTAATTCCCATTTGCACATACACCTTATTCTGAGATTCATACCAATCATTCAGATTATACTAAAATTTTCTTAAAACAACAAATACATAAATACATTCATACTCACCATATTTCGATATCATTACATAAATGTAACTCATCCCCATCTTCATAACTAATCCATTATCCATAAATCTATACCAACACACTTTATCTCAATACGCCTCATCCATAAATCATTTCAACAATTCAGTTTATTCAAACTACTTTTAAAACATCAAATACATGAATAAAATCATACTCACCTGCTATCTCACGAAGACTCGAAGCACCACTTCCTTATTACGTATCCGAAGTCGCTAACATCTCCTATAATCAAATTCCAAACCAATTAGGGCTCAAAACATCCAAACCAGCCACAGAAAATAATAACACCAATCCTAATGTCACTCAGGCGTTTTATTAAACGTCTGGGATACACACGTGCATTGCACATAATATTTGAATTGCTACAGGATTTTATCCCCAAATAATTTCTAAAATCATCCCTAAATTATTCTAATGGCTCAATAGGGATTTCTACTATTATAAAAGAAATAATTCTCACATATATAATTCTCTTTTTACAAACCCAAAACCCAAATTTATTAGGAACTTGTAAAATCTCCAATAATTTGCTAATTTCTCACCTCTACTATTCCCAACATCTTCTAATCTCCCTACCATAATAGTTCTATTCAATAGAAATTGAATTCACTCAATTCTATACAAATAAAACAAAATAGGGTGTACCTTCCCTTTGCTTTTTTCCCAAGTTGAAGCCACCATGAGGAAGAGAACCATTAAATTAGCCATCCCTTTGAATTAATTTAAAAATCACGAAGAAATTTAGTGGATTTGGACGGGAGAAGGGGAGGCCGAATGGGTTCGGCTTGGGTGTTCAGTCGGGATCAGGAAAAGAAAAGAAAGAAGGAGAAGGAAGAAATGGGAGGGGTTTTTTTATTAAATAAACAAATAAATAAATAAATAAATAAAAGTATTACATATAAGCCCCCCATCTCAAAAATATTTCAAATGAGCCCCCAACTCTTACACTTTGAAAATATTAACAATGTAAAATACATAAAATTGTCTCATAATAATCCTCCAACAGTAGAAAATAAAGTAAACAATACTTCTTCACATAAAACTCAACTCATAACCCCCAATATATCAATAACACCCATCTAATACAAATATTCATACCAACATCCATATTTAAATAAAATATATCAAAAATAATTTTCACCACTCCAAATATATAAAAACAGGTATTTTCGGTATTTTACAAATTCGAGGTGTTACAGGTGGTTGCGTTGCTGTAGACAGAGGAAGAGGACTAGGGTTTCGGAGAGCTCGTTAGGGTTATGGTTTTTTGGGATCGGGAGATTCAAGGAAGAGGTCAAGAGTTCGAGAAGAGGGAGAGAGCGAGTGAGAGAGTCAAGTGACGAAGAATGAATGGATTAGGTGAAGGAAGAGCTAGGGTGTAGATTCTTGATTTTGATGACTACAACACAATACACAACTGTTCTATCTTACATAATTCTTGCAGTGTGTACTTAAAGCATTCAAGGACAATACAATGATGAAGCTTTCAAACGCATTAGCTCAAGCTACAAAGACAAGAAAGATTTCAAGATTCAAGTCAGACTTCTCAAGAGCTTCAAAAGTGATTTGTTAAATTGAACAAGTGTCTTGTAATTTTGTTTGTAATATTTGTGAATCTTAGACATCTTTGTGAAAGCCTTGTCTCACACACACTCACACATCCCCTAAATGAAAATAAAGTTGTCCAAAATCAAAATGTCAAAATGAAGCTTGTATAAGTTTAGCTGTTGAGTACCAGCCGACTTACTCTTGAAAGCAGTCGAATGTTCTAGTACAAAACTGACTGAACTCACTCAAGCTCTGACCAGTCAACTCATATGGCAACCCAGTCGACTGTTTAAGCCGTTTTTGACAGTTTTCTGAAGTTTAAATTTTGTTTTTCAAATTTAAATTCTTACAACCATTTTTTTGCAGTTGGGGAACTGTTTCCCAACGTCTTGGAGAATCTAACTCTATAAATAAAATATAGAATCCATGTGGAAACGGTTCCCTAATTATTATCCAGTCATTTTTCTTGTTTGAGAGAAAAAGAACAAGTTTTCAAAAGCGCTTATTTTCTTTAAGACTTTGTTCTCTGATTTCAGTCTTGTATAACAAAGATTTCATTCTAGACTGAAGTTAGAAGTTGACCTTTAGCCTCTAAACAAAAAGCACAATAAAAAACAAGGCTTTAGATTGTTGTAATCTTTATTTATTGTTATTTTACTCTCGGGTTGTGAGAGTGTTCCTCTCGGTTGGAGAGAAGAACTCTTGGTGTAGAGTCGGTTTCACTCTAGGTTGTAGAGTGATTTTGTTCTCTCTAGTGGTGAAAGAGGTCTACGGATTTGACATAGTTGTTGTCAAAGGCCATAGAGTATTCTTGTAATTTTTCTAGAATAGTGGAAAATCTCAAGTGGGTTGCTTCGGGACTGGATGTAGTTCGGGATGACCGAACCAGGATATATCGTGGTATTTGCAGTGTTGATTCTCTGTGGTTTGGTTTCTTCAACTTGCAATTTCGTTTTTGCTGAATCACTTTGAAAATCGAGTCTGTGCAGTCGACTGGTTTCCGCTTTAAGTTGACTTAACAGACTTGTTTTTATTCAGTTCATTTACTCTTTTATCTGGCGCTAACAGTCGACTGATTCCTCTTTGACAGTCGACATAACAGTTGCGAAAAGTTCAAATATTGTTTATTTTTTATACAACACTATTCACCCCCCCCCCCTCTAGTGTTATTTTCCTTGCATACAGGATCCAACACTTGGTATTAGATCTTGGTTGAGTGCAATAACATCTACTTCAAATGCAAGTCAATAGATCTTGGTTGAGTGCAATAGCATCTACTTCAAATGCAAGTCAATACCATGAAGGCCAATTCACACAAAGGCTGCCTTTCTTTGATGGAACAAACTACAACTACTGAAAATGTAGAATGAAGATCTACTTACAATCCATCAACTATGAAATTTGGAACATGACCGAGACAGAATATACCGTACCTACACTTCCCTATACTCGATGGAATGATGACATGAAGAGAAATACCATGAACAATGCAAAGGCGATGAATGCTCTCTTTTGTGCACTTACCAAAGAAGAGTTCAACCGTGTGTCAGACTCAACAATGGCATACCAAATATGGCATACTCTTGAGGTAACACATGAAGGTACAAATAAGTTCAAAGAATCTAAAATTTCTGTTCTTGTTCACAGGTTCGAGATGTTCCGTATGAAGGAGAATGAAAATATATCGGGCATGATAAAAAGATTCACCAACATCACAAACTCTCTTGTGGCTCTTGGTAAAACCTATACCCAAGCAGAGATGGTGAGGAAGGTTCTTCGTGCTCTAACCCCTGAATAGGAAAATAAGACCACCGCTATTGAAGAAGCCAACGATTTAACACAACTCTCTCTTGAGAATCTTATGGAAAATCTAATGGCATACGAAGTACAATTGGAGGATTTAGAACCTCAATAAGCTAAGAAGAAAACTCCATCTTTCAATGCCATGTCAGATTCAGAAGAAGATGATGAAGAAGAAGAAGAAATGGCCATGTTCACAAGAAAATTCAAGAAATTTCTTCGCAAAGGTAAATTCAATTCTAAGTTTAGGGATACTAATGAACCTCCTACTTGTTTCAAGTGTAATAAGACAGGTCACATGAAGAAGGACTGTCCGTTAAAAATTGCAAAATCAAAAGGCAAAATCTCTAACTTCAAAAAGGAAAATTTCATGAAGAACAAGTACATGAAGAACAAAAAGGCCTACCAAGCAACTTGGGATGATTGCGACTCGTCATCAGAAGGAGAGAATGAAGAACCAAATGAAGTTGCAAACGTGTGCTTTATGGCTACTCAAAACATTGTAAGTGACAATATTGAATCTAATAATTTATTAGAAGCTGTTAATGAAGTTTTTCAAGAACTAAAAAAGGAGAAGATAAGAGTTAAAAATCTAGAGAAAGTTAATCAAACACTTTCTCAAGAAAATCTTGATTTACAAGTTGAAGTCAAGTCTTTAAATTCTCGTCTTTCCAACTTGGATATAGATCTTATATCTCTAAAGAAAAATTATGAAGAGATATCTAAGAATGTATCCAAGTTCAATAAGAAAAAGAGAATTTAAATGAAGTTCTCCAAAATCAAGTTCAATCTAATAAAAAGTTTGGACTTGGTTTTCAAAAAACTCTTGAAAAGGTCATTCCTCTAATAACAATAGTAGTAATAAGATTGATTCTATTTCTAGAGTAAAAAATAAGTTATATGATTTTTTTGAAAAACCAAAAATTATTTTTAATCATGAAAATAGTAATCTTTCATATCAGACCAGTCGACTGACCCCTAAATTCGGTCGTCTGTCCAGAGGTATGAAGTCTTATTCAAAAAGACAACAACTCATATAAGTCGACTAGTTTCACCTCCCAGTCGACTGCCACCACAAAATAGTGGACTGGACAAAACAAAAATATTTGGGTTGCAGTCAACCTGAGTCGTAATGATAGGATTACTTATATAAATTTCTTTGTTCATAATGTCTGTAATTCTATTAATTATAAGCCTGCATATGGTGGTAAATCAAACTCACTGTGGGTTTGGTTTTCCAAACACTAATCTCTTTTGGACGCAATAAAAAGGGTACCATATTCACAATTCATATTTTATAGATACCTAAAGGGGAACGATGGATACTTGAAAGCGGATGCTCTAAATACATGACTGGCCATGCAAACTTACTCTCTTCCAAACAAGACATAGATGGAGGAACCGTTACATTTGGTGACAATAATAAAAGAAAAGTCTTCGGAATAGGCATGGTCGGTAAGAACACTACTCCTATTATAGAAGAGGTATTCTTAGTTAGTGGTTTAAAGCATAACTTGTTAAGTATTAGTCAATTATGTGATAAGGGTTATAAGATAGTGTCTGAAAAAGATGCATGCTTAATTTATGTTTCGTCTTTGAAAAATGTGATTTTTCAAGATTTTAGAAAGAATAATATAAATGAATTATGTTTAAAAACAAATGAGTTTTCGAATGATTTTTGTTTAGTTGCTTCTAACAACGATTCTTGGCTTTGGCATAAGAGATTTGGATATGTAAATATGAAAAACATTGCTAAATTATCTAAGAATAACCTAGTTAAAGGACTGCCAAAATTATCTTTTAAGAAAGATAAAATGTGTGATGCATGTCAATTAGGAAAACAAGTAAAATCTACTTTTAAAACAAAAAAAATGATTTCTACTAGTAGGCCTCTCGAATTGATCCATATGGATTTATTTGGTCCTACTAGAGTCTCTTCTTTAAATAAAAGTAGATATGAATTTGTTTTAGTAGATGATTTTTCGAGATTTACATGGGTATTCTTTTTAAAACATAAAAATGAAGCCTTTGAAGAATTTGTAAATTTCTGCAAACGTATTCAAAATAAAAAAATCTCTAACCATAGTCACTATTAGAAGTGATCATGGTGGAGAATTTGAGAATGAAACGTTTTCAGAATATTGCAACAAGAATGATATAACACATTCATTTGCATTTCCTAAAGCTTCACCACAAAATAGAGTGGTTGAAAGGAAGAATAGGACATTGTAAGAATGTACACGTACCATGCTTGTTGAAAATACAACATGCTATGTTTTAAATAGAATATTAATTAGGCCAACGCTTAAGAAAACTTGTTTTGAATTATTTTATGAATGAATTATTAAAGTATCTTATTTTAAAGTATTTGGTTGTAAGTGTTTCATATTAAACACAAAAGATAATCTAGATAAATTTGATGCTAAATCTAATGAAGGTATCTTCATTGGATACTCAAATAGGAGTAAAGCATATAGAATTTTCAATAAGTCATCTTTGACTATTGAAGAATCTATGCATGTTTCATTTGATGAATCTTTACCTTCATCTAATGTTATTGAAGATGATGAAATTGAATCATCACCACTAGGTAACATTATTAAATCACTTGAGCAAACTACTCTAGCTAAGTCGACTGATGGACTTTCTAAGTCGACTGATGTGAATCAGTCGGCTGATGGGTTTATTAAGTCGATTGATTCTGTAGCGATAACTCAAACTTTACCAAAGTCATTTGTTGAAGTTCGAGATCATCCTCATGACTTAATTATTGGTGACATCTCACATGGCATTCAAACAAGATCCCATTTTAATATGATTTCTCATACTGCTTTCTTATCGGATTTTGAACCGAAAAATATTCGAGAAGAATGTGAGAAAGAATTTTGGTTGAATGCTATGCAAGATGAACTTTACCAATTTGTAAGAAATGATGTATGGGATTTAGTTCCATGACCTCCTGTTCATACTATTATTGGTACCAAATGGGTCTTTAAAAATAAGTTAGATGAATTAGGACAAGTTATTAGGAACAAAGCTAGATTAGTTGCTTAAGGATATAATCAAGAAGAAGGAATTAATTTTGATGAAACATATGCTCCTGTTACTAGACTAGAATCAATTAGAATTTTATTATCTTTTGCGTGTTTTATGAATTTCACACTCTTCCAAATGGATGTTAAAAGTGTTTTTTTTAATGGTTTTATTAAGAAAGATGTTTATGTTAAGCAACCACCTGATTTCGAACATTAAAAATTTCCGAACCATGTTTTTAAATTGAAAAAGGCTTTATATGGTCTTAAACAAGCACCTCGTGCTTGGTATGATCGCTTAAAAACTTTTCTTTTATAAACAGGTTTTGAAATTGGTAAAGTACTTTGTTTATTAGGAAAATAAAGACAGATATATTAATCATACAAATTTATATAGATGACATAATTTTTGGTTCAACTAACAGTAATCTATGTCAAGAGTTTGCTAATACCATGAAAAATGAGTTTGAGATGAGTCACATAGGTGAACTCAATTATTTCCTTGGACTACAAACAAAACAGTCTCAAAATGGCATATTTATTAATCAAGAAAAATATGCTAAGGAATTACTCAAACGATTTGGCATGGATAGCACTAGTAGTAAGACCACACCTATGGCTACTTCTACTACTATGACAAAGATGAATTAGGTAAGAGTGTCGATCAAAAGCTCTATCGAGGTATGATTAGCTCACTCTTATATATAACTGCTAGTAGACCAAATATTATGTTTAGCGTATGTTTGTGTGCTAGATATCAGTCTGATCCAAAAGAATCTCACTTAAAAGTAGTGAAACGTATTTTAAGATATATTAAAGGCACATCTGAATATGGTTTATTTTATCCTCGCACCAATAATTTTCAGCTATTGTCGTATAGTGACGCTGATTTTGCTGGTAGTAAAACTGATCGTAAAAGTACTAGTAGAACTTGTCACTTTTTGGGATACTCCCTAGTATCTTGGTGCAGTAAAAAGCAAATTCGGTATCTCTATCTACTACAGAAGCTGAAAATATTGCTGCAAGTTTGGCTTGTACTCAAATTTTATGGATGAAACAAACTTTATTAGATTATTGTATTTCTTTTTCAAGACCCTCTATAATGTGTGATAATACCAGTGCCATTAATTTATCTAAAAATTCCGTTCAACATTCACGTACGAAGCATATTGATATTCGACATTATTTTCTACGTGATCATGTCTTAAAGGGAGATATACTATTAGATTTTATTTTACCTGATAAACAAGTAGCAGATATGTTTACCAAACCACTTAATTAAAGAAGATACTTTTATTAACTTTAGAAGAGAACTAGGCATTTGCTCATTTCATGACATTTTTTAAAAGAAAAAATTTATGTCTCAGTCGACTTATACTTAGTTATCGGTCGACTTATACAGTATTTTTCTTTGACTGTATTTCTGACTTAATTTTGTCATCTTCTCAGTCCACTGTCTTCAATCCACAGTCGACTGACAGTAGCTTTATTAATCTTTCTGTTTGGTTCTATTTTGCTCTTGACTTAGTTGACTGATCTAAAAACCAGTTGACTGTCGCGATTATATTTTGATTTTCTGATTCTGAATCGTCACAGGATGAGGCATCTCTCTCTTACTCTCTTTTACCCACTTCTGATCTCTGCATTGCTGTAATCGCAGTCCTCCCTTTCAGGTAAAAACCCTAAGCCCTCTTCACTACCTTTTTCACTTTTTACCCTTGCTCCCCAAAGCTCAAGTCGGCTGCTATCTTGAAGCTCTCTGGATCTCTGCATTGCTGCTCTTAGATTTCGATTCTCAGCCCAGCTTTGCTTCTTGATTGTCGATTTCGCCTGCTCTCCTTCCTCTTCCTTGGAGTCTTTTGAGTCCTGTGTTTTTGGTCTAGGTAATCATCTCTTAATCCTCTCTTTCAAAGTATTCTAGATTCTACCATGCCTAAGCCTAAAAGATCTAGGTCTTCCAATGTTGACGAAGCAGTCCCAACATAATTATCTTCAGTATTTAAGGCATCCATCTCTAGTTGAGAAATATTTCATTATATGTCAAATCCTTATTTTTCCGGGTCGTTTCATAAATTTCCCTGATTTAGATAGATTTCCTATTGCCCCATTGTTTCAACAATGTGGTTTATATGATCTTCTCTCTTTAGTAAATCAACCCTACTATTATCCCCAACTCATTTATTTGTTTTATACAAATATAAAAGTTGTTACTTCTGAGGATGGTAGTGAAATATTTTTCACTACTTCTGTGAAAAATGTTCAAATGAAGTTCACTGCTAAAAAATTATGGCAAATTTTGAATATTTCTAATGAAGGGTTAGATATAGGGGAAATTGAATTGGATTATAACACCCCGTATATATACATTTCTTCATATGTAACACCCCGTATTTGTAGGAGCTTATATAAGAAAAATATATATAGTATATATGAATAATAATAAGAAAGAGATGAGGTGGTATTAAGGTGGTGGCCTATAGAAAGATCCTATGGGATATGATCAAGAGATTAATGGTGATGAAACCCATAAGATGGATTATGGGGCATAGGCATTAATGATGGGAAAATGAGAGTGCATGCATGCTTTGGAGTGTTGACGTGGGTTGACTTCGAAATCAAAATCCCATATCGGTGGTAACTAGAGGAGGAAGTGTGTATATATAGGATTGGCCAAGGATTAAGGGATACCAACCGTTCAGACACCCTTTTGAGGCAGTCTATGGTGGACAGTTGTTAGAATTTAGTTAATTGTGTGCGTACGAGTTGAGTACGGGGCATTACAGATAATATCATAGCCAACTTTCAACATCGAATGTAGAACTTGTATATAGGAGGTGCGTAAGATCATTGGTGGGCAGTGATGTGTATGAGATGCGTAAGACCCTTGGTGGGCAGCGATATGTATTTGATCTAGGAGATGTCTACATTCGACTAGAAAGGCGATCCTGTACTAGATTGCATGTCCCGTATTTAGTGAGGATGCTGAATTCTTAAGGAGGGGTGTATGTAACACCCCATATTTGTAGGAGCTTATATAAGAAAAATATATATAGTATATATAAATAATAATAAGAAAGAGATGAGGTGGTATTAAGGTGGTGGCCTATAGAAAGATCCTATGGGATATGATCAAGGGATTAATGGTGATGAAACACATAAGATGGCTTATGGGGCACAGGCATTAATGATGGGAAAATGAGAGTGCATGCATGCTTTGGAGTGTTGACGTGGGTTGACTTCGGAATCAAAATCCCATATCGGTGGTAACTAGAGAAGGAAGTGTGAATATATAGGATTGGCCAAGGATTAAGGGATACCAACCGTCCGGACACCCTTTTGAGGCAGCCTATGGTGGGCAGTTGTTAGAATTTAGTTAATTGTGTGCGTACGAGTTGAGTACGGGGCGTTACATCTATCTTGTCCAAAAATTTTTTGCCTAATCATGATCTTACAATGACCAATAAATTTATTACCCCGCTTTCCAAGTTAGTTGCATGAATATTTTCTTACAATATTATCCCTAAAACGGGTAACTACAATCAATTTTCGTATAAATTGCAACAAGCGGTGTATGCTATCTTTGGCAACATCCAAATCAATTGGAGTCAAGTCATTTTTAGTCATCTTCATAAGGCTCACACGTCCTTTCTCCCTTATGGTGCACTTCTAACCCATATTTTTAACCACTATCAGTTTGATCTTTATTCCGAGTCTAGTGTTATGACTTGTTATGAATCGTTTGATCGTGCGAGTCTAGCCCATATGAAAATCCTTCACTCACCTCCTCGGTCTCCTCAAAGAAATACACCCCCTATTCCTTTAGCCACTTCTGTTCCTCGTCGATCTTCTGCGTCTAGTTCATCCTCTAGTTCTCATCCTAGAGCTAATTTTTCTAATCCTGAGAGTCTTTACACTTCTGTCAACTGTCTCATGGATCGTGAAGATCTTATCTTGGGTCGACAGGACTCTCTTGAGGCTAGTATTGCTAACCTCACTCAGATGTTTGTTCGGCAGTTTCCTCCACCTACTCCTGCCTCACACAGTGATGACGACGACGACGATGCAGATTGATGTTTTTTTCAGTTTTTTTTGTACTTTTGAATTATGCTTTATGCTTTTCTGATGTTCTCACTTCACTTTGTCGTATGCACAATCTATTTGACTGATCATGTATAAATTTCCATTTATGCTATTTATGCCATGTTGGTTTTTATCTAAGGATGGTTTTTACTCCTTATTTTTGTTGATGACAAAGAGGGAGAAATATCGGTTTGTGCATGTTGTGCATGTTTAAAATTTTGTGCATGAGTACATATTGTACTTTATTCAGGGGGAGCATGTTTACAATTGTATATCTTTTTCCAATATGTGTGAGCATCCTGATATGTGTTGCCGCTAAATCTGGTGTGGGGGCAAACAGATAGTATTTGTGGATTCTTAGGAAAACTGAATAGCAAACTTGTATACCTGTTCCGTCGGAGTTTGACGATGACTCCTGCCGTACACCTGCAAAAAGTGCGAGACACCGGGGTTGTTCCCGGCGACGCACTCCGATGCTCAAGTCAGTAATCAGAGAAGATTATGAAAGAGCGTAAAAACTGGCAAAAGATTGATTACCTCTTCATGGAGATGGATGGGGGGTATTTATAGGCGTCTTAGGGATCAGATTAGGAATGTAATCCCCGTGATCTGATAAGGAATATACTCCATGTAAACAGATTAGGAATGTAATCCCTAATTCCCAGTGGAAGAATAGGCATGAATCAGGGCCGTTGATTAGGATTTAATCAGAAACCCTAATTCTATCCCTCTGGATCGGGCTTTCTGCTGGTTGAAACCCGCACCCGATTGAGGTGGATCCGTTCGTGGGTTATTGGATCTTTGACGAAGAGATCCAGTACCCATCTCAGACCCATTGGTAGGTGAAATTACCGTTTTACCCCTGGGCTTCAAGATTCGTGCCCGATTTGGACGGTTCCGATTAAACCCCATTTTTAGCCATATCACGAGCCCCCCACTCCCGAAGACTGAGCTTGGTTAGCCTTTGAGGAGTAGTTTTACTGTTTTAATGGCTAGTTGAGTTGTGTCGGAGTCCAATATGGGAGGTTTTGAATCTTGAAGGAGGGAGTGTGGTAATTTTTCAAGTTGGTTGTACTTTGAGTTGTTCCTGAGTTCTCCGGATCATGTGGTGTTCTCGTTCACCTTTGCGACGTGTCAATTCGTCGTTCGGAGATCTTAGAAGATTGTTCTTGGTAATAATTGCTTATTTGGGAACTAGAAAATGCTTCCCCAACTTTACAATTGCTTTCCAGGAGTTCTTCCTTAACTTTCCGAATTTTTAATTGTTTTTTCGCGATCTCTTGGCGGACGGCTCGGCCGTTTTCCTTCGTCGTGTGGCCTACATGCTTGTATCACACTTTCGACCTCATCCAGTGCTCGCTGCCCAGGAGGCCGAGGTCCGTAGGTGGTTCGGCACCTTCTTCCGAAGAAGAGAGGGACCTCGGCTAGGTTTTGAGTGCTGAGAGGGAGTTCGGCGAGGTTCGAGGTCCAACTTTCCATGTAACATGGTCGGTGTCAAGAGCGCTCGGCAGCTGGTGCCGAACCCCAACTTTCCATGTAACATGGTCGGTGTTAAGAGCGCTCAGCAGCTGGTGCCGAACCCCAACTTTCCATGTAACATGGTCGGTGTCAAGAGCGCTCGGCAGCTGATGCCGAACCCCAACTTTCCATATAACATGGTCGGTGTCAAGAACGCTCGGCAGCTAGTGCCGAATCCCAACTTTCCATGTAACATGGTCGGTGTCAAGAGCGCTCGGCAGCTGGTGCCGGACCCCAACTTTCCATCTAACATGGTCGGTGTCAAGAGCGCTCGGCAGCTGGTGCCGAACCCCAACTTTCCATGTAACATGGTCGGTGTCAAGAGCGCTCGGCAGCTGGTGCCGAACCCCAACTTTCCATGTAACATGGTCGGTGTCAAGAGCGCTCGGCAGCTGGTGCCGAACCCCAACTTTCCCTGTAACATGGTCGGTGTCAAGAGCGCTCGGCAGCTGGTGCCGAACCCCAACTTTCCATGTAACATGGTCGGTGTCAAGAACGCTCGGCAGCTGGTGCCGAACCCCAACTTTCCATGTAACATGGTCAGTTTCAAGAGCGCTCGGCAGCTGGTGCCGAACCCCAACTTTCCATGTAACATGGTCGGTGTCAAGAGCACTCGGCAGCTGGTGCCGAACCCCAACTTTCCATGTAACATGGTCGGTGTGTCAAGAGCGCTCGGCAGCTGGTGCCGAACCCTAACTTTCCATGTAACATGGTCGGTGTCAATAGCGCTCGGCAGCTGGTGCCGAACCCCAACTTTCCATGTAACATGGTCGGTGTCAAGAGCGCTCGGCAGCTGGTGCCGAACCCCAACTTTCCATGTAACATGGTCGGTGTCATGAACGCTCGGCAGCTGGTGCCGAACCCCCAGCTTTCCATGTAATATGGTCGGTATCAAGAGCGCTCGGCAGCTGGTGCCGAACCCCAACTTTTTATGTAACATGGTCGGTGTCAAGAACGCTCGGCAGCTGGTGCCGAACCCCCATCTTTCCATGTAACATGGTCGGTGTCAAGAACGCTCGCCAGCTGGTGCCGAAGCCCTTGACTTTGTCACTTTCTGGTGGAGAATGAATTGCTGAGTTGGTGGCTTTTGCGCTCCTGGCAGACGTGGCAGTCATTAAATGTGATGGCTTCTGAACTTCTGACAGCTCTGACGGATGAGACGCTCATTTAATGCAGTGACCTTTGAGCTTCTGCCAGATGGAACAGTAATTAATGCGATGTACGGCTTGGCGTAGCAAACAAGGCGACGATTGAGGTCGCTTTTGTCGTTTTGTGTGAATGGGCCGACAGTATGGGCCCATTAACCTCGTTTTGCATGCCTCGCTCTATAAAACCCCACCCCCCTCTCTCATTTTTCACTTCTCTTCTCTTTCACTCAGGCGGTTATTTGTGCTAAGTGAGTGATTCTGGTGATCGTCTTTAGTTTTTCGGTGAATTCTCCGACAGCACGTTTTTTAAGGTAATTTATACTTAGTCCTTTTCCAAGTGTAAATATGTCTCTTCTCTCTGTCTCCGAGTCGTCTTCTTCTTGGTACGAGCCCTCCCTTGAAGTTGCTGAAGTGCAGACTCCGAGTCGCCCAAATAAGGGCAAGAAGGTATCTGGCCGGGACACAATCGTGGAGGATCCGAAGCGCATGGGGGAGTTCGGCAGGTTGTCGGGGCCACTGACCGGACTACACAGAGTTCGAGAGCTTCCGGAGGAACACGCCGAGCGAATTGTTCACGGGAGGGGGAGGACGTTTGAGGAGAATGCGGCGAGGGAGACGACCGAGGCGGATAAGACGGTGTCGATCCTCCGCGAAGATAACTTGGGAATGATCCGGGACTATTTCCACATCCCAGAGGAGTACGAGCTAATGCTGCCGGGTCCCGGGGTTAGGGCCAACTCACCGCTGCCAGTGACCATGTGTTGCTGGTCGGTCGACGCCTTTATCGCCGGGGCTCGGCTACCTCTCCATCCGTTCGCCATCCTCGTTTTGAGGTGGTTTGGGGTCAGCCCAATCCAACTTATGCCGAATGCATGAAGAGTCATAAACGGCTTCGTACTTCACTGCCAAGCTACTGGGATCGAGCCGGAGCTGAATGTACTTCGGACGATCTATCGGCTTCATCAAGGAAACCGGTCGGAGTTCAGTTTCTATTTGGCTCCGAGGCATGGCGGTAGGCTCGTCATATGCCCCGACTCCATCAAGCACTGGCGCGAAAAGTTCTTGATAGTGCGGAGTGCGGAGGCTTGGCCTATCCCTTCCAATTGGGTGGAGGAGGTGCAGAAGAGGTTGAAGGCGCTGCCCAAGCTTCGCCCTGAAGAAGAAGAGGCAGTTCGGACACTTCTCGATCGGCCGAAGTATGATTGGAAGGAGCTGACTGAGGATGTGCTGTTCAGGGGAGGGCTCTGCCGCGTAGATCCCAGTACGCGGCTTATTTTTTGTGTTTTATTCTTCATACTTTATTTTGTATGAGTTGTATTGTGCTAACGAACTTTGTCTTCAATGCAGAGGCGATGGACTACGACGCGGTGCTAGCTTTGAGAGCAGGCCTCGCCAGTAAGGTGCCGAAGAAGTGTAAGAGGGTGGCCACCAAGTTGCCGACCCCGAAGACTCCGCGGGTCATGGAGGCGGTCGAGGAGGTGGAGACCCTCGATAGCCCGGTCGTTGCCGGTGCAGGTGCCTCGGCATCAACAGGGGTCGGCGAGTTCCCCATCACCGCAGCCCTGGGGATGATGACCCCCCCACTGTCAGTGGCGGCCGAGGAGCTCCTGACCGAGGAGCACAAAAGGATCCATGTTCCGGACTGGCAAGTTCGGAAACACGATGGATTCCTCGGCAACTCCTTAGCGAGTATGCAGGCCGTCAAGCATCTGGCAACGCCGAAGGATCGCGCCGCCATGGAGGCCAGGCAAGAAGGCGATGACGTCATCGAGATTGCTCGCTCAGCCGTCTCGGTAAGTATTGAACTTCTGCTGTTCACCAATTCTTCTTAGGCCTAATTTTACTAACTCCTTAAATGCCTCGTCTTCTGACGCAGATCATCGTCCATTTTGGTCACCTCACGGAGAGGTTGACGGCTCTGGAGAAGGAGCTGAAGCAAGAGTCCGACCAAGCTCGGAAGGAGAAGGCTCGGATGGGGAACGAGCTCGACAAGCTCACGGTCGAGTTCGAAGGGAAGAAGGCGAGGGTCGAGTCCCTCGAGGCTCAGTTCGAAGGGAAGAAGGCGAGGGTCGAATCCTGCTCTCCAGTCGCCAGAAGGAGGAGGCGACCAAGCAATTGGCCGAGGCAGCGAAGGCCAAGGCTGCTGCTGTGAAGGCGGCGGAGGACGCGACAATGGAGAAGGCGCAGGGTTTCCTCGCCCAAAATATGGCCAAAGCTTACGCCGAAGCCATTGCCCGGATGACGAAGGCATACCCTGACGTGGACTGCTCGGGATGGAGACTGTTCCCGGGCCACGTCGAGGGCTTCGACCCCGAATCATAGGGGGAAGAAGAAGAAGGGGAGGACGATGTCGAGACCGAAGTCGAAGTCGTCGTCGAGGCCCTGGAGTCAGTGGTAACCCCACTGGCGGTGGTGACCCCTTTGGAGACGTCGACCCCCACCCACTCTCGCCGCCCTGGGAAAGAGGTCGCACCCTAACTCCGCTCGTTTTTTCTTTTCTTCTGTTCTTCTCTTTTTTTGGTAATGCCTGATCGCGGACTGGCCACCGCTTTTTGTAATGAATAAAAACGTCTTTTTGGGCTCGACTGTGTCTCTCTATCTTTTCTTAAGAATTTTTGAAATTTGGCTAAGTGTAGGAGTTCGGCAATGTATTTGAGAATTTGTTGTTTGCTTCGACTTCTTTTCAGCTTGCGGTGGTGACTCAGGCCGTCGAGCCTACTGGCTCGGGGGACGACACTCGTCCCGAGGTCGGTTTAGGAGCGACGAGGCTGTGCTTGGCTAGGTGCCGGGAGCGGCTCTACGAAGTCGAGCTGGGATTACGCAGAGCCGAAAGCGAGCGGAACCATCTTCAGCTCATCCTGGGTCGGCGAGACATCGAGATCCGGCAACTGGAGAGCAGGATCGCCGAGATGACCCTTTTAGGAGAGGATGAGGGTTCGTCAACTGCATTTAGCTATGGCCTTCGGATCAAGTGTATTCGCCACACCTTATCCAAAATAACAGCGGAGAGGGACGATCTGCTTTCTGAGATCCGCCACCTGCAGACTGTAGAGACGGAGCTTCGGACGGAGGGAGAGGGACTGACGGCCGAGGTGGCCAAATTGACAACCGAACGGGACAAACTGACGGTCGAGGTCGACGCACTGAAGAGAGCCCCGGTAGACAAGAGTATCGAAGTCACTCATCTTCGCCGTCTTATCGCGAGTCGCTCCGGCATCCCGAGCTCCGCGATACCTCCTCGCTTCGAGGTCGATGTCAAAGATGACTCTCTGAGGGAACAGATCTCAGAGCTGGAGGCAGAGGTGGCTCGTCTCAAACCGCATTCGGGGCCGATCAATGTGAGGAGCACTTCGTGTACTCGCGCAGAGAGCGATCGGGGCATCACGTTTTATGTGCTCACGACCCGTCCGCCTATCGGCCATCCTAGTCCGGGGGATGCGCAAAGTGCTGTGGCCATTTCATCGAGCGGAGCATCCGTTGGAGCGGCTGATAGGAGCGGTGCCAAGGACACGTCTCAGTTTGCTGGTTTGGGGGCGAGCTCCGGAGATAAACGTCGCCGCCCTCGAGTGTCCTTGAAGCGAAACGCCCCTGCGCCACGGAGACATTGAAGATCTTGTTTTTGAAGCCTTTGTATTTAGCTTTTGCTTTTTAACGCCTTGTAATCTTGTTGTATGGAAGAGGCGCGTTGTACTGCATCCCAATTCTTAATAATATTTCTTTCATAGGCTTGCATGTTCTTTGTAGCTCTTTGTAGTTATTTTGTTTGTGACTGTGTTCGCCGTGCCGAGGTCCCTGAGCTGGTCTTTTGCTCGTGTGGGGGTCGACGACATGAGCGTTCAGCCAGTGGTGCCGAGCTGGGCTTCGGTCACTCAATCTCGCGAACTTGCGAGATGAGTCGAGCTTCGCTTAACAGTGAGTTCGCAGAGTGCGGTCGAGCCATGTGTTGGACTCCGAGCCATGTGTTGAACTTGCGAAGTAGAATCGAACCAAGTGCTGGACTCCGAACCATCGTTAGAGTAATTCAACGGTTGTGGGAGCAATTCCGAATGGCGAACTACTTCTAGCTCGCTTAGAAGCGAACTTGCGAAGTAGAATCGAGCCAAGTGCTGGACTCTAAACCATCGTTAGAGTAGTTCAACGGTTGTGGGAGCAATTCCGAATGGCGAACTACTTCTAGCTCGCTTAGAAGCGAACTTGCGAAGTAGAATCGAGCCAAGTGCTGGACTCCGAACCATCATTAGAGTAGTTCAATGGTTGTGGGAGCAATTCCGAATGGCGAACTACTTCTAGCTCGCTTAGAAGCGAACTTGCGAAGTAGAATCGAGCTAAGTGCTGGACTCCAAACCATCGTTAGAGTGAAGAGTAAAAGTAGAGAGATGTAAACAAATTTTTTTTTAAAGTAAAATATGAGAAAACTTTCTTTATTGATGACTAGTGATCGGCTACTTCTAAAGTTGCAAGCCGTTATTACAAGAGAGAAATAAAAAAAATCAGTACAAGTAATAGGAGAGGAACGGTTCGACATCTTAAAAATACTTAGAGAGGTGTTGGTGCTCTCTCTTGGTATTTTAGAAGATGGTCGGCATTCCAGGTCCTAGGGATCTCTCTGCCTTCGAGGTCTTCTAGTCTGTATGTTCCGAGGCGGACTTCTTTGGCGATCTTGTAAGGTCCCTCCCAATTTGGAGCCAATTTGCTCTTTTGACCTGGGAATGAGATGGCTAACTTTCTGAGGACCAGGTCCCCTTCTTTGAGGTCCGTAGGGCGGACTCTCTTGTTGTATGCCAACTCGATCCTTCTTCGGTAGCTTTGTTGACGAATGGCAGCTCTTTCTCGGATCTCATCTATTAGGTCTAGATTTGCTCGGAGCTCTCTGGCATTTTGCTCTTCTTCATAAGCTATTAGACGAGGAGAGGGTATTCTGACTTCTAGGAGGATGATGGCCTCGAACCCATAGGTGAGATTAAATGGGCTCTCTCCTGTGGGGGTCCGTTTTGTGGTGCGGTAGTTCCACAGCACGTTGGGAAGCTGATCGACCCATAAGCCTTTGGAACATTTATCCAACCTCTTCTTAATGCCGGAGAGGACTGTCGGTTAGCATTTTCGACTTGGCCATTCGACTGGGGATGAGAAA
Organism: Hemerocallis citrina; assembly: GCA_017893485.1. NCBI lineage: Eukaryota > Viridiplantae > Streptophyta > Magnoliopsida > Asparagales > Asphodelaceae > Hemerocallis > Hemerocallis citrina. The sequence goes on along the minus strand of CM030368.1, from coordinate 203,601,314 downwards.
CGGAGGAGAACCTGTGTTGGATGGCAAGGTCTTTGCATAGAGCTCGGAAGGCAGCCCCGGTGAACTGGGTTCTGTTGTCTGTTGTCAGGATCCGAGGGACGCCGAATCGGCAGATCACACTCTTCCAAAAGAACTGAACAACCTTGTTCTCGATGATCGTGGCTAGAGGCTCGGCCTCTATCCATTTTGAAAAGTAGTCGATTGACACGACTAGGAATTTGAACTGGCCGGGAGCTGGTCGAAATGGCCCTAGTAAATCCATCCCCCACATTGCAAAGGGGATTGGACTTGATAGGGAAGTGAGTGGAGCTTGTGGGAGGCGTCGGATGTCGGAGTACTTCTGGCAGGAGCTGCATTGCCGAACGTGCCGTTCGGTGTCTCGTAGGAGAGTGGGCCAGAAATATCCGTAATTCAACACTTTGCGGGCTAGAGCTCTGGACCCCGAATGTGCCCCGCCGATGCCCTCATGAAGTTCTTGCAGGGCGTAGTCGGCATCTCAGGTATGGCCTGCCGTCTACCTATGTAAAAGAGCGTTTATATAGGATACCTCCGATTAGTGTGTAACGCTCAGCTCGGGTTCTCACTCTTCGAGCTTCCTTGGGATCCTCGGGGAGGAGTCCGTCCCTTAAGAATTCGACGAGGGGTTTCATCCAGTTATCTTCAAGCAGGACAGGCAGCGACTCTATAGAGTTGGAAGTTTCATCCTCTATACTTGGTTTCAGAAGAACCTCTATCAAGACGGTTTGCTCGAGGCCTTGAAGGGAAGAAGAGGCTAGTTTGGAGAGGGCGTCGGCCTGAGCATTTTCTTCTCGGGGTATTCATTGGATAAGGGCTTCTTCAAACAGTGCCATGAGGCTCCTGACCTTGGCTAAGTATTTAACCATCCTGTCGTCACGTGCTTCATACTCGCCGAGGACCTGATTTACGACTAGCTGAGAGTCGCTAAAGACCCGGAGCCATTGTGCCCCTGCATTGCGGGCCATCCCAAGGCCGGCTATAAGTGCCTCGTATTCTGCTTCGTTGTTCGAGGCCTTGAAGTTTATACGGAGGGAGTATTGGAGGATGAAGTCATCTGGGCCTGCCAGAATGACCCCGGCTCCGCTTCCCTCATTACAGGAGGATCCATCCACATAGACCGACCAGACAGGTGGCCCTTTCATTGCTTGGCTAAACTCGGGTATGGTACTTTCAACTATGAATTCTGCTAAGGCCTGAGCCTTGATCGCGGTCCGAGGCTGATAGGTTATATCATGCTGGCTCAGCTCGATAGACCACTTCATAAGGCGACCCGAGGTCTCTGGCTTGTGGAGGACCTGCTTCAGCAGTTGGTCGGTAAGGACGACCACCGAATGGGACTGAAAATACGGGCGAAGTTTTCTGGCGGCCATCACCAGGGCATAAGCCATCTTTTCTATTCTCGGATAGCGGAGCTCGGCATCCCAAAGTACCTTGCTCACATAGTAAATGGGCTTTTGAGCCCGGTCTTCTTCCCTCACTAAAACAGCACTGAGGGTCTGCTCGGAGGCTGCCAGGTAGAGGTAGAGGGGTTCGCCAGGAATTGGTTTGCTGAGGAGGGGAGGATTGACAAGGTAAGCCTTGAGCTGATCGAATTTGTTATTTATCTATTTTGATTTTTATTATAAAGGTGTAATGGAGAGACAAAGTGGAGATAAAAGAAATTATTAGCTTGAATTAGAGTTTTGATAACTTCATGTATTTCATTTTGGTTGAAATAATAATAAGAGGTATTTTAATTGCAAACCGAATCTCAGACAAACAAATGTTTAGATTATTGGTATTGTAGATACCTTCACACATGCACTTGCGTTACCATTGTATTTAGACATGCTCATAGTAAGCTCTATAAAATCTATATGATAATGTCCTTGCATAACGATTACAAGCATCTAAAAGTGATGCTAAAGTTTAAAAAAAACTATATGCAGTGTTTCTAACAAACTATATGCATTCCGGGTAAGTTCAAGCTAATGATCAAGAAGGCGATGATTGAGCTTAAAGGTAGATATATTGCTTCCTCATATAATATGTTTGTTACTTCAATTAATTTGCTGGACCTCCAAAACTATTTTATATAATGAAACCAGGTGCATCGTTTCGAAGACGTGCCGCAGGCACGTGTCAACGGACAAACCTAGTATATATATAATATGGAAGGAGTTTTATTCGGAGTTGGGCTATAGAGTTTCTATGGGCTTGAAATTAAAATGGATTGATGAGAGGGCCCATAGAGTGAGCTGTGGGCCTATGACATTAATAATGCACTAGAAGACAAAAATATGAAATGAGAAGTTGTGGTTGCTGTGCATGTGTGGCATGGCTTTGGGTGGGTTTAAATCCCATATCGTTGAGAAAGAGTGAAGAAAAAGAGTTTATATAGAAATTGCCAAAGTGATAAGTGTATTTAATGGTTAACCACATTTTTTATGGTCGCCTGTGATGGACAGTTATTAAGATTTTATTTGTTCGCATATTGCGCACACATGTAGTCGTGTGCGAGATTTTATTTGTTCGCGTATTGCACGCACATGTAGTCATGTGCGCAGCTGAGCCGTTGTTGTCTATTATTTATAATAATATTACGTTGTATGATGAGGAAAACATGAAATATTTGTAGTTGGAACGACCTAAACATGAAATATTTGCTGTACTGACCCACTTTCGAAAACAATTAGCGATCTGACTCAGTTTTGGACACGTCGGCATAAGCCGTTATTGGAAATAACGGCATAGGTTATTTATATGCCGTTATTTCCAATAACGGCATCATTTTATATTTTTTTGCATGCCGTTATTTGGAGTAACGTTATCAGTATATTTCTCATACGAGCGTGAATTTTCTGACTTGAAAAAAATTCTAAGTGTTGAAACAACTTATAAATAATGTTGTTATCCCCAAGAACGACATTCGAATTACTGATATCGTTATTAGAGATAACGGCATCAGTTATAATAAAATGAACTGTTGCCGCTGTTTCAAACAAATGCAACAGTTCATTTTATTATAACTGATGATAACGGCATCAGTAATTCGAATGCCGTTTTTGAGGATAACAGCATTATTTATAAGTTGTTTCAACACTTAGAATTTTTCCAAGTCAGAAGATTCACACTCGTATGAGAAATATACTGATGCCGTTACTCCAAATAACGATATGCAAAAGAAAATATAAAATGATGCCGTTATTTTCAATAACGGCTTATACTGACGTGTCCAAAATTGGGTCAGATCGCTAATTGTTTTCGAAAGTGGGTCAGACCCCCAAATATTTTCAAAAAATGGGTCAGTACGACAAAAAAAATTCCCTAAACATCCCAGTAATAACGCGTGCATTGCACGTGCAAATGAATTTCCTAAACCCCTTCGTCCTCTCCACCTCAGCTCAAACCAGACCAAAACAATGGCGATATCAACCCTCAAAATCCCCTCTATCTTCGTCATCACCTCCAACCTCCTCCGCCCCCGCCGCCTCTCTCTCCTCCGCCCCTTCTCCTCCGCCACCCCCTTCCCACTCTACTACGAGCTCATCCGCCACCGCCCCGTCCACCCCCCTCGCCCTCCTCAATCCTCCCCGCACCCCCCTCCCGATCCCGACCTCGACCTCGACCGCTCGAAACGCAAGTATTACCGCAAGCGTGACAAGCGGCTCTACGGCGACTCCGACTCCGAAAACCCTAGCAACGACGGCGATTCAGAGTTCGTAGAACTCAAGCCCGAGGTCGTCGATTTCCCGCGGCTCCACGCGAGGGAGCAGGAGCTGTACTTCTACGACGCGTTCGCGTTCCCGTGGGAGAAGGATAAGCATTACAGGATGGTGTACCAGCTGGAGAAGAAGTACTTTCCGGAGCACTCGCTGGATAAGGCGTTTTTGGATCCGGGGGTGAAGTCGGAGGAGAAGGGGAGGAAGGGGAGGGGGAAGAAGAGGGAGGAGGAGGCGAAGGATGAGAGTGCATTGGTGTTTTTTGAGGAAGAGGGAAAGGAGGGGAAGGGGATGGAGGAGCAGAAGGGGAAGGGGAAGGGGGTGGAGGAGAAGAAGGTGAAGGAGTTCTTTAAGGAGTTGAAGAAAGTCCCGAGTGAAGACGGGGTGGTAGGGGAGGAGCCGTTTTTGGTGTCAAGGAGGACGGAGCTTCCGCCGAGGTGGGATGGACCTGCGGGGACGGTGGTGCTCGTCGATAAACCTAAAGGTTTGATTCCATTAAAAATATTTAACTAATTAAACTCCAAGAAAGGGGAACAAATAAGTTTGGTATAATGTCACAAGTCCGATTCGTGAAAATAAACTAACCTAAAATAATTAGATTCCCATCCTAAAAGCCTTAAAGCTCGTTACCATGATCATGCCCAAACGGATGCAATAAACTCAGGAGCAAACCAAGCTGGTTTGTGGTTACATGTCAATTAATCCACCAAGATCCAATAGTTGTCTTCAACTTAGTACCCTAACCCTTCTTGGTTGCACCAACATCGATAAAATTGCTCCAATTTAACGCCTAAACCGCATGAGATGTATGAACATCACCCAATTTGATCCGACTTAGTGCCCTCCCCTCCATGGCTACACCGACATCGACCAAAAACTTTGATTTAGTGCCCTAGCCCTCCTTGGTTCTGCCAATATTGAACAATTCGACCTAACTTGTGTCTTAGCCTCATGCCCTAGCTCTTCTTGGTTGCACCAACATTGACCATTAACACTTGAATCAAGGTAGAAAGAGATGATTCATGCCCCAACATCTGTGAAATCCATGGTAAATATCATGACCCCTTCTAAGTAACACCAAAATATGTAGATTCATGGTAACAGCAAGGTCCATCCACCACGGCTAAAGATCTGACCATCCCACCACAACAACAAATCCGGTCGGCCATCCCCCGAGAAAAAGATTATTTATTGTATGGACAAGTTAATTAAAACAATAAGAGGCTCCTTTGCCTGTGCGTGTGGAGCAATAAATCAAACTATATTGGCATCGTAATTGAATGTAATTAAACTTATGAGCTACATTGAGACAATTTGAGAGGTCAAGACTTAAGGTTAGGGGAGAAGAATGACACTGGCTGTGTTGAAGTAACTAAGAAGGTTAACTGACGAGAAGGATCCCATCTGAAAATGTTATTGATAAGATGGTTTGGAGGAAGTATGCAGTACAAATTTCATTAGAATGTATGCTAAATTAGCACTTGGGGATTTTTTTTTTGTACATATAATGAGTGTACCGATGGTGGTAGGTAGATGTAAGAAAAGGTTAACATGAAGTGGGAATATTGGAGGGGTGGTGGAAGAGTGGATTTGGTATTAGGATTAAGGATACACTAGAATTAGGAGAAGAGGGGGGGGGGGGGGGGGGGGGGGGAGAGGAAGGAGGGAGGAGCACGAACAAGAGGTCAAAATAAGCTTTGGGGAATAAAGTAACCATGTGCAATACACGTAATACAAACTAACAACTTGTTGACAGTGCTATCCCGTACATGTAGATAAGAGGAATTTTCTAAAGCATGTTCTAGTTTAGGGGTTTTATGCAAATGAACCATACTGTAGTAGTTCTCTAACTCCTACACTACTTGATGATCGGGATTCTATTATGTCCACAGTGATGTTTGGCTGTTTTGTCTGTTGGCTGGTTGATGGATGCAATGCTATCTAGTTTATAATTTTAATTCAATCAAAATATTCTATGATTTAAGTAAATCTTCTTATTTATTTGCACTGTATATGATGGCTTCGCATATAGTACATATTTCTACTTATTGAAGTTAACAAAAAATGTACTTCAAGGCAGGATGGACTTCATTCACTGTTTGTGGGAAGCTGCGGCGCCTTACCAAAGTGCAAAAGGTGCACCCAACAAAACATGATCTTTAGAAGGATTATTAATGTGTCATTCATGCTATTATTGTGTTTGCAGGTTGGGCATGCTGGCACTCTTGACCCTATGGCGACTGGTTTACTGATTGTTTGTGTTGGTAAAGCTACTAAGGTAGTGGACAGGTATGCACTTTGTGAAATCCAGAGTAGTTTATTAGTACAAGGAAAAAATGATAATCTAATTTGTATTTATGTTCTAAATTTTCGGGATTGATATGGAATAGTGAAACAAAGTCAAGCTTACCTAATTGTCTGAAAGAAAACGTAGCATTCTGTATTTGAAATTACATTCAAGACAAAAGTCCACAGTATAGCTAACAAGGACTTGGGTGTTTGGGAGATACCCTTTCCCTGACAGTTATGGCACCCATGTATTAGTGGGTTTGTCTAATATAAGAGTATGTGTTTCCTCATAATAGAGCGAATCAGTCCAATCTTGAACTTCCCTAGACTATAGCTAAGACAAAACAAATGAGCTAGTTGCATTGCTCTCTGAATTGCTGGGACTGTACTCGGTGTGGCTGGAGTGCGCCCAACAAACTCTGTAGTTGTTATAGGAAACCTTCCACTACTGTCCATTGGTGACAGAATATGCAATGTGCACCTGCTAGTAGGAGCTTCCCTTCTTAGATACACCAGCATCATGGTGTGCAAATGTGTTCCAGTACTGGTTGACTTATACCTCCTAGTGTGTTTATTGTTCCACTTGAACAATATTATAAAAAATGACAGAAATAAAATTCAAGTTATACAACATGACTCACATAACTCACAATCAACCGATCAGATTCCAAATTTCAAATGAGGTTAAACCTTAAATCCAAAGATTCCAAAGCTACATAGTAACATGCAGAAGCAACCATCTCAAGCACACATATAAACAAAGTATTTGAACAAGCATTCAATAATTCGAGCCAAGTCATGACCTTAAACTAAAACAAAAAAGATGGCCCAACTAACTACATATCTAATGCTGCCAACATAACTACTGACCTTCTAAAATAGGCTCTTTTGCACCATCCTCAATTTTACCATGCTTACCTTTTTCCAATGAGTTGAAACCCAAATCTTCTATATCATCCTCATCTAACCCCTTCTGGACCATCACTCTCCTCGGCAAACATCCTTATTGGGTGAGTACTTGAATTTGTAGCTTCACCAAAATTACCAATTCACTAGATGAGATTATTTGGTCAATCTTCTCTTGTGCTAGACCCTATTTGTATCTCAAACTACCTCGACCATCTTTTGTGTAAGTTCCACTTTGGACCTACTCCTTGAAGGTTAAGCAACGAAGCAGGGGCATAAAGAGTCCATGGGTTTAGAACCAAAAAGAAAAAAAGTAAGTAAAAATGAGAACGATAAAATAGAAAATAAATAGACTGTTGTCCTACCGCAATTGCTTGTTGCCATAATAAGTAGAAGTCTTCTCCGAGAAGGAGAGATTGAAATCAAATTTAAACTTTAACCGTGATTCTTGGAGTCTGTTTATCAACAAACTGTTAGATTTTTTTATTTATTTAAAATTTTCAGTTCAATTGTCAAAATTTTGGAAACCTCTGATCTGAATTATGTAAAATGGAGTGAAATTTGACCTTTAAAGAGTAGTTCTTGGAGTCTTTGTTTATCGATAAGGTGGGTTTAAGTTTGTCTTAAGCAACATTTGGGTTTTGGGTTCTATGGACGATTATAATTGTGTGTAAATGTGTTGTGTTGATCATTTTCATCTTACTAAAAGTCAACATATTCTCTGAGTTAAAAATCCAAGTTATGTGGCATCAGCGGAGGTTTTTCTGCATCAGTTGTTGAAACTAAACTGCTATGTTGTGCATATTGTTTCATCTAACATGCATTTTATTTTTGCAGATATCAAGGCATGGTAAAGGGTTACAGTGGTGTTTTCCGACTGGGTGAGGCTACATCGACTTGGGATGCAGATTCTCCGGTGTGTTCCTTATAATCCTGTAGGATCCAGTATGTATCTTGCATTTTTCATGTTAAAAGAATAATCTTTGTTATTGATGACCAGGTCATCCAACGAGAACCATGGGAACACATTAAGGATGTAGACATTAAGAAGACTGCCGCATCTTTTGTTGGAGAAATATGGCAAGTTCCTCCAATGTTTTCTGCTATAAAAGTAAGTGCCAGTTTCTTTGTCTAGGAACAAATATTATGTAAGTGCTGATTACCTTAAAAATGTGTTTACAAGGAAAATGTTTTAGCAATAAAAAATTTGATATTTATATGAATACAACCACTTCTATTAAGATATTAAGTATCCGACACCTTTCCTCACTTTAATAGTGAATGCCATAGAAATTGTTGAATCTGAAATTGCTCTACAAGGAAAATTGTTTTATTGTACTGCTATGGCTACCTGTCAGTAGAGAGTTGGGGGTTGTGTGTTTTGTGTTAAACCTTAACTTATGAATCTCACCACACATTTTAAAGTCGAACTTATATTAACCATTCACTTAAAATCAATCACCCAATTATAAAATCTCAACCACACTTTGTCTCTCACGTGCATTTCATGTGGTAACTAACTATTAGTGTAGAATGAGAGTATTTGTGAGAGTAAGATTGATTGACCTCTTTTGAAGATTGGGGTATTTATAATGGGTAATCATGTTGTTAGGCGACATGAATCATGATCAAATATTTAAGCTTATCCCATTGGATCCTGACTAATATTCGACCTTCACACATTTTTGCTAATAGACCCCTAATTTGCAGCCTGTGATCCAAAATTTGGGGTTTGAACCCCTGTTTTGGATGCGGTCTTGATCCACTGTTGGGCTAGAACTGAACTATTTATAGATGAAGTCGCAATATTGCGTTGCTGCATCATGAAGCATGTCTTTAATCTATACAGGAAGAAATTCTGCCTTCACCGTGTGCCCTGTTAGAGTATCTTGTAAATGTTAGGGAGTGTTTGGTTACAAAGTAATTGCCTCAGAATTTTCATCATACTTCCAGATTTTTAAAATTTCTAGAATTTTATATATATATAAAATCGATGTCGTCTTCCCTGGACATTTATTTTGTTTTAAAAATTATTAAGTAGCATTATGAATCCACAAATTTCTCGTCCTTATGATGAGTTTAAGTCCAAATTATGTGATTTTCAAAGCATGTGAACTTGTGAAGTGTTGGCAACACGTTTTATTCTTGAGAAGAGGGCTCACTAGTTGGTCAGTTTACCTTTTCTTTGACTTCAACAGAAATTGGTAAGGTTGCGAGTATTGCTTTTGAGCTAACCCCCTACCTAAACATATTTTTGGAACTCAGTGAAGGTTATAAGCAAATGCCTACTTCAATATTGGAACCATTAGCTTTCCAGTTGAGCTGTACCATGTATTCTCTTTCAAATTATATAATATTTAAAAATAAAGGATTGTGCCAGATCTTCGTAGTGAGCCCATCCCTTAAGAGTATCTTGTCCCGGTTCAGAAGTGGGGAGTGGGTAAGAAATGGTACTGTGCCTCTTCCCTGCTCTATATCTATAGCTTATTTGCCCACCGTGAAAACTGAAAAAGGATGAAGAACAAGCTTCGCTCAGCTGTTTGGCTGGAAAGGAGGGCTGAATATTCTCCCTTCAGTTGTTCTATCGGAAGACAATTAGATTCGACTATTCTCTCACATCAAGGCCAATTACTCGTGGGGAGATTTGAACCGAAACTGTTTTCTACCTGTCTGTTCTACTTGATGGTGGTTGAATCAAAATAAATGAGATGCATATAAAATCTGAGTTAGTTTCAATCAAAGGGAGGAGAATTTCAGAATCAAGTTATAGTTTTTCTCAGGAAAAGGGGCATGTCAACACTGTATTGATGGCGATAATCAAAAAATTCAAAAGTTTATGGGCTACCAATCGTTCAGATATTCTTGGTTCATGTTCACATGCTGTTTTCAAGTGTATACTTGCTCGTGTTGTTTTGTACTTTACTACTAGATGTATGAGTGAATGACTAAGGTGGTGGAGTGCAGCGCTTTGTTTCACGTTGGCCTGTGGATCCCATTATTTGCCACTCTCTAACAAAGACTAGTATGTACTGTTAGAAGTACAATTAGCTTGTCCTTTTTCATTTTACCCCTGAATAAATTAATTTCTAATGGCAGGTCAATGGTGAAAAAATGTATGATAAAGCAAGAAGAGGAGAAACAGTTGAGCTATCACCAAGACGCATATCAATATTTCAGTTTGATATTGAACGGAGCCTAAATGACAGGTTCTAATTTTCTTAATATCCTATGTTGATACATCATGTTTATTCTCATCAGGATTTGGGTCTTCATGACAACCATTTCATAAGCATACATAACACATGTACTTGAGAACTCGTAATATTCTGCGTAGGATTCAATAGTAGGTTATAGATTCCAAGTTCAACAAATTAGTAAAGAACAATAAGAAATTTCCTCGGGCAAGCTCCCCCATCTGGTATTTCTAGAAGGAGAAGACCCAATTTGACTAAGGTTACTCAAGTTTTATGATTGTCACATGTTATCCCTTACTTGCAACATCACAACACATTGACTTTCAAATATATTGCAATGACACTACTCATAATTATTCAACTCTCATAAAGTTTACCAGCAGTTGCATCTTGGGGTGTGGAATTGGTTCCGTGCTTGTTTTTCTTTAGGCTCTTTGAGTTTGTTGCAAGCAGTTCAAGCCAGTAATTTTTTCACTGTCAATTTTTGCAGGCAGAATTTGATTTTCCGAGTTACATGTTCAAAAGGGACATATATTCGATCTCTTTGTGCAGATTTAGGAAAGGCTCTTGGCAGGTAACTTGGACTCTATAGATACATTTTCTTACCGGGATTTGTAATTATCTTTTGTGGTCTTCGATTTTCTGCCTGAAAATGTTAAAAGTATGTCTCTTGCCTCTATCATCATTCAAATCTCTTGTTTTCAGCTTTCTTTTGTAGCAAGCTTTGTGTATCTTCTAAACATTTCCTTCGAAGTCCAAAATTTTTGTGCACCATCATTTTTCAATCAACATGGCTTTTGACGGGTTTGATCTGTCTAAAAAAAAGTTTATTGATTTAGCTCAAATATTCTGTAGCGCAATTTAAACAACATAAATCCATGTAGTGGAATCTGTTTTTACCTTAAAGATTGGTCTGGTTAGGTGGTTTATTTAATAATGGAATGAAAAATATTTTTTGTAAATTTTGTGTTTTTTCTTTGTGATAGTCTGATTTGATGCATACAAAATCCTCTTATTAAAGTCATTAGATTATTTATGCTGATTTTGATTGTTGATTCTAATATTTGCAGCTGTGCTCATATGACTGCATTGAGAAGAGATTCAATTGGTAAGTTTTCATCTTTAGATTTCTTTTACAACTATATATGTGTGGTGTTTGTGGTATGTTCTCAATTTACCGAATTATTCATCACTGTCTTTAAAAAGTCGATCAAACTCAAACTCATATTTATCATATTGCTTTATTTAGAGATTTATGATTTATTATGCTAGTATTGTTCTTCAAAGGTTTCTGCCGGTGGTTAGGATTACAGTTAAAGGTTTCAACGACCTTTATCATTGTATTGAACCCCCGATTGTTGTCCTTTAGATCTTTTTTACTTCTGCTTTGGTCAGAGAGGTGGTCGGGGATCATCTTTATTTTTGTTATTTATAATTTGTTACGACTACAATTAGAACAACCACTGGAGAGACCAGTGATTTTTCTATTACAGTAGGGTTACACCAAGGTTTGGCTTTAAGCCCCTACCTTTTTACTTTGGTTATGGATGAATTAACGCGAAGAATACAACATGAGGTGCCTTGGTGTCTGCTTTTTGCCGATGACGTCGTCTTAGTGGACGAGACTGGAGCAGGAGTCAATGCTAAGTTAGAATCGTGAATAAAAACTTTGGAAGCTAGAGGCTTTAGGATAAGCAGAACTACAATATAGTATATGGAGTGTAATTTTAGTGATATTCGGAACACAACTGAGGAAGTAGTGAAGCTTGATGGTCAAGAGATACCTAAGAGAGACTATAATATTTAGGCTCGATTATACAAAGAGATAAGAAGATTTGTGAAGATGTTATACATAGGATCCAAGTAGGGTGGCTTAAGTGAAAAAGTGTCATTGGTGTTTTGTGTGACAAGCGTATACCTTTGAAGTTGTAGAAAAAAATTTATAGGACGGCCGTTAGACTAGTAATTATGTATGGAGCAGAGTGCTGGGCAACAAAGAAATATGTCCAAAAAATGAGTGTAGCCGAGATGAGGATGCTAAGATGGATGTATGTTAAAACATGGAACGATAGAATTAGAAACAAGTATATACGAGACATGCTAAAGGTAACTCCAATCCAAGATAAGTTAAGAGAGAATCGCCTCAGGTGGTTTGGACATGTCACACGTAGACCTAGCAGTGCTCCCGTTAGAAAGAATGATTTGATCAGTATTGAGGGTAGAGTTAAGGGTAGAGGAAGACCTAAACTAACTTGGGTGGAAACAGTGAGAAAAGATATAGTAGTTTGTGACCTTTGAAAAGATATTGCGCTAAACCGAGCAAAATGGAAAACCAGGATTCATGTAGCCGACCCCAACTAGTTGGGAAAAAGGCTTTGTTGTTGTTGTTGTTGTTATTTCTTTTCAATACCTTTTGTTGAGAGTTAGGTTGTTCTGCATGCTGTTTGATTGTGGATCAAGTTGGATGTTCATTGTAGAATCTGTTAGGGGACTGGCATTGATTACTATTGTATTAATCAATGTAAATAGTCTACATCTTCGGAGAAAAATATACGGAGGGTTGATTGAACCTTTTAGTCTTTTAGGCTCTGTTAGGTACTGAGTGATGTGGCGATAGGAAATTAATTTTAGTCTCACTAAATCTCTTTCATGCTTCCACATGCCTGTCTATGCAAACAGGGCCTGATGAATGACTACTTGGATAACTGTCATACCATTGTAATTTTTGCGTGCTATGCGTATTTGGAATGAAATCCAACCATCAGATATATGGAAATCTTCATTTCTCTATCTCCTTCCTGTAGTTCCTTGTTCTTCTCAAAATAATTGTTCCCTTCCTGGGAAAAATAGCCCTTTTCCGTTCAGTCCATACACAAGCAAGCCATATACAAGCCTCTTTAACCCTTTATTTCTGTTTCTCCAGGCATGCTGACCTGACGGACTGAAACAAGCACCCAATTTATACATTTCTTATAACCTGAACCATATTTATCTTTCCTCAAACCAAACTTTTCATGTAACGGCTCCTGGGATCTTGAATTCTTCTCCAACTTCGTCAAGGAAATCAGGGTTTGCAACGCAAGAAAAACATATCTCGGTTTTTTTGGGAGTAATAATCTCTCTTTTTTTGTTGCAAGTAAAACTTGACTCTTTATGCAACAAATTTTGAAATCATTGTTTTTTCGTCATTTTGCTGCTGGAATTTATTACTTATATATTTAAACTAAGGAATCTCGTATTTGCTTGGTTTGCATCATTCAGTTAGATAAGCACTGCATATACATTGTTTTTTTTATCAGTGATATATAATTGTTTCTGTAGAAATGCATGCTTCATTTAGGGGATTATCTTTCTCTGCATCTGAAACCTTTAAACCTAGCCTTTCACTGCGTAGTTTGTATCACCTGATTGTTACTCATTGGTCCCTCTTTGTTCATTTGAGGTATCTGTCCTCTGGATATCGTGGATATTACATACAGGTCTTAACCTTTATGCTGGAATTAATGGCCTACAGTGAGAAGAACTGTTAGAACAAATAAATTAAAAACTTGACGTTTGTCAGACTCTAGCCAGAGTAACTCATGAATGACAGTGCATAGCTGAAGACCAAGTTAAGAGCACACACTTTATGTGCATCCTCCTTTTGAGGTTTGAAGAATTTATGAGATAGATCATACTTTTAATTATGACTTTATGCGAGATGGATAAACCTGATGAAATAGGTCCAACCTTTCAAGAGTGAGGCCTGACCAGCTTGTGGTGAGATGATCGTTAACCGGGTAAGGTTGATAATTGACTAGGATAGGACTAGCAAGTATTTAAGAGCTACCATAATACATTTAGGGCTTATATTTTTGGCCCTGAAGTGGAGCTTTGTTTACTGAATCCCTTACCTATAGTACGAAGCTTAGGACTAACCCTCTATGCTTTCTAGCTTAGCCCTAAGGAAATGATATTTCTTTTGCTCGGGCCTTACATGCTTTTTCCCAAAGTCTTGTCATGCTTATGCAATTTCTCAGCTCTTGAAGTGTTTGTTATGAGAACAAGGAAAATTGTCTTGGTTCTAGCCCAATAAGTTGTCATTGATCTTAAGCTCAATCCAAGCAGAGGTTACTCAACAGAATTTCAAGGTAAGGGGATTGGGAGAGGGAATCTAGAGAGTGACTGAAAAACAATGAAGAGGATAGAGCTTCTACTTCATCCCAACTTTTGAGTGAGTATGAAACAAGTTGTAAAAGGTACATGCATAATGACTGATGGTAAATGACACTCATTACATTTCTAGTAAATTTGTAAGTTTTCTAGGATTGACTGGTCAATATGACCCTCTTAAAAAGATATTTAGCTCAGTTGTAGGGCAATCATCTTGAAGTTGGCCCTTGGCAAGCCAAGAATATGCCTGTAGTAGTATCTTTGGATCAGGTGAGCAACCTCAGTCAGTTGGGCCAACTCCAAACTCTCAAGTTTGACCTCTAACCAGACATTATCTTAATTTTCAGAAGAAGTCTGGCACCTCGTATGTAATTGACTTTTTCTAAGGAGCATATTGTTCATTCTCAAAAAGATCCCTGGTTAGATATGAATTCATTCACGTACATGTTGAAACTTTGTTGGGACGCACACATTCTTATTGAAGGAATCAACTAAGTGAATATTTTACCTTTAGGTTGTGGTATTTGTTTAGGGTAGTCGCTTTTGTACATTCCTAATACTTTGGTGGGAGGATTCTGGTAGGTGGGTGAAAGAAGGCATGCTAGACTAATATAGTGATAAGCCAGTTTTTCATAGTAGAGGATCTAGGTTGTAGTGGTAAGCCTCGTTGCTATTAAGCAAGAGGTCGAAAGTTCGAGTCGCGCTTGCATCAATCTCTATATTATGGGGAGAGTGTATCTGTGTGGCCAACAGGGTTTGTTGAGAGAAGAAGAGAAATATCACGAGGACACCGTGACTAGGTATTCATCCAAAACTCAAAGAAAAATTCTAAATTCTATCCACATGTGCATGCATGCGCCAAAAGATCCGGTCACTTATTATAGAAACTTGCTAGGTAGCTTTATCATCACATTTTGTTTACATTATGTTTCTGTTACAGGGGAATATTCAGCAGATGATGCATGGAGTTTTCAGGAACTGCAAGAGCAGATCACTAAGGGCTACTTTTAGTCTTCAGAACAACTCTTGAATCTTCTTATGATATGGTTAGAATATTAGGTACTGTTCTTTTTTTTTCCTCTTATAAGAGGTAATATAAGAGGTTTACAATAAGAGCCTCTCGTAAGAGCCTCTTTTTGAGGTGTTCTTTTTATATAAAAATAAGCTCTTATAAGAACCTCTTATAAGAGATTTCTGTTCCTTTTTCACCTCTTACAAGAGTCTATATTACCTCAAAGTCTATATTACCTCAAAGTATAAAAATAGTGAGATGAAGGACAAGAAAAGATAAGTTCAAATTACTAATATATAAACTAGTTTAATGGCAAGTTAAATTCACAAATCAATGTAAATCATCAATTATAATTCCGGGCTACTATAGACTTTTAATTAGTATGAAAATTAGTATGTATAAATATAAATAATAATAATTTGTTTCAAAGAAGTTGGATTAAAAAAAATTAAGGTCAATGGGCTAATATAAATTCTCCTTAGCTGTAAATAAATAAATAAAAAAAATAATAATAATAATAATAAAAAAACCTGACCGGCTGCAGGATTTGAACATGGTGGCATCATTACAGGACAAATCAACTAGCCTCAACTCAAGGAATGTACTTACTGGACGTAAATATATATATCTTTAAATAAATCAGTGTTTCGACAGCATCCCTAACATAATTGTTCGAGATTGTGAAGAATGAATTTCCGCACTTTTTCTAGGATAACATATTACAGTCAACTACGTATATGATTACACTTTTTCTGGGATAGCATATTCCGGGCTACCATAGACTATTATATAAACTAGTTTAATTAGTAACAATTATAATATAGACTTTGGGGTAATATAGACTTTTTAAGTGATAGAAGTCTTATAAGAATTTGAAAGAGGCTACTAGAAGTCTTTTAGGCTTATAAGATATTTTGAGAAAAATGTCTTATAAGAGGTAAAAAAAGAACACTAAAAAAACTCTTCTAAGAGGGGGATCACCTCTTACAAGAGGTAAATCTCTTATAAGAGGAGAAAAAGAACACTACCTCAAGTCTTTTCATTTTCTATTCAACTGCTACATATTCTTTTAGCACCTTCAATTTATAATATTTTCAATCTCTAAATGTTAGACTACTTTTAATCTTTGGTTTTTCATTCAGATGGCAGGCTGATAATGCACAAGAATCTTTTCCAGTATCATCAACTTCCAACATGCCAGGAAAGGGCGAAAGAGGTGGTCTTTGTATTCTCTAGTTCTTACAAATAGCTGCAGCTTCAGCTCAAGAGTGTTTGGTTCGATATAGTAAAGAGGTTCATATAATGATGTTGGTTATATTGAAATTCAACACCTAAGATGAAAATTCTGGAAGTACAGAATTGGTAGGGTGTTATCGGTATTTCTGCATGTGCACTGCATGTGAGCAAGTGTTTTCTCATTAGTTTCATGGCGCAGGTGTACACAGCCATTGCCCGTAGATATGGAGAACCATAAGAAAAGCTATGTCTAGCATTCACCATGGAGTTGATGAAGTCTTGGAATTTGGGAATGGCTAGACTATCTACTAGGATAAGTTGATACAACTAATAGTTGGTTGTTTTAGTTCGCCGCAAGTAATTACACTCCGTCCACTTAGTAGGCTTGCTCTCCGAAGCTTCAGGATGTATGTATTTTGACCTTTTCGTCCATTATAAAAGAATGACATGGATTGGACCTGAAGTCTTTCCCTGCGTTGTATGAAAGATAAACTAATGTATGATAGATACATAAACCCAAATTTGCCAAGAAAATGCACCAAATGGAAAATGACATCTGAGTGGGAGAAGAAGAACCATTGATCAATTCGATGTCATTTTCAGGTCATCTACGGAAACCATAATGAACCAATACATTTCCTAGTCGTTAATCATCACACGATGCAAAATCGAATCTTAACAAGTTATTTCTTTCATTTATGTGAAATCGATGTGAAGATCAGAGCCTGTAAACTAAGTGCATGTGCAACATAGCTAACTCCGTCAGTTTACTACAGCGGCAAAACACACTATCAGCTTTCAGTAACTCATACACACGAGTCACATACAATATCAAGCAAAATGCATCACAAAAACAATCGGAATGACACAAGATAAAGATACGTGCACAGTTATTTCAAAACTGAAACATCATACGTGCACGGTTATTTCAAAACTGAAACATCGATACAAGACACTATTATCACATGTATCACTTCCAAATTAGTTCTTTTTCAGCTCAGAAGACTACATTTTACTTTCCCCTGCACTTCTTGGAAACGAGTGCACCGCATAAATTCTGGTTGTCAGCCAGGGATGACGGACCAAAGATGGCCAGGGAGCTGGGGATGTGCCGGGAGAGATGGTTGGAGGAAAGGACATGGTTCTCTCGTTGGGGTTCCAGCATTCAATGCCGGCAAAGGAGCAGACAGAGCCTGCAGAGATGCTGGAAAAGTTCCAGGATATGAGAGGTAGCCGTTGGGGTCGGACACGGCAGGCAGGCGACATCGGGCAAAGTCGGCATGGGGGTTAGGATGAGGAGGAAGGCCATGCTTTGAATAAGATGAGAGGGGGTATTTTGATATTTTTATTATCTCTTCTTTACTATTTTAATGGGAGAGTTGCGGTTTGTAACAATCAAATCCTAACTTTGTAACTATGTAAATACGTATAATATACGTTCAAACTATATCCAACAAATATAAATGTGCACCGCACATGTAGCCCAAATCAAAACAGTCAAATATAAATTATTTTTTTCTTATTTAATATATATTCATTTAATTTGATGACTTTACTTTTTTTAGACGTGCATCGCACGTACATTATACTAGTAGAGGGGGAGCGAGAGATTTTGATATAGTAATATATCGGAGGGAAGGAGAGAGGGAGCGAGAGTGATGGGGTGATCCGCTCGCTTTACTCAGGAATAAACGGGTGATGTAATGGTGTACGCTGCCTTGGTCAAAGGTGGTATGGAAGGTCAAGTCCTATGGCTCGTGCTCAACGATGCCATCTTGACGTGTGAAAACTTGGTAAAAAGACAACCAGATATCTACACTAGTGTGGGTTCTGTAACTCGAAGTAGAGCAGGGATCACTTTCTCAACGAATGCTCGAGGAGCAAGACTGTTTGGATAGAGGTACTTTGAGTGCTTAGGGCAGATGGCTACGATGATTTCTGGGTGGGACAATGGTTTATCAGAGATAGAAAACTTATGAGAGAAGTGTTGCTGCTTATTTATGTGTGGGAGCAAACAGATACGTGAATTCTTATAAATAAAAATAGTAAAGATCGAACATTCGCTATTCGTCGACTTTGACCATGAAAAACTGCAATTGACTCCGAAATATCATAGTTAGGAATGGCTAAGATCGCTCCTCTGGACCTACAAACAAGTCTGAAACACCGGGGATGGTCCCGACGACAGACCCTCCGACGCCCAAGTTAGAAGCTCGAAAATATTATGGGTTTTGAGAGCGGAGTTGTCAGTGTCCGTGTTTCTGAGGAGGTCTTGAGGTATATATAGTCGCTGAGGGGGCCAATTTCAAGATATTCATCTATCTCTACTTCCGGGTGATTTGATAGAGTCGGTTATGTCATCCATATGAAGAGATCGAGTCTGGACTCCTCTCTTGATGAAGAGAGAGAGTTTTCAAACTCGATCTTGTGTATGAGTGGATAGAATCAGCTCACCCCCTAGGAATAAGGGGGTTTAAACAAGGTCCGATGAATTCGGACTCCTTTGTGATAGGGTTGTTGTAACAGTTCCTATTACATACTGGATCGGGTCGCTGGGTTTGAAAACGACTCAGCTTATCTGCTGACCCCCCCCCCCCCCCCCCCCAAAAGACCGAGTTTCACAACCTTAGGGGAGTAGTTTGCCCGTTTTTAATGGTTAACAGAACTTATTAGACTCTTCGGGGACGTTTGAATTATGCTCGGGACATAACGGCGTTGATCTGATTTCATAGAGTATCAAGAATTATTTTAGGACTTTTCTGAATTTTTTGGAATATTCCTGAATTTTGAGAATTTTCTGGATTTTTTCCAATTTTTACAATATTTTTTTGGAATCTTTAATTAATTAACCCGAATTAAAATCCAAAATTTTAAAATAAATTTTCTAAAATAATAATTATTTTTGAGAATTTAAAAATAATATTCTGAATTTTAATTATTTTTTAGAATTTTGAAAGAAAAAAAATCTAGATTTTAAAAATATTTTTCTGCTTTTTTTACTATTTTTCTGGAATCTTATAATCTATATAATAAATTACAAAGAAAGCTATCAAGTGGCTCTCATTCAATCTCCCCTAAAACCAATGGCCTAGATTGATTCTCACAAAACATATTTTTCCGCCCAAAATTTCAAACCCCAAAATTAAATTTTTCTCCCCAAAACTTAAAAACTCATTACTTTACTACTATCTCTCTTCATTCTTCACTTTTTCATATTTCTCTCTTTCTCTCTCTCTCTCTCTCCCATTCTTTCTTAACTCGGAAATTTAAAGTTTAAGATTTCAGATTTGTAAAATTTTCAAAATTTTTATGTTTTTTTTATTGCACATGTTATATTGAAAATAGCAAATATTTCTTCAACAGTTAAATTTCATCATTTTCCACACTTAAAGTTCTAAAAAGTTGAATTTTACACCCTCATTTATAATTATTTTTCAACATGTACTAATAGAAACATGGATTTTTATTTACAACTAATTATTGTCATACTATTCAAACGTGAACTACATAATTGTTGTTTTACTGTTTACAACGCTTTTCGTGTGTTGTATCGTTCTGAAGACGTGCCGTAGGCACGTGTCCACAGGCAAATTTAGTAAGAAAATAAATTTTGAAATAATAAATAATACCTGAGTTAATCTGGATCATTGATCATGAGTAGCACGCTTTTTTATGAGAACCAACGGTCAAAATCCCCCCAAGTAACATATCTCCTCAATTTCGCTTTTGCACCGAGGAGGGTGTGGGTCCCACATGTCAGCGAAACAGTGCTGACATGATGGGGCTCACCTCCTTTTTTCTTTTCTTTTAATCATGGCACGTGTGAAGCATGTAAAATTATGAGCACGATTTTTGGAACAATCTGGGTCATTCACTGCACGTGTCACAGATCACGAGGCAATCGGACGGCAGGTGGGCGATGAAGCAATCAGCCTCCTCGGTTTCGCTTTTGCGCCGAGGAGTGATGTGGGGCCCACTGCCACGTGGTTGCTTGTGAGGGAGCCACATGGTGGGCGCTGACAGGAGGAGTAGCAGCAGGGGCGGGGCCCACTGCCACGTCAGGGTCAGCATTGAATAGTCAACGCACTAGCGTGGCGTTGACCAGTCAACAAGTTTCAGATTTTCCCCCCTCTTTTTTTCTCTTTTTTTTCTTTGAGGAGCTGAGCAACTGCCTTTCCCGGTGCTACAAAGCTATGATCAGAATTGGTTTAATGAATCGTCCATCTTTAGGGTCGAAACCGGCTCACAAGTCTTTGCCTACATAAAGTTTAAGAAGAGGGGCTCTGCAGTCAAACTGACATTTCCGATGCTGCAGAGGTCCGATTGAGGCGTATGACCCGTCATTTCGAAGAGGACTCCAAGATCTACATGTTCTGTTCAGAAGTCGATCGAGAAATCATCTGACTTAGGGGTCAAAACTAGACCACAATGTCTCTGCCTCCGGAGTGTTGAGAAGATGAGCAACAAAGAGAAATTTGCCACGAAAAAGCTATGAAGAGGGGCTTTGCTCCCGGGAAGCTATGAGAGGAGCTTCGCTCCCGGCGAGCTTAGTTCACATACTGGTTGGTTGATAAGGATTTCCCAAGTGCTCTAGTCTCGGCTCGTACTCTCTTTCTGTTGCCTCCACCCGGATTGGGTCTTGTGAGTTTAAGAAGCACCTTTTGCACGTCGAACTTGCCATTTGATCCTGACAAGTTGTAGAGGCAATCCGAGGGGGGAGATTGATACCGAACTTACCGTTTGAGCCAGACAAGTTTGTAGAGGCGACCCGAGGAGGGAGATTGATACCGAACTTGCCGTTTGAGCCGAACAAATTTGTAGAGGCAACCTGAAGAAGGAGTTTTTGCCGAACTTGCCGTTTGAGCCCGACAAGTCGGTTGTGGAAACTCAAGGAAGGGGTTGGCGCTGACCTTGCCGTTTGAGCCCAGCAAGTTTGTGCAGGCAATCTGGTGAGGGGGTTGGTGCCAACCTTGCCGTTTGGACCCGACATGTTGGCGAAGGCAAACCTGAGGAGGAAAATGGATGCCTAACTTGTCGGCTGAGCCCAACAAGTTTGTGGAGGCAATCTGAGGATGGGTTGGTGCCGACCTTGCCGTTTGGACCCGACAGGTTTGTATAGGCAATCCGAGGAGGGAGTTGGACTCCAAACTTGCTGTTTGAAGCCAGCAAGCTTGGGGAGTCAACTTGAGGAAGGAGATGGTGTTGACATTGCCGTTTGGACACGGTAGGCCCGTTGAGGCGACCCGAGAAGGGAGTTGATGTCGAAATTGCCGTTTGAGCCCGACAAGTCGGTAGAGGTGACCCAAAGAAGGGGTTGGTGCCCGGCAGGTTTGTGTAGGCGACCCAAGGAGGGGTTAGCGGTGACCTTGACGTTTGAACCCAGCAAGTCGGTTGAGCCAACTCAAGTTGGGAGGTCGACTCCAAACTTTTTGTTTGAACCCAACAAGCTTGGGGGGTCATCTTGAGGAGGAAGTTGGCACCGAATTTGCCATTTGAGCCCGACAAGTCGGTAGAGGCGACTTGACGGGAGAGTAGGATGTCGTACCTGATGCTTGAAGGTGAGCTAGTTATGGGAGAAGCTTTGTCAATGAGCTGAACTCCAGTACCGTCACATGAAGTTAAGGAGTTGCTGGTGTGGCTTGGAAGAGGAACTGAACACGGAGCTCATTAATGAGGGTTATCGAGCCACAGGAGCAGCTATAAGGGCGAGTTAGGCCCTAGATTTAGTATGTTTCAAGTTTTGGGGATAGCCCTGAGAAGGAGCTAGTCTTCGAACTTGCTTGCCATAATCAACCAGTTTCGGGAGTAGTTCAAATGGTTGTTTTCGAGCCCCGAACCCACATACTTGCAAGTTGTGAGGTTGGTTTCGAGCCATGATTGTGAACTTTGAACCAGTTGTTCTGAAGTTATCAACGAGTTGTAGAAGCAATTCCGAATGGTGAGCCGCTCCGCACTTGCTTGTTTGCAAGTGGCTAAAGCTGCGTCGAACCAAGTGTTGGACTCCGAACTTGTTGTTTAAAAGTTTCAACGAGTT
Organism: Hemerocallis citrina; assembly: GCA_017893485.1. Classification (NCBI taxonomy): domain Eukaryota; kingdom Viridiplantae; phylum Streptophyta; class Magnoliopsida; order Asparagales; family Asphodelaceae; genus Hemerocallis; species Hemerocallis citrina. The sequence continues at coordinate 203,578,772 of CM030368.1, read as the reverse complement.
GCAGGAGCAATTCCGAATGGTGAGCTACGCACTTGCTTGTTTGCAAGCGACTAAAGCAGCGTCAAACCAAGTGCTGAACTCCGAACTTGTTGTTTAAGGGGGTTAACGAGTTGCAGGAGCAATTCCGAATGGTGAGCTGCTCCGCACTTGCTTGTTTGCAAGCGACTAAAGCCGTGTCGAACCAAGTGTTGGACTCCAAACTCGTCATTTGAATCTTAGAAAGTTTTAGGAGCAACCCTGGGAGATGAGCTGAACTCCGAACTTGTTGTTTGACGAGTCATAGATGTGACTGAGGGTGATAGACATGGGGCCAGTGCAATGATCTTTATAAGAAAAAAAGCTAATCTTTATTGAAACAAATTAAGTGGTTGCCTTGAGGGTGGCCGAGCCGCTATTACATGCTTTGGCCGTATCGCAAGTGGCGGCAGAAAACCTACTTCTACGATAGGGTGTTAGGCACCGATGTGGTACTTCATTTGATGCTCTGTATTCCAAGTCCGCCTTCCCGGAAGAGGGGGATCTCCTTGAGTTCATCAACTAGTACGGGAAGGACTTGACTGTTCCGTTGGGGAGTTTTAATGCTTCAAGTGGGAGGACCGAGCCCCCCATTATAGTGGTGTAACATCTCCGGACAGTCTCTTGGCTTCCTTTGACTTCCCCTACTCCTGCAGAGGTCGGGAACTTCATTTTCATGTGAAAAGCCGAGGGTACGACATGAAGTACTGCTAAGCTTGGTCAGCCCAGAATGGCATTGTAAGCAGCCTTCACATCAACGACCATAAAGCCTATTGCGTCTGTCCGGGTTGTCGGGGTTTTTCCTGTGGTCACATAAAAAGGAATATTCCTTCGATTGAGACTGGAACCCCAGAGAACCCATGGAGGGTGTATCCTGCAGGCTTGAGACGATCTCGAGAAAGCTTGAGGCCTTGGAAGGCTTCCAGGAAGAGAATATTGACGAAGCTGCCGTTGTCGACTAGGATTCGGCGCACATCGTGATTGGCCATGTGGAGACTGATTACAAGCTCGCCACAGTGGGGCATTCAGACGCCTTCCAGGTTCCTGTTTGAGAATGTTACTGGGCTCCGAAGCCCTTGGGTGGAGGGAGATTCTATACGGAATTAACTTCTTGGATGAAGGCCTTACAGGAGGAGTTTGATTCTCCCCCATAGGCACTCCGTGAATGGAATGGAGAACTGCTCCTGGCTCCAATTCTTGGTACTCAGAGGGCTTCTTTATCCGCTTGTTAGCTCCACGGGGTGGAGGAGGATCAACTCTGTCCTTTCGGACGAATCTGGCTAGATGACCCCGCTAGATAAGCTCTTCAATCTCCTCCTTGAGGGCCCACAATCATTTGTGTCGTGGCCATGGTCACTGTGAAAGCGGCACCACTTGTCTCTGTTTCTCCTCTTCGCTGGGGTATTCATTCTAAGGGGAGCGCGAAGCAGCCCTTCCTTGTCTGCTTACATGAGGACTGCCGATATACTGGCGTTGAAAGGAGTAAATTTCTCGAAACAAGGAGGAGGGTAGCGCAAACTGTTGTTGTTATTCTGGAATTTTTGAGATCCTTCTTCATTTGCACCCCCCGTTTGTTCCTGGAGGAGGGCTCTTCTTGACCAGGGGGTTTGAGAGCCTCTTCAGCTCGGATATACTTCTCATTTCTAAGCAGGAATTCCGAGAAGTCCCTAGGAGGCTTCTTGGCAAAGGATGCCTTAAGGTCGACGTTGTTGATGTTGTGTCTGAATGCAGCGGTCGCTACTGCTTGATTGAGGGAAGTGATGGATCAAGACTCGGTTGTAAAGCACCGAACAAAGTCCTTTAGCTGTTCCACTTTCTTCTGGTTCAGGTCCAGCAAGCATGCACTTGTCTTTTCGGTTCGACGGCTGCTGACGAAATGGGTGAGGAAAAGTTCTTCAAACTGATCGAATGAAAAGATCGAACCAAGAGATAGGCGGGAGACCACTCCCTTGCTGGCCACTTCAAGGTGGTAGGGAATGTCTAGAAGATGAGGGGGTCTGAAGATTGATGGATCATCATGAGAGTTTTAAAACTCTCAATGTGATCTGTCGGGTCAGACTTTTCGTTATAGGACTCAAAGTGAGGCGGCTTGAAAGTCTTGGGACATGAGATTCCATGACCGTCTTAGAGAATGGAGGTCGGCTCGGTCAGAAATTCTTGGCTTGGTGATCCTCTTCCCGGTTGATGTTGTTGAGACGGTCTTCCATCTCTCAGAGGCGACGATGGACTGAGTTGTCCCTTTGGTCGGATCTGGCCGACTCACGTGACTCTCCTTCATGTACGGCTGTGAGACGGAGACTGTTTGTTTGTCAGTCTCTGTCTGGGGCGACGTTGAGGGTTTGGAGGATTTGATTTTTGAAATTATTAAACTCTACTTTGGTGACGGGTGCATGTTCATCTCCATTGGCCCATGAACTGATCGACTGGCCACGGTCTGACTCCTTTGCTGCCGAGAGGGAGGTGGCCTTCTCCGTCCCCTGAGAGAGGGGGTTCTTCTATGCCCCCTTGGAGAGGGGGTTCTTCTGCGCATTTGCCTTCGAGGGGAGAGACTTCTCCTGTCTCCCTGATGTTCTGGACTAGGGGGCTCGTCACAAGTCTCTCATTCAAACGGGTTCGAAGGTCAATCCCTTGTTGGCGGTTGGCGATGATTTGACAGAGGCCTCTTGACCCCTGAGGACCTTCCGAGGCCATCGAGTCGGTGGAAGGATTGTGGACCGAGACATGGTCATGAAGGGGATGCTGTTCTTGACGACTTCGACGGGTAACAGTCGTCCTCGCCTTCCTTCTTGGAGGCATGGTTGAGAAGGTAGTTTCAGATCGACGAGGTTGGGTCGATGATCTTTTATGTTTCCCACAGATGGCGTCAATCTGTTGTTGCTTATTTCTATGTGGGAGCAAACAGATACGTGAATTCTTATAAATAAAAATAGTAAAGATCGAACCTTCACTATTCACCGACTTTGACCACGAAAAACTGCAATTGACTCTAAGATCTGATCGTTAAGAGCGGCTAAGATCGCTCCTCTGGACCAGCAAAAAAGTCTGAAAAACCAGGAGTGGCCCCAGCGACAAACCCTCCGACACCCAAGTCAGAAACTCGAAGGTATTATGGATTTTAAGAGCGGAATTGTTAGTTATGCCTTGTTTCTGAGGAGGTCTCGAGGTATATATAGTCGCCGAGGGGGCCTGTTTCAAGATATTCATCTATCTCTACTTCCCGGTGATTGGATAGAGTCGGTTATGCTATCCATATGAAGAGATCGAGTCTAGACTCCTCTCTTGATGAAGAGATAGAGTTTTCAAACTCTCTCGTGTATGGGCGAATAGACTCAATTACCCCATAGGAATAATGGTGTTTAAACTAGGTTCGATGAATCCGAACTCCTTTGTGATAGAGTTGTTGTAACAGTCTCTATTACAGGCTGGATCAGATCGCTGGGCTTGAAAACGGCCCAGCTTATCTTATCGGACATGTATCTACTGAAATTACCGTTTTGCCCCTAAGAGCTTTAAGTTCCATCCCCGATTTGAATGATCCTGATTTTGTTCTATTTTTACCCATATCAAGAGGTATGGTACATTGCGATCACAGCGACTTGAATGCTCGGTTAGATAAAAATAAATTTTACTTTCGTTTGAACAAATAATATTTTTTCATATTATTTCTAGCAGACTTACACAAGTTATGTATCTGAATTTTTTGGGTGCAGAGATAACTCCAGCAAGAGTGCCACCTATTTCCAGGGTTGTTGGGTTGTTGTTGGGTTTCAAACTTTCAATCCGCAGCCCGCAACTGATTGCAAATAGTTATTAGTTCTCCAAAATGCGTAGACTCTTTTGTTGTTGTTCAAGTAATAGAGATACCAGTTTTTATAGATTTTGATGAGTGATTCTAACACAAACGCTTTCATCAACATATACAAACAATATTTTCCACAGGAGTTGGAAAACATGAGCTGCGTGAATTCCTCTTTAATTGATGAGCACTTATTTTATTAAAAACGTTTGGATTATCAAAGAGAACTTGTTAATTTGTTCTGGTATTGGAATTTCTTCAGTTCATCTTGAGATCTTAGAACGAAGCATCTACATTAGAAAGTGATCATTGATCTCGATATTGATAATCAGATCATCTGGAGTAGGGTTGGCATTCGGGTATACTGGACCGGGTCGGATCGGACCCGCCCGGGTTGAAGGCTGACTTGGGCAGGTTCGGATCGGGTCGGTGAGTTAACCGGGCCGGGCCGGGTTCAAAATTGAAAATTTTGACCCGGTCGGCCCGCGAACCCTAATCCCATTATGGTCGAACCCGTTTCGGGTCGCGGGTTGGCCTAGTTTTTTTTTTTTTTTGACAACTTCACTTTAAAATATATATATAATAAGTATAACTGTATAAAAGTGAAAAAATGCATATATTATTAATTATTCATGTCTTTGTTGCTTGCTTCTTTGTTGAAAAAACTTGATTTAATTGAGATTGAATTGAGTAGTAGTAGACTAGTAGTAGAAAGAGTAAGAGAGTAAGGTGTGAAAATTTTCAGATTGAATTAAGGGGGTATTTATAGAGGGAAATACAAAAAAAACAAAAAAAAATTATATAAAAAAAACCGCAAGTCAAACGGGCCTAAACCCACGGGTTGACGGGCAGGTTTGACTTGGTCAACGGGGTGGACGGGCCGGGCTGAGCGGGTTGAGTTCACGATTTTTTCGACCCGGGTCAACCCACAGTTTCGACCCGACCCGAACCAGATTATAGCGGGCCGGATTCGTATGGGCAGGTCGCAGGTCAGCCCGGCCCGGTTGCCATCCCTAATCTGGAGACAATTCGTAGGTGCTGAATTAGCCCAAGAATTGCAGAGTATGGTAGTTTATTTAGAAGACGGTTAATGGGATAATTACCAGTCTAGCAACCGTAATTGTTATTGTAGTATGGTTAAAAGCATCTAGGCCAAGTTCAATTCCTGCTTGCATCGGGTTGTTCTCAAATTTAATCTAGCATCGTCCTCCATTGCACTAAAACAGAAAAGCACCAAAGTATGGAGGACCAAGAGAATTTTTTTTGCCCAAAATGACCCACTTTTTGAAAGTATTTACCAAACTGAGACCCCACTCGCTATGGTGAAAATACTCTCGCTGTTTGAGATAGATTGTAGGCTTAGGTATTTCTCCACCACTTGGAGAAATCTTGTGGAGTGAAAAGATCTCAAACTACACTCGGTGAGCGTTGTTGTACTCAACTCGCTATTGGAGACGAGTGTCATTTGGAATTTTTTTATTAAATCACACTCTCAACTCTCACTTCCTCTTTCTGATATCTCCACTCTCACTCCTAACTCCGAAACCCTAGCCTCCCATTCGACATCTCACCCACAAAATATATTCTAAATCGCGAATCTGTGTGTAGAAATTTTTATAGACTTTGAAGTCTCTGAAAAATCAAAAACATACACTCGATATCTCAGATAGCGAGCGTCATTATACCACACTCGCTATCTAAGATAGCGACTGTGTGTGTACAGATTTTTAGGCTTTGAAGTCTCTGAAATTTTTATCAATACTAAACTCGCTATCTGAGATAGCGGTTCTCTTTAACTAAACTCGTTATCTCAGATAACAAGTGTAGTTATGACATTTTCAAGTGCAACCTGCAACAACAAATTTTTCTATACATATCATATATGGTTCATTTCCAAATTTTCACCACAATTCATTATGAACAATTCAACATTTGAATGAACATTTATCTAACAGTGTAGATTCTAATTCAAAAAAAATGCATTCAACATTAAAAAAATTCAAAGTGAGACTCACTATCTCAAACAGCCCGAGTCTTACTTTGATATTTTTTCTTCAAATTTTTTCTCCAAGTGGTGGAGAAACACCTAAACCTACACTCGCTATGTCAAACAGAGCCCTCACTAAACTCACTATTTGGTCATTTTGGTAAATACTTTTGAACGTGGGTTAGTTTGGTAAATACTTTTGAAAAGTGGGTCATTTTGTGGGTAGGGGTGGACAATATTATCCGAACCGACCAATCCGAACCAATCCAACCCGAACCGACCGGTTTTTAACCAAACCAATTGGAGATTTGGATTGACTCGGTTCTTGATCTTCAATAACCAACTGGATCGGTTCGGTTGTTGGATGGGTCTTTCAAATAACCGATGAAACCGAACCGACCATATCTCTATGCATAAGTCCATAAAAAATATAGTTCTCCTTTAATTTCTTGAATATTAAAATAGTCATTTCTCATTTCCTTGAGATACAAACAGTCTTCTTTAATTTCTTTAATACAAATCGAGCAATTGTTCTACCTATATTTTGATTCTCCATAATCCTCTGTGTTATTTTGTTGAAAAAACTTGATTTACAATGTGGCCCAACTTAATAGAATCATGAAGTTGATATAATATTTAGTAATTACTTTAATCAAGTCAAGTAGAAATTATAATCTAAATCTTTTTTTATTGTACATGAAATTCAATTAGCTATGGTTATTTAATGTTTCTTTTATGATAATAAACTAAGATTAGAGAAGTATGCAAGTGAAAAAGTAGTTTATCTCACCCATTTAAACGTCATAATCTCAAACAATTAGTGCAAACTTTATTAACAACTTGTGGTTTTATGAAACTTCATTTTAAATTCATTTCTGAATAACAAATAGCAGGTTGTTTTTTAAGTTTGATTGAAGTTGATCTTTTAAATTTCAACAAAATTATGAATTATGTTGAAGGTGAAAAGTAGCACGCCAAACCAACCATCCAATCCAATCCAAACCGAGCATCATCGGCTTTGATGGAAACCGATCCAATTAAGGTTCGGATTGGTTGCGGATAAGAAAATTAAAAAACCAATCTTCTTTGGATCGGTGGTGGATGGTCCATATTAGGTCGGATACCGACCGATGCCCACCCCTATTTGTGGGAATACGAATTTTTGCCGTGCTAGGCCACTTTTTGAAAAATATTTACATTTAAGGGTTAGTTTCAAACTATTAGCGCTCGTGGGCTACTCTGTGTCGCGTCAGCAGCGGCCGCTATTTTCAATAGCGGTCTATTCATTTTGAAAGTTGCTAATGGGAATAGTGGCATCTGTTTTAAAATTTTTGAATTTTTTTTATTTTCTGTCGCTATTCCCACTAGCGACCTTAGTATATATGAGGTCACTAATAGGATCATGGTTTTAAATCTCAGATTTCGGACTCATCTCAGCAAGTGGTATTTCGTCTCGGATAGGAGATAACGGAGGAGATCTCAGGAAAATGTGATCATATCACATGTTCATATCTTATACTCAATAAATATTTTTTTGTTACTAACCAAAATATTATATGTAAAATACTGTATAATGTAACTAATGACATGAATCAATTACGGTAAATCATCGCATAATTTAACAATAATATAGAAGAGAATGTAATATAAGTATATACCTAATTTGAATTTGCATTGATTAGAAAAAAAATGTATTAGTTAATAAACTTACTTAACTTTGCATATATACAAACAATAGCGATACAAAATCATCGCATTATTTTAGCTTAAGGTCCTATATTGAAAGACATACATGCAAACAGTAAAACGAAATTTTTTAATATATTCACAATAATATTTGTGTATATTCTGACTGATATTTCGCCAATTTCGACAATATTTCAGCTGAAATCTACACATTTCAATCCAAAACGATGTAGAGTATAAATTATGTGATTTCGTATCGGCAAACTAGCAGAAACGAAATTTCGGCCGAAATTTCGACCGTATCGGTGGAAATTTAAAACAGTTAATGAGATTAGCGACCTGAAATAAATGTATCGAGACACTTAGCGATTTCTATAGAGTTTTTGCTCTTTGGAAGAAGAAAAAAACCTTGTGGTCGCTATTGGGAATAGCAACCTTAATATATATGAGATCGCTAATGGGATTAGCGACCTTTAATGAACTGTATTCTGACACTTAGTAAAATCTAGAGAGCTTTTGCTCTTTGAAAAAATAACAATCAATTTATTTTTCTAAGGTCACTATTCCGAATAGCAACTTCAGTTGTACAAAGGTCGCTATTCGGAATAGAGGCATTTATTGTACTAAAGTTATTATTCCGAATAGAGGCCTTAGTTGTGTGACTATTTTGTAAATTTTACAAAGAACAATGAGATTGCGTTTTATATTGAGGTCAGTATTGCAAATAACGACCTCAGCATACTAAGGTCGTTATTCTCAATAGCGACCTCAGTTTTATATTTTTTCCCCCAAAAGAGCAAAAGCTCTCTAGAAATCGCTAGTTGTCTTAATACATTTTTTTGAGGTCGCTAATCTCATCAGCGACCTCATATATACTATATATACTAAGCTCGCTAGTGAAAATTGCGACAACAATAAAAAAATTCAAAGAATTTTAAAACATGGGCCGCTATTCTCATTAGCGACTTTCAAAATGAATAGACCGCTATTGGTTATAGCGGTCGTTGCTAACATGGCAGAGAGTAGCCCACGAGCGCTAATAGTTTGGAAGCTAGCCCTTAAACGTAAATATTTTCAAAAAGTGGCCTATGATGGCAAAAAATTCAAAAAATTTGCCATAAGAAAAGGTAGAATTTTTTTACCAAACTATCCCACTTTTTGTAAGTAGGTACGAAACTATCCATGTTTGAAAATATAATACCAAAACATCCCTGTCGCTAACTGAGTTAGCGCGCCTAGTAATTTTCTTCGCGCTAACTCAGTTAGCGTGCTGCAGGGAATACAACTTTCCCCTCTTGTTTAGGTGTGGCAAAAAACTCACCCAATATAGACACACTAACCTCGTTAGCGCGCCTCTTTATACCAAGGCCGTTAACTGGATTAGCGTATGTCGATTATTAGTCTGTTTGTGAAGATAGGCATACACGTTAACTCAATTAACTGCCTTGGTAAAACAAGGCACGATAACTGAGTTAACGTGTGTAAATATCTCCAATTTCCATGATGTTTTAACTTTCTGAAAACATAAAATCTTCACAGTCGTTGACTCAGTTAACGACCTTAGTAATAATAGACACGTTAACTGAGTTAACATGTTTATACTTGGTGATTTTTTACCCACGCCCCTCTTTGAGGTAGTGCCCCATACTATCCCATCTACGAACGCTAACCCCGTTAGCGCGAGTGGTTTAAACACGCACGTTAACGGAGTTAGCGTGTCTATATTGGGTAAATTTTTTCGCACACCCAAACTAGAGGGAAAAAGAGCGCAAAAAAAATTACTAGGCACGGTAACTCAGTCAGCGACAGGAATGTTTTGGAATTAAATTTTCAAACAGGAATAATTTCGTACATACTTATAAAAAGTGGGATAGTTTGGTAAAAAAAATCGAAGAGGTATGCCTAGCATACACCATGTGGGGTTGGTGAATGGTTGGAATTTGGGAAAGTTTTGGGGCACGGAAATGGTGTCATAATCAAAAGGCAATATAACAAACACTTCGGTCAATCGATTTTCTGGTGGATAATGACACATACCCAATTGAATCATGCTAGTTGTACATATACTAGTGATCATAAGAGATTAATAGTTGTACAGTCTGTGGAGTCGAACAATTAGCAAAGAGATTGGCCATCTTTGTTACTCCCTCGTACGACGACAAAATACTAGCAGCTAGAAACAACTGCAATGCAACGATAAGCTGATACAACTATTAATAGTTTGATGTTTAGTTCGATGCAAGTAGTTATACACCATCCATCCATTCAGTAAGGCCTGGCCAGATCTCTGCTTCAGGGTGCACGTATTTTGTCCATTTTGTTTGTTAGTCTTTAGATTAAGTATTTCAATTCAAAGACAAATAGATTAGTCTTTAAATCAGTTGATATGGATATTTCAGACCTAACTTTAAACCCCATATAAAAGAAGACAAAAAGATTGATTGGAACTCTTTCCCTTCCCTGATTCTTATTTCCAGAGTTGAATAATCTACTTTGAATTCAAGATCTGAAACAAACTCATAATGAATACTTATCTGCAATCTTTCAGTCAAACAAATGCATATGACTATACCAAAAGGAAAATGACATCTTTTACTGGGAGAAGAAGACCCATTGATCTGAGATGTCATTCTCCATACAGCATCCATGGGGACCAAACTCGAACATAGTTGATAAGCACCACGCGATTCAAAACCCAAACTTTGTTACTCCCACTTCGGATCATTCAAACGGAGACACATCACGCCCACTTCGGAGCATTCAAGATTTCAATCACAACATACGAGCGCAATCATTTGAAAACTGATGAATTCGTTCTGCCACTTTGTTATATACAGTTTCAGTGTGTAGGGATATTACTAAAACTAACCAAAGGTTGATGTTTAATGTGCAAAGAAGACAAGTCCTTACACAAGAAAACAGCCTGTAGCGAAACATGGTCCGGAAAAAGTCGCACCGAAAAGATGCAAGGAAGATGGAGACAACTGCAAGAGAGCCCATCCATAGGGAAACAGTCACTGTTTCTAACAATTATCGAAAAGACGATACCCATAATTGAACAATACCTATAATTGAACTTCCGATGGCCTTTCATATATCCTTCCAAATCATTCTTTTCCAGATCTGAGATCAATATGATTCTTATCCTGATTTCAGACACTAATTCTTTCAAGGAAATAGAATAGTTTGGCTCATATTTTTTTTTCTCTTCTTCCCTTTTTGCTTTCTTCATTTCACAAAGATTAAAAAAAAAAAAAATGATTTCCTAGTCAATGGTAGAGAACTTTGGTGTCATCCATATCATATGAACTTCAGTTCTTCGTTAAGGGAAGAACAAGTCAAACGCATAAAGATTACCATTAATTTCCGATTCTGATTATAATCAGTATGACAAACAGAGATTTAAAAAAAAAAAAAAACACGCACTGCATGTGCAAGAACCACGAACAGCCACCAATAGCCAACCAAACATATCATTCTCTCGTTCTGTTCTAAGGTCATCTCCATAGCGAAGTAATAACTACCACGACATTCTTAATTGTCTATGGATAAATACCCGACCTAGTTTTACACTGGTTGAAAGCTATCTCAAGCAAAGCTATCTCAAGCAAAGCAATCCCACCTGGTAGGAGATCATACATGTGAAATATCACATCAACCATTCATCAGTGTAGCCAAATGTGATGTTGTCTACTCATCCACCCATCCAAGTAAAAATTTAAATTGAGGAAGAGAGGATTTACTGCTTTAGAAGCCCAGGGCCATCGACTAATCACCTACAGGTCTTCTACCAAGAATGATGACCTTCCTATAAATCACATTTGAAAACCCATCTAACACTGTATTGAAGCAAAATGGAAAAATGAGAATATAACCTTAAAACATCACTAAATAGCTAACAATACTGATAATAGACTTAAGTTGATGTGATTCAGGAGATGGCAAAACACAGTTGACTGGAGAACAAAGAATTCATTCGATCAAATCTAACCAAGTGCAAAGGTGCAAGATGAATATGTTGTTCATGTTCATGTTCACGTTATTCTGGCTACTGACAAGAATGGATAAAATGATTCAACTTCCGAGAAGATATTCATGATCTCCCTAAATCTGCTGGTGACTAAATCTCATTGCAGAAGGCCTATGATATATTTTCCTTTCTTCATAATCACATTCCACATCTCCCATCAAAAGGTCAATCTAAACAGCATTAATATTCGTCAACAAATCATAATCATCCGAACCCTGGCCTTTCTATTGATACCAATTTCATTACAAAACCTTAAGCCATCGTTGTATTCATGGTTATTTCCTGCATCACTCTAAAATACCAGTGTAGGAGTCTTCTTATTAACTAGTTGCTTCAATGAAATCATGTAAGCATACCTCAAGGCTATTAAAATTATTTAAAGCAGGAACATGAAACAATAACAAAAAAAACAAAAAAAAACCATGTAATTTCATTCATAGCGTAAAAAATGGCAAGTTATTACACTTTCTATTTTGCAATGTTGTATAGTAGAAGAGCACAGATCTATTATTAGTATTCACTAAGTCAATACTTTTGAACATGATGAAACTGAACCACAACATCTATTATAAAAATTCAACTTTGAGACCAATGACAATCAAGCAACTTACACATATAGAGCGAATGGGCAGGCTTAAGTTTATAAGAACGGATATAAAATAGAATCTGTAGTCACAGAGCAAACACATCAATCCATCTTTTTGTTAATGCTTACCTAGGAATATAAAGCAGGAAGAAATCCCTATAACAAAACAATGAATATAGTGACAAAGTAGTGATGGAAACTAGTGAGCTCGAAACCCAAACAGTAGTTTAACTTGAGGATATCATTAAAGAAGAATATACATCCAGCCACATGAACTGAACTATGAGTTATTGTTTGACACGCAAAGCTAACTATTACCAGCAAAAGGCATATGTTCCTACCATCAAATAGGAACCCATTCCAAAGGAGACCTCCACCAGATGGTACATACAATTCATGTGATCAAAAGAACTAACAAGCATGCTAAAAAATTTAACAGACAAGAGTAATATTACAGATGGATTAAAGCTGGTCAAGAAATTGAAATTAATAACCAAAGACGAGCCAAAGGACTGGAAATCATACCATTTCACTTACCAAGCCCATCATTGCTTCCCATAGAATGAATTCCCCCCGTATACACACATGAAGCAAGCGTTAACATCTACACAGGCACAGCCGCATCCGACTCATCCTTGCCATAAACAAGCGGAAACTCATCAAACTGCTCGTATAACTCATGCCCATTTCCTATATTCTTCAGCGAATGATACACCCGGTACATACTAAACCTCTCCTTAGGTCGAGAAACTACACACCCAAGAGCAACCTTCAAGAACTCCAAAATCTCAGCATCATGCCCTTTACCTCGAATCGACCTATCAATAGCCTCGTGAATTCGGCCAGCAGCAGAAAGCTGATTAACCCAATCCACCAAATTCCCCTTAAATCCTTCCCCGGCTGCATCACTACTAATCTCCACCGCCTTCTGCCCCGTCACCAGCTCAAGTAACACCACTCCAAACCCATACACATCCCCTTTGGTCGACGGAACCGGGTTGCTCGCATATTCCGGTGCCACATACCCAAACTCCCCAAAATCCCCAGTCAAAAACGGGCTCGTATTCAGCCCATCATCAACCGACGACCTCATGAGCCTCGACAACCCCACATCCACAATCCTCGGCTCGTAATCCTCATCAAGCAGCACCGCATTCGAGCTCAAATTCCGATGCAAGAACGGCACCTGAAACCCATGGTGCAGCCATGCCAACCCCCTTGCACCCCCAACCCCAATCCGCAACCTCGTCCCCCAATCAAGATTCTCTTCACCATTCCTCACCAACACCGACAACGCCCCACTCGCCATATGCTTATAAACCAGCAACCTCTCCTCCTCCACCACACAAAACCCAAGAAGCGGCACCAAATTCGGATGCCGGATCTGCCCAATCCTCACCATCTCCGCCCTAAACTGCTTCTCCGGCAGCGGACAGTCATGCAGCCTCTTCACCGTCAGCGCCGACCCATCCGGCAAAACCGCCTTGTACGAAGTCCCGATCTTCGAACTCCCCGCCACCACAATACAATCCGGGTGAAAATCCCCCGTCGCCGCCATCAGATCCGCCAGCTTGACCTTCACAATCGGCTTCTGGAACAGAGAAACCGGCACCAGCCGGTTCTGCGAACTCCTCAGCTTATCCGACCACCACCTCCCCTCCTCACCCCCCACCGCCGCCGCCTCCCCAGCATTACGACTTCTTCTTTTCCGCTCCGCCACCGCCTTGGGCGAAAAGCAGCACCTCCAAACAAAGTAAGCAACGATCAGAGACCCGGCCGCGCCGAACACGCCGGCGGCAACAATGATAATCAGGCTAGTCTTACTACTAGATCTACCCCCGCAGCCGCCGGAGACGGGCTCGCCGCACAAATCTTTGTTGCCGGCAAAAAATGAAGCGTCGTAGATCGCGAGAGGGGAGGGTATCGGGCCAGAGAGCTGGTTGTTTGATAGATCAATTTTCTTTAAGCGATTTAGCGATACAATCGAAGGGGGGATTTGTCCAGTTAGGGAATTGGAATCGAGAATGAGAGAGTTCAAGAACTTGCAGTTGGAGATGGAGGGTGGGATGGGCCCGGAGAAGGAGTTGGAGGAGAGGTCGAGGGTGACGAGGTAGGGGAGCCAGGAGCAGAGAGAGGTGGGGATGGGGCCGGAGAGGGAGTTGACGGAGAGGTCGAGGTGGTTGAGGGAGGAGCAGAGGCGGAGGGCGGAGGGGATGGTGCCGGAGAGGGAGAAGGAGGAGAGGGTGAGGGAGAGGACGCGATTCTCGTTGGGGTTCCAGCAGTTGACGCCGGTGAAGGAGCAGACGGCGCCGACGGAGGTGTTGCCGAAGTTCCAGGTGGAGAGGTGGCCGCTGGGGTCGGAGATGGACGATTTGAACCCGCGGAGGCAGCTCACGTCGTTCTGAGCTAGGGATGGTGACGTCAGCAGAGAGGATATTACGAGGAAGAGGAGGAAAAAACTCAAGAAAGCCATGGGAGATTTGGGAGCGAGAATTTTGAGGAGATTTTTGGGGAAGAAGAAGAAGGAGCTGAGCTGAGCTTAGCTGCTTCCTCCTTTGACTTTGACTTTCAAAGTTGGAAGGAGGGTTAAGAGGGGGATTAATCAAGTGGATGGGGCTTTTTTTATACCGTTATATATAGGAGGAGAGTGATGGAGAGATGTAATGTAAGAATTTGGGATTAAGAAAGGAAACCCTAGTTTATTATTAATTGGAATTGTTGGGGTTATTAATAACTTTACTTCATAGGTTTTTTGGCACGTGCAATATATGTAAAGAAAGACGATATTGTAGTGGTATCAATTTGTAAACGTCCTAGGTATGCCCGTGGACACGTGCCTACGGCACGTATTCGGAACTGTGACAGGGTAAAAATGGCCTGAGGCCCAACCAGGGCCCGATACAATTCCCACTCAGAAAGATAAAGGTAGCAACCTAGTTCGGCTCCGAACCACTTCAGGGTCGGCGCCGAACCTCGTGTTTGCCCTCACGGTACTGGCCTCCTCGTACCGACGAGCCTCAGTAGCCCTCGGAGTCCGATCCGGGACAGTCCCACAGGCCGTCCCCCCTCTTTGGCGGAGCAGAAGGATGACCTGGCGCAGCCTAGGCCCTCCGATCCCCCCAGAAGCACAGGAGGCCCACGATGGGCCACGTCAGCTCCAAATACCGCCAAGGGTTTCGCCACGTCAGCCCTATACCACTCCTGGTATTGCCACGTCCGCCCTAAACCCCCTGGGCCTTCTGCCACGTCAGGCCCACGGGCTTTCGGATCCAGACCCGGCCCCCAAGTGGAACCAAACCCGGTTGGGATTCTCTATAAATACTAGACCCACACCCACCTTTTGAGGTAATGAATCTTTTGCCACTTAAATATACCTAGTTATTGCTACTCTCTCACAGAGACTGACTAGAGCGTCGGAGGGTCCGCCGCCGGGATAAACCCCGGTGTTTCAGGACCGTCTGCAGGTACACAAGACCTCGGATCTGACCCCTCCGATCCGAGCCCAGCCTTCAACATCTTTCCGAGCTCATCGTAGGTCCCAGAAGGTCAACCGAAGGTCGGCAGACGAGCGGCATTCTCCTTCAATACAAATTGAGTCCGAACTCACACCTGGTGCATCCACACGTCTCCCAGAAATAAACAGCATCAGGTTGGCGCCGTCTGTGGGAAAAGCTGCTCCAGAAGCCGATCCGATCCAGACCCCCAAAAGATCTCGACAGCCGAACCCTCATGGCCTCCAAAGGCAAGGGGGCTGCTTCCTCCGTCAACCAACGGGACTCGCCCCCACCCACTGATAAAGCCAGGCCACGCACGTCGAAACACAAGGCTCCCCCTCGGGAGTCCCAAAGGAGCGTCGGCCGGCCAGCCCAGCCCGACCTCCGGGGAGTAATCCTCAACCGCAAGATTACCCACAGCAGGGGAAGGGCCGCTTCCAACCCGGCCCCGAACCATCCGAGGCAGACCCACAGGGATGACGGCCCACGGGGTCGGCAAGGTGATAGGAACCGGGGATTATCAACCCCGAACCCTAACCCAAACCGCACCCAGGGTCAGGATCCCGAATCCGAGGTATCCATGGATACGCCATTCACCCTACACTACATCCACGGGGGGCCGGTGGGGGGAGAATCCGATACTTCCCAAAGAACCTTCACCCAGGAGACGAACGCTATTCAGTACAGCCCCTCTCCCGAGCTACAACCGCGGCCAGTCTCCTTCTCAGGAGAGGACCCCGAAGGAGTTCACCTACCCCACTGCGATGCCCTCGTCGTTAGCCTCCACATGGCCAATTGTGAGGTTCGCCGAATCCTTGTTGACAACGGCAACTCGGTAAATATTCTCTTCCTCAGAACCTTCGAAAGTCTCAGATTATCCAGAGGGAAACTCAAACCAGCAGGATGCACGTTGCTCAAATTTTCGGGCGTCCCGGTCGTAGTGGAGGGAATTATTACCCTCGACGTCACCGCTGGATCGGCCCTGGTCAAGAGGACCGAGTCCTTGGATTTCATGGTCATCCACGTCAAGGCGGCCTACAACGCCATCCTCGGCCGGCCCGGGCTAAACTCCCTCCAGGCGATACCTTCGGCCCACCATCTGAAACTCAAATTCCCCCCCCCAAGGGGTCAGCATCGTCCGAGGCAGCATCGAAGCAGCACGGTCATGTTGCGTTGCCACCAGGGGAGGGGGCGTACTCCCCCTCAACGCCGTTGAACTCGAACCCGAGAGAGACGGCCCCGCTCCCGAGCCCGTTGACGAACTGGAGGAGGTCCTATTCGACACCGAGGATGAGTCAAAATGGTTCCGGGTGAGCCGCTCACTCGCCGAAGACCTGAAGACGGGCATCATCGCTTGCGTCCGCCGCAACGTTGATCTCTTCGCTTGGAAGCCCTCCGATATGCCCGGGATCTTCGAAGACTTGATCATGCACCGACTGAGCGTCCTCCCTGACTCTAAACCGATCGTCCAAAAGAGGCGCAAAGTCGCCCCGGAGAGGCAACAAATTGTAAAAACAGAAGTGGACAAGCTCTTGTCCGCTCGATTCATCCAGGAAGTCAGCTACCCCGAGTGGTTGGCCAATGTCGTCATGGTGAAGAAAGCGACAGGGGGTTGGCGAATCTGCATTGACTTCACGGACCTTAACAAAGCGTGTCCAAAAGATCCTTTCCCCCTCCCGCGCATCGACGCTTTAATAGACGCGACCTCAGGGCACGAGCTGCTGTCCTTCATGGACGCGTTCTCGGGGTACAATCAGATCCGGATGTTTCCACCAGACATCTCCAAGACCTCGTTCGTCACCGACCAAGGTCTTTATTGTTACCGCGTTATGCCTTTCGGGCTGAAAAACGCCGGAGCCACGTACCAGCGACTTGTCAACAGAGTCTTCAAGGACCTGATCGGCCGCAACGTAGAAGTTTACGTCGACGACATGCTTGTCAAGAGCCGGGCTGGGCCGGACCACGTCGCCGACCTCGAGGAAGCCTTCGGTGTCCTCCGACGCCACAACATGAGGCTCAACCCGGCTAAATGCGCCTTTGGCGTCTCCACGGGGAAGTTCTTAGGATTCATCGTCAGCCAGCGCGGCATTGAGGCAAACTCCGAAAAAATACAGGCCATCATTAACATGTCCCCGCCCCGGAATGTCAAAGAGGTTCAGAGGCTCACAGGTCGGTTGGCGGCAATCGGCCGTTTTCTATCCAAGTCAGGGGAGAAATCTCTCCCCTTCTTCAAAGCCTTGCCCGGGAAAGGGGGCTTCGAGTGGGGTACCCATCAACAAGAAGCCTTCGAACAGCTGAAACAATACCTCGCCAACCCGCCTCTCCTCAGCAAGCCCGAGCCGGGCGAGCCGCTTTGGCTCTACCTGTCCGCCTCGGACTGCGCCCTCAGCGCCGTCCTCGTCTGAGAGGAGGAAGGAGTTCAAAAACCACTGTACTATGTGAGCAAAGTACTGCACCCGGCCGAGACGAGATACGCGAAGATAGAGAAGGTGGCCTATGCCCTGGTTATGGCAGCCCGAAAACTTCGACCTTACTTCCAGGCCCACTCCGTCCAAGTACTGACCGACCAACCACTGAAGACTGTCCTCCACAAGCCCGAAAACTCCGGCCGATTAGTCAAATGGTCGATCGAGCTGAGCCAGTTCGACATCAGCTATCATCCAAGGGCGGCCATTAAAGGGCAGGCCCTCGCCGAGTTCATAACTGAGTGCACCGTCTCCGAGCAGCCTGACATAGAAGGGTCGGATCCGACCTGGGAGGTCTTTGTCGACGGCTCGTCATGCGAAACGGGGAGTGGGGCTGGCGTCATCCTTCGTGGCCCCGACCAATTCCTACTTCAATACTCCCTGCGCCTCAACTTTCCAGCCTCCAACAACGAGGCAGAATACGAGGCCATGATCGCCGGATTGACCCTCGCCCACCGAGCCGGTGCCAAGCGAATCCGGGCATTTAGCGACTCTCAGCTCGTGGTCCATCAAATCACCGGAGAGTACGAAGCCCGTGACGACCGAATGATGAGGTATTTGGCGGCAGTCAGACGACTCTTGGCGTTCTTCGACGGCGCTGCGGTTGTCAGAGTCCCCAGGGAACAGAATGCCCAAGCCGACGCGCTATCCAAACTTGCCTCTTCTTCCTTCGAGGGTCTCGATCGAACGGTGCTCGTCGAGGTCCTCTTGAAGCCAAGCATCAGTGCCCCAGAGCCGGAAGCGATGTGTGTGCAAGAGGGGACCAGCCCAGACGACTGGACCACTCCCATCCGAAAATTCTTAAGCAGGGCCGAGCTTCCTGAAGACAAAGCCGAGGCCAGACGAATCAGAATCCGAGCTGAAAGGTTCGTCATGATCGATAACATCCTCTTCAAACGCTCGTACACCTTGGCCGACGGCAAACCATACCTCCGCTGCCTCGCCAGGGACGAGGCCAGCTACGCCCTCAAAGACCTGCACGAGGGGATCGGCGAATGCCACATGGGGAGTAGGACACTTGCCCGGAAGGCCCTGAATCAAGGGTACTATTGGCCCACCATGCTCCAAGACTCACAAGACTTAATCAAGAGGTGCGGCCCCTGCCAAAGATTCTCCCCTATCAAAAGGCTTCCTCAAGCCAACCTCCGATCCCTGGCGAGCCCTACGCCCTTCGCCATGTGGGGTATGGACCTTGTGGGGCCCTTCCCCCCAGCGGTAGGGCAAAAGAAATTCCTGATTGTCGCCATCGACTACTTCACCAAGTGGATCGAAGCCGAACCACTATCCAGCATCACCGAGCGCCAAGTGCAACAGTTCTTTTGGAAGAACATCATTTGTCGATTCGGGATCCCTCGAATCCTCGTCACGGACAACGGAACCCAGTTCCAAGGGCAGAACTTCCAAACTTTCTGTGAGGACATCGGCATCCAGCAGCGTTTCTCCGCCATTTGCCACCCTCAGTCTAACGGCCAAGCGGAGAACGCGAACAGGCAAATCCTCGACGGCCTCAAAAAGCGCCTTGACAATTCCCCCAAAGGGCTATGGGTTGAGGAGCTGCCCAGCGTACTATGGGCACACCGAACCACACAGAGGATCCCCACGGGGGAGACGCCATTCAATCTGACCTATGGGACTGAGGCAGTCATCCCCGTCGAGGTCGGATTGCCTTCTCCCCGGATCATAGCCTTCGATGAAGACAACAATGCGTCCGCCCTGAGGGCTAACCTGGACCTCGTCGCCGAAGTGCGAGAGAAGTCCGCGGTCCGAAGGAGCATTTATCAGCAACGGATCGAGAGATTTTACAACAAGAAAGTCCGCCCCACCAGCATCCAGGCAGGGGACCTGGTTTTGCGAAAGCTATCTGTCTCTGATCCAACCAAGAAGAGGAAACTGGCTCCCAACTGGGAAGGCCCATACCGCGTAGTCGAGGCTGTACGCCCTGGTACATACCGACTGACGGATATGAACGACCGACCCATCAGCCGACCCTGGAACGCTGAGCACCTCATGAAATTCCTGGGAGAACAAGCTTAGGCTCTGGCATGGCTTAAGTAAATTAAATCTTTTGTAAACATTCATGTGTAAAGGGCCGCTTCAGCGACCCCCCCCCCTGTCTGGTATAAAAGAAGTCTCTTTTTGTCAAAAGTTAAATACCTCGGCAACTCCGACCCGGTACCGGGCAATGGGGGCGGCACCTGGGTTCTCACTCGGGTCTCATCCCCAAACGCCTCGGTAGGTTCGACCCAACTCCGGACCGGAGGTCTCCCTGTCGCCCCGCATCGATCCCTCACGAATCGGCGGAGCCCAACCTCGCCTTCACCACCCCACTAGCCAGAGCAAAGAAGGAAAAGATAGCTTTATTCATACTCTTTTATTTTTTGCTGAGAAAACAAGCAAATACCGTTACAGGACCACTCCACTCATCTCAAACTAAAGGGAATCGCCGACTTAGGGCCCCTCGGATCCGGCGAAGGGCGGAATCACTCCGACCAAACGACTTGGAACTCTTTCTTCGTCATGACGGTCCTTCGGTTCTGCCACAGTCGACGCCCCGGCCACGGAGCTCTGGGCATCCACGGATCGCATGCGTTCCATCAGTTGCAACGCCGAGGGAGCCCCCTCTGCTCGCTGACCCCTCGAGGAAGATGTCGAAACACCCAGCATAGTCCTATAGCGGTGTATCTCCATCTCCTTCTCCACTATCACATCGCGAAGTAGCTTCTCAGAGGAAGGCCTCTGCACCGAGGAACTTGACATGGTATATCCAAGACCAACGCCCCCGAGCTCCCGATCCAACATCGCCCTTCTCAACCGGCGCGCCTCTACACTTAAGACTGCGGACTTATTCCGATAAAAGTTACAAGCAGTATCGGTGTCCCGAGCCCCCCTTCGATGACGAGCCAGCGCGGCCTCCAGGACCTTAACCTTACTCCGGAGCCACGCCACATAGAAACTACGGGAGTCCACCTCAGGGAGGAGAGCCGCGACCTACAAGATAACCAGCCAGCTCAACACACATTCTCAAGAAGATTCAGAAATGACCGAGGTCAAAACAACCGGCCGGTCAAAAAACTTTTCTTGCCACTATAAATCCAGGTGCTTCTTACAAAAAATGCGGTGGCCAGTCCGCGGGAGGCAAATACAATCGAGGGAGAGAAAAAGAAAGATAAAAATTACACAACTCATTGACCCACCTCCGCGTCGACGGACGGATCCACGGGTGCGTCGGCCGGTGGGTCGACGGCAGGCCCTTCTTCGCCCGGAGTCTTCGACGTCCCCTCGATCTCCATATCATACTCAAACTTGGACAAATCGAGGGCCGGGAAGAAGTGCCTCACGTAGCTGAGGGCCTTCGCATAGCTTTTGTCCTGGGCCGCGATCACCATCAGCTGGCCCGTAGTCAGCACCTCCTTCGCCTCCTTGGTGAACTTCGTCTTCAGGGAGGCCATCTTCTTCTCCCACTCCACGTCCTTGGCCTTGAGCTGGAGCTCCAGCTGCTGCTCCCTCTTATGCGAACCCTCGAGTTCGATCCGCATCTCCTTCATCTCCAGCTCGCTCTTTTCCGCCCGAGCTCGCTCTTGGGCCAGGGACGCCTCGTACAAGTTCTTTATGTTGGCCCCCTGTATGCAAGCCTACAGCCAACGGCAGATAAAGATCGGGCCTCCGCACGAAAATCAACAAAGAGGGACAGGGTCGACAGACTTACCTGCACAGTGGCCTGCGCCAGGTGGGCGAACGCCACCTCCACGGGCTCGCCCTCCATCGCCTTGCGATCGCGAGGGGTCGCCAGCTTCTCCACCACTTCAACGGCTTGGGCCTCCTCTGTCAGGCGGTCCCCCATCCGAACCGACCAGTCCGGAGCCCACCGCTGCCGCAACAACTCCACCACTGGATCCTCTTCCTCGGCCTCGACCCAGGGACCTTTCCCCTTGTCAAGAACAGGGGCCCCCGCTAGGCCCTGACCCTTCGAAGCAGCCGCACCCTTGCTCGTCTCCGAGCGACCCCTCTTGGCCCTCGGCTCGAGCTGGACCTCCGAGATGATTAGGGACGACCCCCTCGGCCTCTTCGCCGCCTCCTTCTCAGCCTTCTCCTTCCTCATGGCGAGCCTCTTTGCCTTGATCGACGCCTCGTCCATACCTGCGGGAAAAACCATTAAGAGCAATGAGCAAGAAAGCAAGAAAGGACCAAGAGAAAAGAAACAACTACATACACATAACGGCTGGGCTCAGTCCAGCGCTCGCCAAATTGGTCTCCATCACCTCCGTCCAATCAATACTAGGTGACAGGCGGAGGCGCTCGACAAACCCCCATTCATCGGCCGATAGATCCCCCTGCCTCGGCGGTTGGTTGTTCGGCTTGGAGTGGTTCCATCGAGTGGGAATGTCCCATGGCTCTTCACTACGGATCACCAAATATTTCTCCTTCCATCCCTTGATGGAATCCGGGTGGTTGCGAACGACCTTCCCCCCACTCCGGGGAGAGATATAGTATACACCCTCGGCCGACGAGCTGACCATCAACATCGCGCGGAACACATTTAGCCGCAGGGGTACTTGCTGTTCCTTCGCACATCAGCACAAAGCAGATAATCTGCTTCCAAGAGTTCGGCCCGTACTGCATGGGCGCCAAGGAGGCCCAGTTCAACACGTCCCTAACGAACGGGTGGATTGGCAACCTCAGGCCAGAGATGAAAGCGTCCACTGGGAAGACACAGTACCAAGCTGATAAGGGATCGGTGGGGCGCAGAGTAGAGCTCGGCATCAGCAGTTCGTAACCAGGCCCTATATGATACGCCAGCTGCAGAACCTCCAAATCCCCGTCCTCCAAAACGGTCGAGATCGCGTCCATCATCACCCTCCTCCGGCTCGGCGAAGAGGGTTGCACTCCGAAGAGCTCCCGGTCGGAAAGGTCGTCGGGATACTGACGGAAATGCTTCGGCTGAACGGGCGAACCCGTCATCAAATTACGGAAAACAGGCGCCTGCCTCGAACCGCCGGTCCTCGACCCCGGTTTTCTTGGGGCCCTCTTCTCCTTCTTGATTCGCTCCGACAGTCCTCGACCCTGAACGGTGGATCTCCTCGCTATATCACCCTCGCCTCTCTCCTCATCGGAAGACAACTCCAGCACGCGAATGCCGTCCGAACTGTCGCCGGCTCCCTCCGACCCGCTACTCTCCACCACAAAGGGACGTCGGGAGCGCGACGGCCTCGTCTTGTGTACCACTTCCCCCTCACCTACTGAGTCCTCCCAAGAAACCAAGCCAGTAGGGTCCACAACGGGCACCGACTCCTCCTCGAACACGGGCTCTTCCCACGACGTCGACGGAGAGTCAGGCTTTACTTCCCCCCTGGACGACGACGCCGACGAACCGGACTGAGCCCTATCCATCTGTGCCTAAAGCTAAAACAAACTTACCAAACTAACCTGGGACCGCTTCGGGAGGGCGAGCCGAGTACGGCAAACTGCAAGAACAATCGCTGAAGGGTTGGGAGAGTTTTTGAAGAAGAAAGCAGCGAGATTGAAGTGGGCGAAAGGGGAAAAGGGGGGAATACTTATATAAGAGAAGAACGGCTCCTCGACTTCCGCGATTACTATTCACTGATTGACGCACAACTGCCGCCTGGAAAATCGCGCCGCGTCCTCGAAACCTGTGCGGAGGACATCATCAGACGCCAGACTGACAGCCCAACTCTGGGGTCAGTTCGGATGGAATACGCGACGGAGAAAACATTTTTACTTAAGGTTTAAGGCACCGTCATATGACAGACGCCCCGGGCTCCAGCGCTCGACCAGTTCCCCTCTCACCCTCGAGCAGCCCGGGACTTACAGCTTCGGCAGCCGAAACCCCGAACTGTTCGAGGGTGGGACAGAAACCACCATCGCCTGCAGCCCTATCAACACGGACTGGCCGACCCCCGATGGGAGGTGGTCCCCCCATCCGAGGCCCTTCAGCCCCAAGACCGGAATACGGTTGGTGCATCTTTCGTCCGGATCTCTCCCGGGCCAAACATCCATGACAGGGTAGTCTGACCCGAAAAGGGATCCAGACGGCAAAACCACCACCAATCCGAGGCTCCTCTTCCACCAGCACGGATCTCGGCCGTTACCCCTCTCGCCCTGATCTCCCCTGGATCTGGCTGCCGTATCAAGGTCCATCAGATCCAAGAGAAGATCCGGACGGCAGAGTAACCACCTCTCCGACGCTGCTGGGTCAAAAATATTAGCAAAAGACAGGCGTCCGCCGAAGCAGACACCTCTGAGGGCCAATGGGCCACCCCTGTTTTGATCATACCTGCGATGGAGGGGGGAGGTATTTATAACCTCCCCCAGGGACTAATCGTTGGGGCGCGGGGAAGGTCAATCGACGGAAAACCGTGCGCCATCTACATTTATTAGGCGGCGCCATTAAATGCCCCTAGGAAATTGGACCATCACACCGATCTCGGAGAGCCTTCAATGCTCCACAGGAATGGCGGGATATCCCCGCTCAATCACTCTAGGGCGCCAACCGATCGCCATCCCCCTTGTTAACCCGTAATCCCTTCCCAGCTCGAGGTCAGGTCTAGCACCAGGGTAGTCTTCTCAGGAAGGCTTCACGGCTCGCCATCACCCTTGCCTTCCAGTAATCCCTCGCCAAGCTCGAGGTCAGGTCTGGCACCAAGGTGGTCTTCTCAGAAAGGCCAACCGGCTCGCCACCCCTCTTTGTTGGCCCGTAATCCCTCGACCAGCTCGAGGTCAGGTCTAGCACCAGGGTAGTCTTCTCAGGAAGGCTTCACGGCTCGCCATCGCCCTTGCCTTCCAGTAATCCCTCGCCAAGCTCGAGGTCAGGTCTGGCACCAGGGTGGTCTTCTCAGGAAGGCCAACGGCTCGCCACCCCCCTTGTTGGCCCGTAATCCCTCGACCAGCTCGAGGTAAGGTCTAGCACCAGGGTAGTCTTCTCAGGAAGGCTTCACGGCTCGCCATCGCCCTTGCCTTCCAGTAATCCCTCGCCAAGCTCGAGGTCAGGTCTGGCACCAGGGTGGTCTTCTCAGGAAGGCCAACGGCTCGCCACCCCCCTTGTTGGCCCGTAATCCCTCGCCCAGCTCGAGGTGAGGTCTAGCACCAGGGTAGTCTTCTCAGGAAGGCTTCACAGCTCGCCATCGCCCTTGCCTTCCAGTAATCCCTCGCCAAGCTCGAGGTCAGGTCTGGCACCAGGGTGGTCTTCTCAGGAAGGCCAACGGCTCGCCACCCCCCTTGTTGGCCCATAATCCCTCGACCGGCTCGAGGTCGGGTCTGGCACCAGGGTAGTCTTCTCAGGAAGGCTTCACGGCTCGCCATCGCCCTTGCCTTCCAGTAATCCCTCGCCAAGCTCGAGGTCAGGTCTGGCACCAGGGTGGTCTTCTCAGGAAGGCCAACAGCTCGCCACCCCCCTTGTTGGCCCGTAATCCCTCGACCAGCTCGAGGTCAGGTCTAGCACCAGGGTAGTCTTCTCAGGAAGGCTTCACGGCTCGCCATCGCCCTTGCCTTCCAGTAATCCCTCGCCAAGCTCGAGGTCAGGTCTGGCACCAGGGCGGTCTTCTCAGGAAGGCCAACGGCTCGCCACCCCCCTTCTTGGCCCGTAATCCCTCGACCGGCTCGAGGTCAGGTCTAGCACCAGGGTAGTCCTCTCAGGAAGGCTCCTTGGCTCGCCCTCGCTCTAACCATCAGGATAACCCTCTCATGAAGGCCCAGTGACTCGCCATCCCATTTCTACAACCATAAGCACTCCTCCACGGCTAGCTCCCGCACCCCCTGCAGGAGTGGGGGGCTTGTGTGACAGGGTAAAAATGGCCTGAGGCCCAACCAGGGCCCGATACAATTCCCACTCAGAAAGATAAAGGTAGCAACCTAGTTCGGCTCCGAACCACTTCAGGGTCGGCGCCGAACCTCGCGTTTGCCCTCACGGTACTGGCCTCCTCGTACCGACGAGCCTCAGTAGCCCTCGGAGTCCGATCCGGGACAGTCCCACAGGCCGTCCCCCCTCTCTGGCGGAGCAGAAGGATGACCTAGCGCAGCCTAGGCCCTCCGATCCCCCCCAGAAGCACAGGAGGCCCACGATGGGCCACGTCAGCTCCAAATACCGCCAAGGGTTTCGCCACGTCAGCCCTATACCACTCCTGGTATTGCCACGTCTGCCCTAAACCCCCTGGGCCTTCTGCCACGTCAGGCCCACGGGCTTTCGGATCCAGACCCGGCCCCCAAGTGGAACCAAACCCGGTTGGGATTCTCTATAAATACTAGACCCACACCCACCTTTTGAGGTAATGAATCTTTTGCCACTTAAATATACCTAGTTATTGCTACTCTCTCACAGAGACTGACTAGAGCGTCGGAGGGTCCGCCGCCGGGATAAACCCCAGTGTTTCAGGACCGTCTGCAGGTACACAAGATCTCGGATCCGACCCCTCCGATCCGAGCCCAGCCTTCAACATCTTTCCGAGCTCATCGTAGGTCCCAGAAGGTCAACCGAAGGTCGGCAGACGAGCGGCATTCTCCTTCAATACAAATTGAGTCCGAACTCACACCTGGTGCATCCACACGTCTCCCAGAAATAAACAGCATCAGGAACGATACAACATATGAAAAATCATGTAAACAGTAAGAGATGATTTATATAGATGTTTATTTGCTAGTAGTCGTTGATGTATTGATGTACTTTGAAATAGGATTATGAAGTGACATTGATATTTATTGGTTTGTATATTGCAGGATGATTTGTCAGCGATTTGGAATTCAAAAATAGTATTGTGAATTTACAACATTAGCGAATCGGAAATTCCATGATATGTGTGACTTCAACATAAGAGATTTTTTTTTATTTGGAGTCTAACATAAGTAGCAATTCATTTTCTAACTGCATGAGTTATGGTTAATGACTCAAACTGCATGAGTTAGTTCCCCCTTATTTGTTTTTTATGTAGTTAACCATGTATGAATTTAAAAAGAGAAAATTTGTTGTGATATATACGTGAAGTGAAATTGCAGCAAAGCAGATCAAGATACAATTTTGCAGCTACAAAAACCTTAAATACAGGAATTAAGCATGGATTTGTCCATAAAAGCATGATCAAGTGAGTCAATTAAAGAATTTGCAACGATATTTCAAAGCAGCAAATGGCCAAATATTCAAAAAAACATAATCTGAAATTGCATAAAATAAAAAAAATGTTAATCAAAATTAACCCAATAAAGCATTCTAATTTAAAACAATTACTCAGTGAAGTGTAATACAATCAGATCAAATATGGTAATTCAAAAGAAATTAAATGGAAGTGAATGTTACTGAGTTATGAAAACATAATCCGAAAGAAAAACATAATTAAAATTTTGAAATAATAAAAAAAACATAATCCGAAATTGCATAACTAAAAAAAATATTCACCGTTTTTTTTTACATGCCTGAGTTAAAAAAAAAAGAAGAAGAAAGAGAAAGAATTATGAAAAATGAGAAAAGATTGGGAAGAGAGAGAGAGATAGTAATAAATGAAAGAGTTTTTTGGTTTTGGGGGAAAAATTTTAAATTTTGGGGGGTAGGGGGAAAACATTTAGGAGGAAAAATATCTTTTAGAGACAAAAATCTATACCGTTAATTTTCTTCCAAATAAATGAGAGCCACTTGATAGCTTTCTTTATATATAGATTTTAGTTTTGAAGATAAAATTGTTTCGGAAGTTCCAGGGATGGCTAAAGTAGAGATGAAGGGTAGTGTAGTGGTTACGACTGAGTAACTTCATGTAGAAGCTTATACTGATAGAACACGTGTTGGGATTGTATTGGAATATGCGAGGAGAGTGTTACTGTGATTATTAGGAAAACAAAAGCTGATATAAATGTTAAAAATATTTATAGTATTTTTTCTGTATTTTTATTTGGGTTTCTCTAGAAGACTATTCTTTTAGAGCCTCTCTAATGGGGGCTTCATTTCTTCAAAATGATGTTCCAACCGGACTTCAAAGTTGTCTTTAAAATGAAGAAGCTTTAAAAAAATCTCCAAATTTGGAGACTTTTTGAAGCTTCTTCAAATCACTAATCACTATTTACATTTTTCATTTTTTTTTTACCTTAATATTTTTTTAAGAATTCCTTCCATATCCTTTAATTAAAATGTGTACTATATATTTCGTGAATGTATCTTATAAAATATTAAACCAAATTTTATTATTTTGGTACTGTTGGAAATGGCTCGACGATACCTTTAAAATGAGACCAATTTTGAATATTTTTTTATTGTTTGAAAAAAATAATTGATACAATATTTATAGTCAAGATTATTTAATTTTGTATTAGCTTAACATATTTTAAAAAAACTACCCACTCATACAATGTGATCATTAATTGAAAATAGATAAACGACAAATACACAGAATCATTAATTGAAAATACAAATGTTGGACATTGAAATACATAGAACTGAATGATAAAAAAACATTAAAATTAGGGTAAAAGGGATATGAGCAACTTGCTCATTTAGTAAATGAGCAATTGATTATGTGGCATGCATGTGATACATTGGACAACTAACCCTTTTAAGGATTTTCCAGTCACATGTATGCCACATCATCAATTGCTTATTTACTAAATGAGCAAGTTGCTCATACCCCTTTTTTCCTTAAAATTATAACATTAATAATCCCCAACTTTTAATCCATTTCATTGCCGTGTCTTGCCCACAAATGCTCTATCAGTGCATTTCTAAGTGCAATATAAGCATTTTTGTCTTTGAGTTTCTTGTGTCGAGCAAGGAATCGTTGGAATTGCTCAGTTTCGTTGACATCAATCTCTTGAGTATTCTGAATAATTGCAGGAGTAGACAAAACTAGTCTTTAAGTTATCGCGTTCATTCTGGATGATCATATTGTGCAGTATAACACACGCAGACATGATGTCATGTAGTACACTTTTATTCCAAAAAACGTGATGGCCCTTTGATGATGGCAAATAGTGCTTGAAGGACTCCAAATGCTCGCTCCACGTCTTTTCGGCATGATTCTTGCATCATTGCGAAATATTGTTTCTTTGGACCTTGGGGTTGGGAAATAGTTTGTACAAGGGTTGACCATTTGGGGTATATGCCATCGGCTAAATAGTAACCGACAACATATTCTTTACCTTGAATTGTATAATTAGCATGAGGAGTAATACCTTGAGTTAGGTTAGCGAATAGTTTTGACGCTTGCAACACATTGATGTCATTGTTCGAGCCCGGTAGTCCAAAATATGCATGCCATATCCATAAGTCATAAGAAGCCACTGCCTCAAGAATGATAGTTGGACTACCATGACGACCCGAGTATTGTCCTGCCCAAGCCGTTGGACAGTTTTTCCATACCCAATGCATACAATCAAGACTTCCCAACATTCCTGGAAAACCTCGTTCTTCACCCTTCTGTAATAATCTTGCAACATCGTTGGCATTGGGTGTTCTTAAGTATTCATCTCCGTAAACCTCTATAATTGCCCTGCAAAATTTCTTTAAACATAAAATTGCAGTAGACTCACCAATTCTTATATATTCATCGATACAATCCGCTGCTGATCCATATGCCAACATTCGAAATGCTGCCGTGACCTTCTGCAAAGTGGATAATCCATGCTTTCCGATACCATCTCTCTTTTGTACGAAGAAGGTATCGTGCTCTTTTACCGCATCGAAAATACGAAGAAATAGACTTCTCTGCACCCGGAATCTTCTACGAAATAAATTTTCTCCATATGTAGGCTTCTCAGAAAAATAATCATTCCATAGACGAGAATTCCCTTCTTCTCTTTCACGGTTGATCACAATGTGGCCCGGAATTGATCCTCGATGTGTCGGTTCTTCATCATTGACAATGTATTCACTCATGATGGCCTTGTTAGATGCATATAAACGAGCTAATATTGCTTCTTCTGCTTCCCATTCTTTCATTTTCTCCTCCCATTTTGTCGCCGATGGAATCAGAAGATTGGCTGATGTTGGTGAAAGAGGCATATGTTCATCGTCAGAATTAGAAGATGGTAGATAAGATGACCCTTCTCTAAAGCTCATTGTTAGAGAATGTTGGATTTAGTCATCTTATATGAAGGGATTAGGGATGAAGGATGTAGTGTTCATGGTTATATGTTGCTTATATAGATATTGAGTTACATAACCAGCATTGGATTCTCTGCCAATGCATTAATTCGATCGTATTAACCAACATTGGATTCTCTGTCTTTGATTCCCTACCGTTGGCATTGGATTCCCTGCCTTTCATTCAAGTCGTTCGTCTTCTCCTATGGCATTGGATACCCTGTCTTCATCAGTTAAGTCGTTCATCTTCTCCTATGGCATTGGATACCCTGTCTTCATCAGTCAAGTCGTTCGTCTTCTCCTATGGCAATGGATACCCTGTCTTTCAGTCAAGTCGATCGTCTTATTCGTTGGCATTGGATTCTCTCATAAAGTGGGTTGTCTTATAAATATTGACATCATTTAGTAACCATTTTTCAAACTCATAACTCTTTTCCTATCTTCTGAACTGAGAACTTTTTCCTCTTCTCCTATGGATACACCCTTATTCGTGGAAAATCATTCTCTATAGAAGAAGATCATGCTTTGTGCTCCATATGGCTTGACATTTCTCAAGATCCTATCTTGGGTAGTAATAAAAAAAAAGACTAGTTATGGGAGAGAGTTGCAGCAATTTTCGGTAAACGTAACCCCACTCTTTGTGTTACATATCGATCACCGAAGTCTCTACAATGTCGTATGGCCCTAATCGTAAGAGCTGTAAGCAAGTTTCGTGGTAGCATTCGTCAAGTCGAGCGCCTTAATCCAAGCGGTGCTTCTGAGCTAGGTATTATTAGTATTTCATTCATATCTTTCTTCTAATAATATTATTACATTTGTATTAATTACTTTTTACATGTTTCTACATGTAGATTAAACGTGCCAAAGTACTATTTTCACAAGATTCGGATGAAAAAAAGGGTTTGTATTTGATCATGTGTGGTTCATCCTCAAGGATGCTGAGAAATGGACCAATACAAATTCCGGATCTCCTGCGGCCTCCAAAGCTTCACAAGCCAACATCTCGCAAGGATCCGAAACGGGGTCTCCGTTAGGTCCAAGATCCATCGATATGAATATCGACGACGATGAGCGAGTGTCAAAAGAGGAACAAACACCAATCAATGAATCATCAAGCCGCCCTATATAGGAAGGAAAAAAGAAAAGATGAAAAAGAAACAATTCGATAAGCAAAATTATTTTATCGAATCACTAGCTGAAGAAAATCGAGAAATTCTAAAAACATTGAAAAGAGGGCAAGAAGAACGGGAGAAAGAAACATCGTTATGCTACAATCTCTTAATGCTGAATGCTGAAAATGAGAAGAAAAAATTAAAACTAGAGACTCAACGTCAAGAGATGCTCTATATGGAGAAAGACCTAAATTCTATAACCGATCCCATCAAATGAGAATACTTTCGGAAGAAAAAAGAACAAGTTTTAAATAAGGGTAGTAATTCTGAAGTCTTTGGGTCATCCTCTCAATTTATGCATAATAATTTCCCTGACTGTAACCAATATCAAACTGGATACCAATGTGAAGGTGGATCATCCGCGGCTTATTATGGAGCAAGTGGATATGGAGGAATTAGACAGGGAGGACACAGATTTGGAGATGACCTACCGGAATATTAAATTATATGTA
This sequence comes from Hemerocallis citrina, assembly GCA_017893485.1. Classification (NCBI taxonomy): domain Eukaryota; kingdom Viridiplantae; phylum Streptophyta; class Magnoliopsida; order Asparagales; family Asphodelaceae; genus Hemerocallis; species Hemerocallis citrina. The sequence continues at coordinate 203,547,019 of CM030368.1, read as the reverse complement.
ATTTTTAATGTTATCGTAATTTGCTATTATGTAATTTGCTTTTCCTGTTATTGTAGTTTGTTGTTATTGTATTAGCTTATCTGTATTTTTTTCATCTTCATGTTGTACTTTCATTTTTAGTTATTATAATCCGAAAATTTCTATTTCTGTCAAAATTTAATATTAAAATATACTAAATTAGAAAATTTATTTGATTAATGTCAATTTACTATTTCATTCATAATCTAGGCAAAGTGATAACTAAATAAAATTACTCATTTTATTCCGAAATTTATAAGTCATTAATAATTGCTTAAAATAAAATAAATCCTAAATAATGATAATATTAATTATGTTATATATTATATTATTAAATTAATTCCTAAATAATTTTATACTTGATTATTTTACATTGTTACTACAAGTAAAAAGTTCAAAATTTAAAATTAGTTCCAAAAAGTACTAATATTAGGCTCGTTTTAAAGCTTTCAGCGAGACATTTTCAACAACATAATTTTTTTCCCAAATAGATTATTAATATAAGCAATTTAATGTAAAATTAATTACAACAAAACTTATCTAAAACTCCTTTTTTGCCAAAAATTTATATTGTATAAATTATAGAGGGGCATGGTTGGAGTGCCCCTTTATTTTCTCATCTCTATAATGGAATATTCCCAGAAATATTCCATTATAGAGATGAGAAATAAAGGCCCCCATTGGAGATACTCTTAAGCCTTAAATACAGATAGTGGCTTTTTTACATTTGTAGGGACTAGGGGTGGGCTCGGTACGGTACTGAACTTTTTGACATTGTATCATTATTATACCAAACTAGTTCGGTTTGAAAATATGCAAACCGTTACTAACCAAAAAGTTCGGTATACCGAAACTTCGGTATATCGATTACTTCGGTTGGTACGGTTCGGTATTGGTGTTATACCAAAAAAAATAAAAATACATTTCATTTTAAAAAATCAACCAAGAACATACTGCAAAATTGTAAGCAATAGCACAGAATATTACTGATTACTGAAAAATAAAAGTGAAATTTAATAGTGATATATCAGCCAAGATAAATTACTGATGTTATTATGGTAAATGCAATATTTCTAAGCTTCAGGATAGTGGAAAACTACAATAAAAGGAGGACTAAAGATGGAAGTGAGGAATTCATAAAACTAATAGTAGAAATCTTCCATGTAGTTATGAAATGTAATTTTAAAAAGATAAATCTTACTGATAATATTCAAGCAGCATCGAAGCATTCTTGAAAGCTTAAGAAAAAGCAGCGACCAAGAATGTGGTTTAATTACTTTGAGTGGCTTTCTACCACATGAACTTAAATACAACTCCAGTTAACTAAAACATCTCAATATAAATTGAGTAAAAGGAGGACCAACCATTTTTCTCCCAATCAATTCCACATCTTGCATAGTGCAGCATATCAAATGAGAGTTTATTCGGTACGGTATGGTAAAATACTGACTGAACCATATTCATACTGAAACCAAACCGAATTTTAGAACTTGGTACGGTTGTACATACCATACTTTTGGTAATCGATTTTTTCGGTACCGAATCGATTGGTTCGGTTGGAAAACCAATCGGTTGGCTCATTTCGGTATGATCGGCCACCCTTATGTAGGGTTTACTCCATAAGTGTTGATTTTAGATAAAAACTGACGGTCACTTGGTTCAACCTAAGCAGTCACCCTTCTCTTTTTCACTATTTGAATTGCGCTCAAAGAATCGAATCATGCCTAATCTCTCAGTATTATCACCACATTTAGTGAGTTTCAAACCATGGTATTCCTCTGAAAGAGACAAAGTGTAATCTATTGCCACAGCCAGGGTCAGCCCCCACCTTGAGGCCGGTGAGGTGGCCGCCTCAGGCCCCCGAATTTTTTACAATTTTAGAGACCCCAAAATTTGTATTCCTCTTATAAATATAGACACGCATTTTGTGCGTAAAAAATATATATTGTTATTGGGGGTCGCCAAAAATAATTATTCAGGCCTTTCGCCTCGGGCCCTCGGGAACTCAGGGCCGACCCTGGCCACAACTATGGCTGGCAACAGACTGGGTTTAACTCAGTACAAACTTCAAAACTTTCTTAGTAGCTGGTGGAAGAATGAGCATGGTGTTTTGGCGGTAGTAAGTTGGATGTGGCAGTTGTAAGTGTTGTAACAATGAATGCACACACCGCTTGACCTAGGCTCTCAGCTTAGATTAACGGAACTTCAGGCCTACATCAACAACGCTAGAATTGGCTGCTCTCAGGGTCCCGATAAGAAATCTTGGGGATTGGAGAAGAACGGCAAGTTCACGGTTCCCTCCATGTACAATCGCATCCATTTTAGGGGTTGTATCCCAAAGTGGTCAGCCGTCATCTGGAGAACGAAAGTCCCGTCTATGAGAGAAGCACGGTATATCGCTATCGCTGCAATGACCTGGATTCTATGGCTAGACAGAAATAATCTTTACTTTCGTAGAACTTGCAATAGTATTTCTGACAATTTGACTCAGATTATGCATTTTATTTCATTTTGGGCTAATGTGGCAGCAGCAGGTCCCAGGGAAGGATTGCGAGTGTATTCCAGGTAGAGGAGTTTGATGATGAGGAGATCGAGATCGGGCCGACGATCGATTGATAGCCAGCTTACTATGGTCGTTGATACCCACCACCCCAGGGTTTGTTGGGGGGATATGATGTATTTCTTTGCGGCTATTCTGTGTTTCTTTTGTCCCACCCTCCATATTCAGGGTGGAGTTTATGTACTTTTGTTTTGATTGTAGGATTTTGTAGTAGGCTCAGTACTCTGAGTTTGTTTTTTAATCACTTATTAATGAAACAGGGTGGCCAAACTCCACCTTTTCTTCAAAAAAAAAATAATAATAATGAATGCACACAGATAACCCCATCACCCCATCACCCTATCAATCTTTGACTCCTTCACCTTCAACTTCTTCTCCAATGACCCCTCCATCTTCTTCTTCTCTCCTATAATTCCAACCCTGTGGCCTCTGCCTTCACCGTCTTCCCTAATCTGCATCTCCATACAGTGGCCACCTTCTCCACAATGCTCTCCGAACTCGAGTTGAGTGGGTGCGGGCCCAACGAAATGGCCCGCCACCCCCTTAAACCCCCGACGTCTGAAACACCTACACCTACACCCTCAACTGCCTCCCTCCATCCACCTCCGCTTCTTCCGATGCCTCACAGTCCAAAACCAACCTCAGCACTAATCACTTTGGATGTTCCCACTGCTCCCCCTCATCCCCCTCAACTGAACAACCCCCCGGAGGGGGATACTCCGAGGCTCAGACAAGTACTCTCCCCAGTGCGTGCACACCGTAGTGCACATCAACGAATGGAGGGGAGAGGCCAGGTCATCACCGCCAAGGTGAGGGGCACTACAGGGGACGGGCCTATAGAAGGGGCCCTCCTACTGGCCACCACGGGCGTAAGAGAATCCCCCCCCATTAGTCCAGCGTCACCCTAACAGAGAAGGGTACGATCATCGACGACAGCCCCAACCATAATTCCAGTACCATCCAAAGAGAACTGACCCACAAAGCAACTCATCAGAATGCAACCATTACCACAAACTTCAATGATCACACCACTACAAACCTTTACAAACCCCTACTACTTCTGACCACCACCTCAACCACCATGCTACTCCACCACCTCAAGCTAAACCTACACTTAAATCCAGCGTCGAGCGGGCCCATGATGGGGATCCACAAGACGGGATTACAGCAGAGGTTGAGTCCATCGAAGGGGGGGAACAATGGGTTCAGGTGATCAGCAAGTGAAACAAGAGACAGAAAAAATCCCCAACTCCTCCAATCGAACACAAAAACATACAACGGAAAGGAAAGCGCAAGCCGGTGCCCTGTTTCAACTGTGGCGACTTGGGCCATTACAGGAAAGATTGCACTAAAGAAGTTAGATGCCTCAAGTGTATGAAATGGGGTCACCTCTCATACGTGTGCACAAATATGGTCGAGACCAACAATGATGATGAACGCCCGGTGAGCAAAGGTAGGTCTCCCGACAACCCTACCTTTATTCGACTAAAAAAGAGCCTGGACACAATCAAGAACGAAGAGAAATGGCTTCGGCAATGGTGTGCAGTTGCCAAGGTAAGGTCAGGGAGCCCATCGGAGACACACCTTCTACAAGCTCTAAACTCAAGATGGCCAATGAGGGCGCACAGAGACTGGGTAGCGAAGAAAATGTGCCACTGCCAATTCCTCGTATCCTTCCCGTCGCTGAAGAAGGTGGTCGAGGTCACTGGCATGAGAACAGCGGACTTCGGCCACTTCATATTGGAATTTTTTGCATGGTCACCAAGTGTCGGAGCGGAGTACCACTGGGCGACAGATTTTGGATTTGGATCCATAATGTGCCGCTCCACTTTTGGAAGAGGGAGGCACTTCAAGAGATCATCGCCAACTTCGGTACCATCGACACGAGAAGATAGTTCGACGGACAGAGATCGTATTGGCGAGGATTCTCATAAGAAGTGCTGACATCTCCTTGATGCCCCGTTTTGCTAAAGTGTTCTCCTTTGAGGAGTCATATCTGATCTGTTTTGTGCTTGACAAGCGAGCGGAGTCAGCAACGGAGCTATCAGCCATCACTTCCCCCACTCCTTCATCTGCACTCAGAGACGACCAGTCTTACAAGCAGGTGGTCTCTCCAAAATGGGATTTTGACCATAGACGGGGCCCATGAAGTGGAAAGGCCGCACTGGGAGCTCATCAGAGTGGCCAGAGGGAAGGATCAAAGCCATGAACACACGGCAGAGAGATCAGAACCGAGGGAAATTTCTCCGATCAAAGGTGGTCGAGAACGAAGCTTGACCAACAGATCCAACGGCCAAGATGGAAGGAAATCTGTGAATCAGAACACACTACCAGATTTGGGTGGTCTTCAGCCTCCAGTTCTTTCTCATCGAAAGGAGGGGACAAAGAAAGCCCAAAATAGCAGTCAACTCCTCGAAGTTGGTAGGGGAAGCGACAATAGGAGCAGAGAGGGGAGGCAGGACGTAATAGAGAGAAAAATGGCAAAAATACCTTGGAAATCGACATGCAAAACGACATGCAAAGTCAAAATCCAAAAGGGCAAAAGCTGGTGTCTTTGGGTCAAGAGACGGTACGGGAGGCTACCATTTTGGGGATGACGACGACCAAAAGTCGGAGCGGCAACAGAGACTCAGACCCAAAAAGAGAGGGGAGTGCTCAGAGTGGAAAGTTTCAGAAGGAGGGAAGATTGGGTAATAACAACGAAGAGAGTAGAGCTCAGAATGGAAAGAAACGGAAGGAGGGAAGCTTGGGTAATAGCTTCGAAGAGAGAAACGAAGATCATCTCACATCGAGTCTGCCAATAACCCCTTCAAATTCTGCGTTCAGCGCCTCGTGCGCAATGCCCCCCTCTAACGAGGATCCACGTTGCGCTCCTACTGACAAGGGCGACAGAGTGGACTACAGAGACAACTTAGCTTATAGTGATCCACACTCAGAGCGAAGAGCGCTTAGAGTGAAAAGATCTCGTTTGGAGAAGTGGGCTATCAAAGAGAAGTAGGCTATCATGGGCTTTCAAAGAGCGTTAATGGCACTCATGGGCTTTCAAAGAGAAGTGGGCTATCCGATGGGCCGGTTGTTAACGTTATTAGGGATGGGCCTAGTAGTGTTGTAGGGGGGAGTTTAAACATGGTGATTTTGAATGGGCCCAAAGAGGGGTCTAGCTCAAAAGAGGGGTCCTTATACACGAGCCCAAGTAAGATTATCCCCGTCTCACCCCCTGGATTAGATGAAGAAGATCGAGATGATAGACTTAATCTCGATGATGACTTTGATTACTCTCAGGGAGAGTCGCTTGACTCTGAGGGACTGGCTGAAGATCTTGCGGGTATCTCACCGGAGTTTGTTCCCTCGACTTTTCCTTCTTCACAGACTTTGGAGCCAGCCTACGCTCAGAGTGATCCAGGATTCAGGGTTCAGAAAGTCGCTAAGAGGGCTATTGAGGAGTCCTTAGACGACTACCTAGAGATTGCTGCAGCCGCTAAGTCGACTAAGACAAGCATCGGAGGTACAAGCTCTTTCCTAGCTTCTATTTTTAATTTCATGACTGCAACTGAAATTTTCTATCTAGCTGAAACCTGTGGTCTTGCGGTTACTGATATTGATAGGAACGCCCTCCTCCTTAATCAAATTAGAGGATGGGAGACCAATAGGGTTAGTCTTAATTTGAACTTGACATCCAAAACAAGTCACGATCCCTCCCCTAGCAGTAGTTAATGGAGGCCCTATTCTGGAACATTAGAGGCCTCGGTAGGCGAGGCAAGTGAGAAATGGTTAAGGAAGTCATAGTCTGGTCAAAGGCTAATATTGTGAGTCTACAAGAGACCAAACTTTCTCACATGTCTAGACTTAGTAGAGTAGGGGGAAATCGAGTCTCGGGATAGAGAATGTCCCCATCAGTTGGGGCGTCTAGGGGCATCGCCCTAGGTTTTAACCCCAACCTCTATTGTTGTCTAGACGAGCTCCACGGGCAATTTTCTTTGTCGGTATTACTATAGCGAAAATCCGACCAGTGGACTCAATCGGTACGGTGGTCTATGGACCGCATACTTCTGCCTCTAGAACGGCATTCTGAATGGAACTAAGAGCAATCCAAGCAGAATGGCCACACCTTTGGGTGGTGGGGAGCGATTTTAACATCACTAGATTCGCCTCAGAACACAGAAGCAGAGGATCCAGTGACCCCGACAGGAAAGTGTTTAATGAGGTCTTCACGGACCTGGAGTTGGTTGACATTCCCATCTCTGATAGGCTCTTCACCTGGTCGAACATGCAAGTGGCGCCCATTCTTGCTAAGTTAGATAGGATCTTGGTCTCCACAGACTGGGAGACCAAATTTCCGTTGTCATCGGCTAAATCACTCCCTAAACCAACCTCAGATCATGTGCCTATTTTCTTATCTTCTAGGGAAGATCAACCCAGAAAGTCGTCAAAGTTTTGGTTCGAGAAAGCATGGTTAGAAATTCAAGGCTTCCACCACATGGTCAACGAGAGTTGGTCTCGCCCGACCAATGGTGGCGAGGCAGCCGCTATATGGTGTGAAAAAATTAGAAGACTCAGGGGCATGCTCAGAAAATGGAACCGGACCAGATTTGCGCTGATTTGGAGAGCAAAGGAATCCCTTCTTGAAGGAATTGAAGAACTTGAAAAGACTGAAGAAACTAGGGATGTGATACAGGAAGAGCGAAATCAATTGCTCCAATTCAGATAGGAAATTGACCAACTCTACAGGATTGAGGAAATCAAATGGAAACAATGATCCAGAATTTTGTGGCTCAAAGAGAGAGACGCGAACACTACATTCTTCCACCGAGTTGCCAGTGCCCGGCGTAGATCTAACCTCATTCATTCGATCCACTTGGATTCCAGAATGGTACAAGGCGATGTTGCTATTAAGCTGACTTTCCAGTCCCATTTCAAGCGCCTCTTTGGGCACAAAGCGGACATCAGAGTCCCTCTCCAACACGGTTTCTGACAAGACCAAGCAGGCAATTCTGATCCAAGGCTGCAATCCCTCGAAGCACCCTTCACTAAGAAGGAGGTCTGGAAGGCAATCCAACAACTGGGAAAAGATAAACCTCCAGGCCCAGATGGTTTCCCGATACTATTCTATTAGATATTCTGGGAGGAAATCAAAGGTGACTTGCTGAAGGTATTCGCAGACTTCTACGAGCATAAACTCAAATTAGGGAGATTCAACTCTACGGAGGTTGTGCTGATTCCTAAGAAAGAAGACTTTCGACGAGTCGGAGACTTCCGCCCCATAAGCCTCCTTAATTGCTCTGTAAAGATCATTATCATGACTCTCGCTAACAGACTGGAAAAGGTAATGGATGGCCTTATTAATCAAGACCAGACAGGATTCATCAAAGGACGATGTATTCAGGACAGTATAGCAACGGCTGAGGAGACTATCCATCAATGCCACACTTCAAATTCTAAGAGCTACCTCCTGAAGCTGGATTTCGAGAAAGCCTATGACTCTGTTGAATGGGACTGTTTGTTGGAAGCGTCGGCAGGTAGAGGTTTTGGGGACACTGGACAGATGGATCATATGGATCCATACTTGTCTTACCACCAGCAGAACGGCTATTTTGGTAAATGGGGTATCAGGCCACCCAATCTCCTGCAAACGGGAGCTCAGACAAGGAGATCCGCTCTCACCACTTCTATTTACCATTGTGGCAGACATTCTAAGATCCATGATGACTAAGTGCAGTAGAGCAGGTTGGATCGTATCAGTGGCCAAAGGAGTCAACCGCCAAGGTGCTCTATACTCCAATATGCAGACGATAATCTTCTATTTGGCAATGGCAACCTAGGGAAAACTACCGTCTTCAAAGGAATTCTGTATTGCTTTGAAGTTTGGTCTGGCCTCAGGGGTAATTTCCAAAAAAGTGCTCTCATTCTCATCGCTTGGACTCCAGAAGAGGCACTTGAACATGCCATAGTCCTCAATTGCTCCATCGAGAGTTTTCCCATTCAGCACCTTGGATTGCCGCTAAGACCCGAAAAACTCAAAAAGGTGGACTGGCTACCCATTATTGACCAGGTTAAGAAACGGCTAGCATACTGGAAAGGCAAAGCCCTATCTTTGGGAGGGATAGTCACGGTTATTAATGCAGTCCTCTCAAACCTCCCTACCTATTATCTCTCCTTCTTTGAAATGCCGCGATGGGTAATCCAGAGAATCGAACGGACTCAGAAATGTTTCTTATGGAAAGGGGCAGACCGGGACCGAGGAGGATATCACGTCATTAGATGGGAGAAGGCGTGCATGAAAAAGATATATGGAGGCCTAGGTATAATTGATCTTCGAGATATGAATCTGGTGCTACTGGGTAAATGGTGGTGGGAAGTGTTCCACTCTAAGGGAGAAAGGGTGGCAACAATTTGTTCAGGGATATATGCATGGAAATGGAACAAGAAATCTGGGCTTCAGGATAAGCCCTTGGTTTTCCTGGTTCTAGAAAGGCATCACCAAGGCCTATGAACCATTCAATAGCTATGTGAAATTAGCTATCGATAATGGTAGACTCACCAGATTATGGTGGGATAAGTGGTGTTCTGATCATACACTCAGAACCCTATTCCCCGATTTATATGAGCAAGCGACACAACCACACTACACTGTGGCCGCAGCCTAGGAAAGAGGCATCTGGAAGCCACAGTTCAAACAACCGCTTGACCTAGGTTCTCAGCTTAGACTAACAGAACTTCAGGCCTACATCACCAACGCTGGAATTGGTTACTCTCAGGGTCCCGATAAGAAATCCTGGGGATTGGAGAAGAACGGCAAGTTCACGGTTTGCTCCATGTACAACCACATCCATTTTAGGGGATGTATTCCAAAGTGGTCAGCCGTCATCTGGAGAACGAAAGCCCCACTAAAGATCAAAGCTTTCTTATGGTTAGTATTAAATGATGCGATCCTGACTAGGGAAAACCTAGCTAAGCGCAAACCGAGTGTGGACTCTCAATGCGAGTTCTGCCACGCTACCCTGGAGACTAGAGACCATCTTTTACTACAGTGTCCTAGGAGAAAAGCGGTGCTCATAGAGATTCTCAGCGCCCTAGGGACAACTGAAAATCCTAGTACATACGATGACCTGTAGGTAGGTCCAAAGTTTGCGTCGGAGAGGGGTTCTATGAGAAAAGCGTGGTATATCGCTATCACCGCAATGACCTGGGTTCTTTGGCTAGACAGAAACAATCTTTACTTTCGTAGAACTTACAATAGTATTTCTGGCATTTTGACTCACATTATGCATTTCATTTCATTTTGGGCTACTGTGGCCACAGTAGGTCCCAGGGAAAGGATTGTGAGCGTATTCCAGGTTCAGGAGTTTGATGATGAGGAGATCGAGATCGGACCGACGATCGATTGATAGCCAGCACGGCCTACTATGATCATAGATACCCACCACCCCAGGGTTTGTTGGGGGGATATGATGTTTTTCTTTACGGCTACTCTATGTTTCTTTTGTCCCACCCACCATGTTCCGGGTGGAGTTTATGTACTTTTGTTTTGATTGTAGGACTTTGTAATGGGCTCAGTACTCTGAGTTTATTTTATTAATATCTTATTAATGAAATAGGGTGGCCAGAGTCTACCTTTTCTTCAAAAAACAAAAAAAACAGGCTGGGTTTGAGCCGAACCCATATAGGTCCGGGCTCGGGCCCGAGCCTGAGCCGGAATTATACATGTTCTGATATTTAGCTTTCCCATAAAATAAAACTATATCAAGAATAATATACGGTAAAAAAAACAATAATGGAATGCTATAAACATTTAAGCAATTCACATCTATCATGTCATTTTCATTTAATTTTATACACAATGCATTATTTCTTTATTTATAAACATTAACACTCATTTCAACTTATTTACATGAATATTCTCTTTTTAAAAATATATATAAACTAGGTTTGCCCATGGACACGTGCCTACGGCACGTCTTCATCAACGATGCATCATATAAAAATGCAGACAAATCAAAGCACATAAAGTATGAGATAAATTCAAATTCTAGCAATATAGTTGAAATGGCCGTTGAGATTAATGCACGGCGTAGGCTTAAAGTAGAGTTGGAGAGACAGAGCATTTAACAGAGCTAAATTAGATGGAGTTGAACATGGCAGTGGAAAGGGCTTGGTTGTTCAAGTTTTTTTTTCAATTGTTTTGATGTTTCTTGTACGTGCCCAGTTTGTGTCTAGTTGGTGGAGGTAAATGTAAAGGCTCAAAAGCTTATGCAATGGTCCATTGCATTGATTCTTGATTTTGATGATCACAACACACTGCACATGTATCTATGCTATACTTTATAATTGCAGGTGCTATACACAAAGACTCATTACTATACAGCTGAACAAATGAACAAGCACAAAGCTCCAGATAAAGACAATGGTTAAACCTTCACTCAAGACTCAAGACTTAAGACTCATGCCAAGACTCATGCTTAAAGTGTCATTTAATATTATGTCTTGTAAACAAATGTAATCTTGTTTTAATTGAGTCTTAGTATGATGTAAAGCCTTGTCACACACACACACATTCACTCTTTTACAACTGTGTGTTTTTCAAAACATCAAAAAGGGTCAAAACAGTTTGAAATAGTTTAACTGTTGAGTACCAGTCGACCGATACTCATATCAGTCGACTGTCGGTACAAAACTGACTAAACTTATTCAAACTCTGACCAGTCGACTCATTATGGCAACCCAGTCGACTGTTCGAGTGCGTTTGACCGTTTTCTATTTTTAAAAATCATTTTTCAAATTCAAAGCTGTTTAGATCCGTTGGTTGACAGTTGGAATAACTGCTTCCCAACGTCCAGTAACTCTAACTCTATAAATAGAGTTCAGAGTTCACTGTTAAAAGATCTAACATTTTCCGAGCATTCATTGTTGAGATTTTAAGTGTTATTTTTCCAAGAGACAAAGCTTTCAAATCTCTAAGTCCTGGTTCTCTACATTCAGTCCAGTATAACATCTGATTTCGTTCTGGACTGGATATAGAAGTCAACCTCTTTTAGCCACGTACTACATCACTAATCACATACAAGGCTATAGGTTGATTGTAAACATTTTATTGTTTTTTTTTTCTCGGTTGGAGAGTTAGAATCTAGGGTGTAGAGTCAGTGGTTTCACTCTTGGTGGAAGAGTGGGTTGCTTTCTCTGGTTGAGAGAAAGGACTACGGGTTAGACAAGGTTGTTGTCTGAACGTCGTAGGGTATTCTTGTAAACTTTTTCAAGAATAGTGGAAATCTCAAGTGGGTTGCTTGGGGACTGGATGTAGGTCGGAAGGACCGAACCAGGATACATCGTGTGTACTCTGTTGTTGTATCTCTTGAACTTGCATTTACATTTTTCTGTTTGTTTTTATTACTGTGAAACTTGTCTGGACAGTCGACTGACTCCTTGATAAGTCGACTGGTCAGACTTGTACTCTGTAGGTTTATTGTTTAAACAAGTCGACTGTTTCTGCGTTAAGTCGATTTCATATATTTGTTTGAATTATCTCTTATTGGGTTAACTCAGTCAACTGGTTCACTCCTAAGTCGACTGCACCGAAGAAAAATTCTTATTCCGCGATTTTATTTTTAATAAACACTATTCACCCCCCCTCTAGTGTTTCTTGCCCTGCCTACAGGATCCAACACTTGGTATCAGAGCAAGGTTAAAGGCTATGGCAACTACTTCGAATGCAAATCAGTACCATGAAGGCCAATCTACACAAAGGCCACCTCTCTTCGATGGAACAAACTACAACTATTGGAAGTGCAGAATGAAGATCTACCTCCAATCCATCAACTATGAAATATGGCACATGACGGAAACGGAATACACTGCTCCTACTATTCCATATGCACAATGGAATAATGACATGAAGAATCAAATAATGAACAATGCAAAAGCAATGAATGCATTATTTTGTGCTCTCACAAAGGAGGAGTTCAACTGTGTATCCAATGCAACAACCGCACATCAAATCTGGCATACACTCGAGGTAACTCATGAAGGAACAAACAAAGTGAAAGAATCTAAAATATATGTTCTTGTTCACAGGTTTGAAATGTTCCGCATGAAGGAAAACGAAAATGTGTCTGAAATGATTACCAGATTTACTGACATTACAAACTCACTTGTGGCACTTTGAAAGACATATACACAAGCAGAGATGGTGAGAAAAGTTCTTCGTGCTCTCACTCCTGAATGGGAAAAGAATACCACTGCAATAGAAGAAGCAAATAATTTGTCACAACTTTCTCTTGAGAATCTTGTGGGAAATTTAATGGCCTATGAGGTTCAACTCGAAGAACGGAAAAAGGATGCAGAACCACCACAGGCAAAGAAGAAATCATTAGCTTTTAAAGCCATGACAGACTCAGAAGATGAAGAAGAAGATGAAGAGGAGATAGCCATGTTCACAAGGAGATTTAAGAAATTTCTAAAGAAAGGTAAGTTCAATTCCAAATTTAGAGATTCTAATGATCCTCCAACTTGTTTCAGGTGTAATAAAACAGGTCACATGAAGAAGGATTGTCCCCTAGAAAATACAAAGAATAAGGGAAAGATCTCCAACTTCAAGAAGGACAAGTACACAAAGAACATGTTTGCCAAGAACAAAAAGGCTTATCAAGCAACTTGGGATGACAGTGATTATTCCTCAGAAGAAGAAACTGATGAAACCAACGAAGTTGCAAACATGTGTTTTATGGCTTCACAAGATCAAGTAAGTAATGATTTTGATTCAGAAGATTTACTTGATGCTTTTAATGAAATCTTTCAAGAGTTGAAAAAGGAAAAGATTAGAGTTAAGAATCTAGAGAAAGTTAATCAAATACTTTCTCAAGAAAATCGTAATCTTGATCATGAAGTGAAATCCTTAAATTCTCGTATTGCAAGTTTAGATACGGATCTTGAATCTCTGAAAAAGAATTATGAAGAGATATCTAAGAACGTATCTAAGTTCTATAAAGGCAAAGAGAATTTAAATGATGTTCTTCATAATCAAGTGAAATCTAGTCAAAAATATGGTCTTGGTTTCAAAAACTCTCTTGTAAAAGAATCTTCTTCTAAAAACACTAGTAGCGATAAACCTAAATCTATTTCTAGTGTTACACATAAACTATATGAATTCTTTGAAAAGCCTAAGGTTATAAATTTTAGTGATAAAAGCAAGTCTAATGTTCGGTTAAGTCGACTGAGTCCATCCACCAGTCGTCTGTCCAGAGGAACTGTGTCTTATTCAACGAGACCAGAACCTCATATAAGTCGATCTATACTATCATCCAGTCGACTGACTTACAATAGAAGTCGACTGAAGGATACTATAAAGTCGACTGGACAGAACAAATTTGTATGGGTTCCAGTTAACTTAAATCTGAATGATAGAACTGCGTATATCAATTCATATATGTTAAATGTATATAATTCTATTAATTTTATTCCTGCTTATGGAGGAAAATCAAACTCATTATGGGTTTGGTTTCCCCCAAACTAATATGTTTTGGACCCAATGAAAAGGGTACCATATTTACATTGAATATTTTATAGGTACCAAAGAAAGATCGCTGGATACTTGACAGCGGGTGTTCAAAACATATGACTGGTCATGCCAATCTCCTATCCACCATACAAAGCATTGATGGAGGAACAGTTACCTTTGGTGATAACAACAAAGGAAAAGTCATAGGAATTGGCATGGTTGGTAAAAATTCTAACCCCACTATAGAAAATGTGTTGTTAGCAAGTGGATTAAAACATAATTTGTTAAGTATTAGTCAATTGTGTGATAAAAGATATAAAATTGTATTTGAAAAAGATGCTTGTTTAATTTATGATTCTACTATGCAAAATATTATTTTTCAAGGTTTTCGCAAAAATAATATTTATGAATTATGTTTGAATACAAATGAGTTTTCAAATGATTTTTGTTTAATAGCTTCTAATAATGATTCTTGGCTTTGGCATAGACGTTTTGGCCATGTGAATATGAAAAATCTCTCGAAGATATCTAAGTATAACCTAGTTAAAGGATTGCCAAAACTATCCTTTAAAAAGGATAAGTTATGTGATGTATGTCAACTAGGAAAACAAATCAAATCCACTTTTAAAACAAAAGAAGTAATTTCTACTAGTAGACCGCTCGAATTAATTCATATGGATTTATTTGGCCCTACTAGAGTTGCTTCTTTAAATAAAAGTAGATATGTATTTGTTTTAGTAGATAATTTTTCACGATTCACTTGGACATTCTTTTTAAAACATAAAAATGATGCTTTTGATGAATTTGCAAATTTTTGTAAACGTATTCAAAATCAAAGATCTCTAACCATAGTCACTATTAGAAGTGATCATGGTGGAGAATTTGAAAATGAAACATTTACAGAATATTGCAACAAGAATGGTATAACACATTCATTTGCATTTTCAAGAGCTTCACCACAAAATGGAGTGGTCGAAAGGAAAAATAGGATTTTGCAAGAATGCGCACGTACCATGCTTGTTGAAAGCAATTTACCAAAGTATTTTTGGGCTGAAGCCGTTGCTATAGCTTGTTATGTTTTAAATAGGATTCTAATAAGACCTAAGCTAAAGAAGACTTGTTATGAGTTATTTTTTAACAAAATTCCTAAAGTCTCTTATTTTAAGACATTTGGTTGTAAGTGTTTTATTCTAAACACTAAAGATAATCTAGATAAATTTGATCCTAGATCTAATGAGGGTATCTTTTTAGGATACTCAAATAGGAGTAAAGCATATAGAATTTTCAACAAGTCTACAATGACTATTGAAGAGTCAATGCATGTTACATTCGATGAATCTCTGCCTTCATCAAATTTAATTAAAGATGATGAACCTGACTCATCACCTTTAAATAAAGTGATTACATCTTTAGAACAAACTAGTCTTGCGGATAAGTCGACCGATAAGGACTGCAAGTCGACTGAAGCAAAGCAGTCGACTGAAGAACATGTCAAGTCGACTGATCCTATTGTGATATCTCCAACTTTACCAAAATCTTTTGTTGAAGTTAGAGATCATCCACATGACTTAATAATTGGTGACATCTCCCATGGTATTCAGACACGATCTCATATTAATATGATTTCTCATACAGCCTTCTTGTCGGATTTTGAACCGAAAAATATACAAGAAGCATGTGAGAATGAATTTTGGATGAATGCCATGCAAGATGAATTAAACAAATTCATAAGGAATGATGTATGGGATTTAGTTCCACGACCTCCTGATCATACTATTATTGGTACCAAATGAGTATTTAAAAATAAGTTAGATGAATCAGGACAAGTTGTAAGTAACAAAGCTAGACTTCAAGGATATAATCAAGAAGAAGGCATAGATTTTGATGAAACATATGCTCCAGTTGCTAGATTAGAATTAATTCGTATCTTATTATCTTTTGCTTGTTTCATGAATTTTGTACTTTATCAAATGGATGTTAAAAGTGCTTTTCTTAACGGGTTTATTAAAGAGAATGTTTATGTTAAACAACCACCAGGTTTTGAATATGAACAATTTCCAAATCATGTTTATAAATTGAAAAAGGCTTTATACGGTCTTAAACAAGCACCACGTGCTTGGTATGATCGTCTGAAAACTTTTCTTCTAGAAACAGGATTTGAGATAGGTAAAGTAGACACTACCTTGTTTATTAAGAGAATTAAGAATGATATCTTAATCATACAAATATATGTTGATGATATAATCTTTGGTTCTACTAATAATAATCTATGTCAAGAGTTTGCTAACACCATGAAAAACGAGTTTGAGATGAGTCACATGGGTGAACTCAATTATTTCCTTGGACTTCAAATTAAACAGTCTTCAAATAGCATATTTATTAATCAAGGAAAATATGCAAAGGAATTACTCAAACGGTTTAACATGGATAGTACAAGTAGTAAATCCACACCTATGGCTATTACTACTACCCTTGACAAAGAGATATTAGGTAAGAGTGTCGATCAGAAACTCTATCGAGGTATGATTGGTTCACTCTTATATATTACCGCTAGTAGACCAGATATTATGTTCAGCGTATGTTTGTGTGCTAGATATCAGTCTAGTCCTAAAGAGTCTCATTTAAAAGCTGTAAAACGAATTTTAAGATATATTAAAGGCACATCTGATTATGGTTTATTTTATCCATGCACCGATAATTTCCAACTTTTGTCGTATAGCGATGCTGATTTTGCTGGTAGTAAAACTGATTGCAAGAGCACTAGTGGGACATGTCACTTTTTGGGACATTCACTAGTTTCTTGGTGCAGTAAAAAGCAAAATTCAGTGTCCCTATCTACTACAGAAGCTGAATATATCGCTGCAAGTTTGGCATGTGCACAAATTTTGTGGATGAAACAAACTTATTAGATTATGGTATTTCCTTTGAAAAACCTTCAATTATGTGTGATAATACCAGTGCAATTAATCTATCTAAAAATCCGGTTCAACATTCACGTACGAAACATATTGATATTCGATATCATTTCCTACGTGATCATGTTTTAAAAGGAGATATATCTTTAGACTTTATCTCTACTGATAAACAAGTAGCTGATATCTTTACAAAACCCCTTAAAGGAGATACTTTTATTACCTTAAGAAGAGAACTAGGAATATGTAATTTTATTGATATTTGCTGAAAATATTTCTGTCAAGTCGATTGTGTTTTCATTAAGTCGACTGTCCCGTATTTTCTGTATACTTATTTTATTCTTTGACCAGGCGACTGAATTGTTCCCAAGTCGACTAATCAGATGATATAAAAATTTATTTTCTTCTCGACTAAGTCGACTGCTCTATAATGTAAGTAGACTGTCGCGAGTTAATCTGTCTTCAACGTCAAATCATCACACAGATTTTGAGACAAATGTCTATCTTTTTACTCACCGGTAACTTCCCTCTGAGCCGTTGATCTCTTTCCTATTGAATCCCAGCCGTCTGTCTTCTGTTAAAAACTTACTCCACAGCCTCCATCTTCCTCTTTTACTTTTACCCTTAAATCTAAAACCCTAAGGAGAGAAGAAGGAGATCAAAGAGTCAACTGCCGAATCTTTGTGGAGCTGCTGATCCTCGTCTCTTATTTTGCTGTTTGTTTCCCTCTTCCCTGTTGGTAAAATCTCGTTTCTTGCATTTCTCTTAATGGCACCTAAAAGATCTAAGAGATCTCATGGTGATGCTAGTTCTTCATCCCTAGATTATTCTAAATACCTTAAGAGTCCTGATCTTTTGGACCAATGGTATCTTATTTGTACCATGGTGATTTTTCCAGGACGTTTTGTTAACTTCAATGATTTAGATAGGTTCAATCTTGTCCCTATTTTTCAAAACTGTAGTCTATATGAGTTTCTTTCCTTGGTCAATCAACCCAATTACTATCCCCAACTTATCTATCTTTTTTATACAAACATGAAAGTTGTTCAAAAAGAGGATGGAGAAATTATTATTTATTCCTCGGTCAAAAATACCAAGATTAAACTCACATCCGAGAGAATTAATCTTATTATGGGTATTGATGACGAGGGACTTGATTTAGGAGAAATAATTCTAGATGATTCGTCTATTCTTTCCAAAATATTTTTGCCAAATCATGGACCTCCCATGACTAGTAAAAATATCACACCTGTTGCAAAACTAGTTGCACGAATACTAGCTTATAACATTCTTCCCAAAAGAGGGAGTTATGATCAGTATTCTATGGAATTGCAATAAGCAGTTTATGCAATTTTTAGAAGAATTAATATCAATTGGGGTCGTGTCATCTTTTCAAAACTTCAACAGTCTCATACTCATTTCTTACCTTTTGGTGGTCTCCTTACTCATGTCTTTATAGCTTATGGTATTGATCTCGACTCGGAGACCAATGTCGTTAAGCAGTATGAGTGCTTCGATCGTGCTAGTTTAGGCCGTATGAAGCTTCTTGACCCTCCACCTAGAACTACCCCTAGATCTCCTCCTCCTTCCCAAGTTCCTCTAGCAACTTCTGCTAGACGATCTTCTGCTTCCAGTTCTTCTCGTCCTCGTGCTGATTTTGATGATCCCAATACTCTATATCAATGTATCAACTATCTAATGGATCATCAAGACACTGTTGATTCTCGTCTTGCCTCTCTTGATTCTAAAATCACCAATCTAACTCATCTCTTTACTACTCAATTTCCCCCACCGTCTCAAGCTGTTGATGAAGACACCGAAGATGAAGATTGATGACTTTTTAACTTTATTTATGTATTTTTCCTTATTTCTTATTATCTGCTGTTAGTTTTTGCAAAAGACTTTGTTATCTCTGTAAGAGACAATTATTTCCTTATCATTACTGGTTATCTTATGTTTTTTTGTTGATGACAAAGGGGGAGAAATACCTATACCTTCTACTGTGTTTGTGTTTATTGTGTTTACTGTGTTCGCTGTATTTATCTCTCTGTTAAGTTGACTGATTACATTATAAGTCGACTGATATGTACTGTGTTTATTCTTTCTCTATTAAGTCGACTGCTTCCATTATAAGTCGACTGATACAGTCTTTTTTATGATACATCTTTATGTATGCATGTTGTGTTTTTAATAGGGGGAGCATATCATTTCTATGCTTGTATTATTTATGTTTTTATCAGCTATTGTGTTGTCATCATCAAAAAGGGAGAGAATGTTGATTCTTGATTTTGATGATCACAACACACTGCACATGTATCTATGCTATACTTTATAATTGCAGGTGCTATACACAAAGGACTCATTACTATACAGCTGAACAAATGAACAAGCACAAAGCTCCGGATAAAGACAATGGTTAAACCTTCACTCAAGACTCAAGACTCAAGCCAAGACTCATGCTTAAAGTGTCATTTAATATTATGTCTTGTAAACAAATGTAATCTTGTTTTAATTGAGTCTTAGTATGATGTAAAGCCTTGTCACACACATACACATTCACTCTTTTACAACTGTGTGTTTTTCAAAACATCAAAAAGGGTCAAAACAGTTTGAAATAGTTTAACTGTTGAGTACCAGTCGACTGATACTCATATCAGTCGACTGTCGGTACAAAACTGACTAAACTTATTCAAACTCTGACCAGTCGACTCATTATGGCAACTCAGTCGACTGTTCGAGTGCATTTGACCGTTTTCTATTTTTAAAAATTGTTTTTCAAATTCAAAGCTGTTTAGATCCGTTGGTTGACAGTTGGAATAACTGCTTCCCAACGTCCAGTAACTCTAACTCTATAAATAGAGTTCAGAGTTCACTGTTAAAAGATCTAACATTTTCCGAGCATTCATTGTTGAGATTTTAAGTGTTATTTTTCCAAGATACAAAGCTTTCAAATCTCTAAGTCCTGGTTCTCTACATTCAGTCCAGTATAACATCTGATTTCGTTCTGGACTGGATATAGAAGTCAACCTCTTTTAGCCACGTACTACATCACTAATCACATACAAGGCTATAGGTTGATTGTAAACATTTTATTGTTTTCTTTTTCTCTCGGTTGGAGAGTTAGACTCTAGGGTGTAGAGTCAGTGGCTTCACTCTTGGTGGAAGAGTGGGTTGCTTTCTCTGGTTGAGAGAAAGGATTACGGGTTAGACAAGGTTGTTGTCTGAACGCCGTAGGGTATTCTTGTAAACATTTTCAAGAATAGTGGAAATCTCAAGTGGGTTGCTTGGGGACTGAATGTAGGTCGGAAGGACCGAACCAGGATACATCGTGTGTACTCTGTGGTTGTATCTCTTGAACTTGCATTTACATTTTTCTGTTTGTTTTTATTACTGTGAAACTTGTCTGGACAGTCGACTGACTCCTTGATAAGTCGACTGGTCAGACTTGTACTCTGTAAGTTTATTGTTTAAACAAGTCGACTGTTTCTGCGTTAAGTCGATTTCACAGATTTGTTTGAATTATCTCTTATTGGGTTAACTCAGTCGACTGGTTCACTCCTAAGTCGACTGCACCGAAGAAAAATTCTTATTCCGCAATTTTATTTTTAATAAACACTATTCACCCCCCCCCCCCCCCCCCCTCTAGTGTTTCTTGCCCTGCCTATAGGATCCAACACATTGTAGTGAAAAGGAACAGTTGATTCATCAAGACAATTTATTAGACTGAATTATCAATAATGTAAGGTATCAGAGTGACTATAATGAGTATGATTATACAAATGAACAATAGATTACCAGGTAAAACTTCAACAAAAACAAAAATTAACTAAAATTTCATTTTTATTGAATGTTAAAAATTGTATTTACAAAGAATTCCTATCTCCCGGTCAACCAAATACAATAGACTTGTATATTTCATACTAAAAGGACTATATCCGTCCATCTTGAACCAAATACAATAATTATACAACATTGAGCCTGTAGCTGCATTATTGTGCTTCTAACTGTATTTTGCTTTGTTTGCTCAAGTATCAAAACATAATTCTGATGTTGAAGCTCCGCTTGTTATCAGATGCAACACCTAGGCCATTTCATCCCAAGCTTCATGTATGCTCATGGTTTGCTTGTTCTCAGTTGCTCCACCACATCTCTGATCCCAAACTTCACTCAAAAAAGCTAAAACTCAAAATACTCTCAAAGACATACACAATTAAAAGAGGCTATTAGAGCATCCACAGTCGTTTGCTAAATATGCATAATATGCATATTTGGTTAAAAACTGCGATGCAGTCGTTGGCCAAATATGCATATTATGCATATTCCGCTACAGGAGATTGCTATAAATGAGAATGGATATAAGAAATATGGATAAATGAGAGATGGAGCTTGAAGTGTCGTCGCACCAAAAAAAAATATTTTTTTAATGGTCGGAAGTGTCGTCCCTCCAAAAAAAAAAATTAATTTCCTAATAAAAAAACCCACGAACCCTCAGATGGCACTTGAAGTGCCGTCCCACCCTGTAGGTAGTAATTTGCAATTTGTTGTAATTTTTTTGTAATTTTTTGAAATATTTTTGAAATGTTTTTGTAATTTTTTCGTAATTTCTGAAATTTTTTTGTAATTTTTTATTATTTTTTTGTAATTTTTTATTTGCACATCGAGGACGAATTTTTCCCTCGGACAGCACTGGAAGTGCCGTCGCACCTTTTTTTTTAAAAAAAATTCTTCCTCCGACGGAACATGACATGTTGTCCCACCGTATTAAAATATTTTTTAATTTTTTTCTTCTCCGACGGCACACGAAGCACCGTCTGTTATTATTTTAATTTAAAAAGGTAAAAAATAGCATTCAACGACTGCAGCAAAACGTAACTTTGCTATATTCATTTATCCATTTATACATATTTTGACCCTCAACGACTGCGGATGCTCTTAGGGGACTAATTCAAATTTAGATAATATCAAACAAATAAAAGTAGGTGAATTTAAGCATTGAAATGGCTCAGAACACATGTTTTTCCATCATCATAAGAGCTAAGAGAACACTACCATTATGAGCACAATTATATGGCTCAGTATCACACTAATTCTCTTCACTATCTGGCTCAGAACTATATGAGGATCACATTTCATGAAGTAAGAAAATTCAGAACCGTGTATCATAAAGTAGGCTGAATCAGTGCAGTCAAAACCAATAAAAGCATGCTAGATTGCATTGCATAATAAATGCAATAAAGTAGTTTGGCGCAATGAATGCATCACCAAAATATAATAACAGGCAATAACTCATTCAGCCTACACATTGAAGGAGTGAGCCTCATAAACACATTTCATATTCAGAGAAGCAGCAAATCGAAAATCTCAAGTCAAAACCAAGTGCAAAACCAAAAGAGACTCAAATTAAGTTCATCACTGCTCAGATTTTGAAAATAGATGCTTCAATACCTAAAATATGTATGAATCATAATGTGTAATCTCATCACAACCATAACAAACATAGTGATTAAAAGCATAATCAATATAAGAAGCAGTTCCATTATTCCAACCAAAGCAAAGTATCTGCAAGCATCTCAACAATAGCCACCATCCTCAATCTCAACAATAGCCACCATCTCAACAATAGTTCATCATAACCCATATAAAAAAAAATAGTGCTTCAATTACTTAAGTGCAGAATGAAAGCATCTAAGAGCAGAGTCATTTAACTCCCATCTTCAATCTCCACCACTCCCAAGCAATATAGAAGTTTTTAAGAAGCAACAAAGGAGTTCAACATCTTTAAATATTATAAGCAAGAGGTTGACATATGGCATGGCAAAAGAAAATGTGAACCTTCAATGTGATTAAACATCTGTACAAAGCCATTCAGTTTTAAAGGTTAGAAAGCAGAAAGATCCATATAATTAAACATCACCAGTCATTGCACCAAGACATATTCTAACATCAAAACATATTGCAATTTAGCTTAATAAAAGACACTATTCTGCCACCCCTTTTCACCAACACAAATTACATTTGTAAATGTGTGATGTGTAAAAAAAATGTTCAAACTATACAAAACAATTTTCAGTCAATATTTTCAAAAGTTTTTACAAAGCTGACGTATATAACTGATATCTCTCAAGTGTCCAAAAATTGTGTGCATCTGATACATGTCCAAACTGGAAATGATTGTAACACCATAGTTTTCATTTATGAGATTTAGTGATTTCACGTGTTGTGCACGTATAATTTTATTTGTATAATTTCTTTTATAAAATATTTTTATATAATATTTGTTCTCTTTATTTTTCCAAAAAAAACTATTCTCTTTAAAAGCCTAAGTAAAATTTAGGCCTAATTGTCTTTAAGCCCACTCTAGTTTGGCCCATTAGTGAGCCCATTTACTTTAATTCTCTTTTGAAATTATCTAACTTGTAGTGTAGACTCATTTCATGGACAATTAATTTTTAGTCACATGAACAAATTTATAAATGGGGACACTAGGTGGCATGTGCATGCAATGGAGTGTGCAATGCACACCCTTTCACCTTGGCCGGATAGGATAGGGAGAGTGGGAGAGATGGGAGTGGTGGAGAGTTGGTTACTCTCATCATGGGTAGTTTCTATAACTCCCTAGTACATCTTGGCCCTTAATCCCTAACAATTTGATCTAATCTTGGCCCTCCATTCACCCTAGAAAATTGTATAAATACCCCCTCCCACACTCTTCATTCTCACACTTGGAAAAAATTGAAAAGAAAGAATAGAAAGAGAGAAAAGAATACAAGTAGTAAGGCAAAAGATTGAGGAGTTGTGAGTTGAAAAGAGTGAGTGTTTTGTATGAGTGCTTCAACCAAGGAGAAGGAGGCCGGACTGCATAGGGGCGGCTCGGGTTAAAGATTGCAACAAGGAGAAGGCGATTTTCGTGGCTTGATCTAGGAGGAGAAGGCTTCACTCGTTCTTCGTAGGAGATCTCTAGGAGTCTATTTGATTGTTTCTCTCCATTTAAGGTGGGTGTTTCTTTTAAACTTCTAATTAGATATCATGTTAGGATGTGGTTGACAAATTAAGGAGAAACTCTAACAATTATATCCATGCCTTATGAAAATGAGACAAATTGCTATTAGTTTGATTATATGTTAAAAGAGTGTTAAATTGATTGCCAAATTATGATTTTTTAAATGATTATCATGTTATCATGCTCAATTTTGTTGTGATGTGCTAGATAAACAAATACATGCTTGTATGTTGAACAATTGAATAAAGAACTATGGATATAGGTGATTTTGATTAATGTGTTGTTAAATGACATGAAAAAATGAATTTTATTACTGAGATAATTGTACAATGTTAACAAAAATATTATAAGTGATATAGGAAAATTTTAAGTGTAATTTATAAGGAGATTATGCTTATTTTCCCCTAAACTCGAAATTGAAGAATAAAAATGAAGTAGAGAGCAAATTATGTTGTTTTGTATCAAAAATCAAATTTTATTTTACTGAAATGTTGTAATAAGATGAAAAATAAAATCTAGAATTTTTGAATGAATTTGGAGAAGAAAAGAACTCAAAAATATTTCTTTTTGTAAAAAAAAATCGAAATAACAGAGACTCGGACTTTAATCCTAAAAATCCCATCCTATAACAGCTTGGTCACTTAGACCATTTGGTTGAAGGTGGCTTTGGCGCTTACTGTAGTTGTGGGTTGGTCTTGGTGGTCTCGGGTTCGAAACTGGGCTCTGCCTTTTTGTTTTCGTTTTTGAATATAAACCCCCAACCCGAAACCGAAACCCCTTATTAATTAAAGCCCACGGCATATCGTGGTTGCGCCTTAGCCCAGTTGGCTTTCGGTGGCGGTGTAACACCCCGCAAAATTGAAATTACAATTTTGCCCCAGGGTGTTACGCACGTATATTTTGTAATGTGTTTCACTACATATTTTGGATTCGTACTATTTATACATTTTTCGTATTGATTTTAGTCAACTAAAATATAATATTTCAACCCCTGGGATTTACGTGCTTTTTACGTGTTTTGATGCATGTGCTTCCACCACTACGTATAATGTTTTCTATAGGTTTAAATTATTTATTTTTATATATTTAAATCTATTTTATAAAACTGAAATTTATTTTCCCCTTGTTTTGATTAAAATGCATTTTTCAATTTTCCGCACGTATAATGCACGTACTTTCTACGTGCAGTGATTTCATCATGAAATACATAAAATTAGTAAATATATTTTTCTTATATTGTTTTCGATCATATTTAATAATTTTCCATTGATAAAATCAATTTTCGCATTTTCATGTTTTACGTGTGACGCACGTGTTTTCGATAAACGTATCTAAGTGTATTTGTTTTCAAAATAAATTTCGGAATGTGTGTAACACCCGTGCTTTTCAAATAATATAAGCAGTAGTACATTTATTAATAGAGTATACATATGTTAGTTGAAAAGTAATATGCTGTATATATGAATGGTGTATGGTATAAATAAAAAAAAAGGAAAGAAAAGTGGATGGGGGCCCACGGTAAAATATGTGCAGCATGAATTGTTGTTGTTGGGCTGTTTAGAGCATCCACAGTCGTTTGCTTTATTGCCATTTTTTTCAATTTTTTTCTACTGTAGCGCTCGCAGTCGTTTGCTATTTTGCCATTTTTTGGCAAAAGCGCTACAGTAGATACGGAGATATAGCAAACGAAATAGCAAAATGCATATTATAGCGGACGAAACATGATGTTTCGTCTGGATTATTTTATTATTTTCTGAATTGGGCGGACGAAACATGATGTTTCGTCCGGATTAAAATAAATTAGAAAACCACAAAACCACAAAAAAAAAAAAGCAAAACGAATATTACCTTGAACCAGACGAAACTTGATGGCTCGTCTGGCTTGTTTCTTTTGTTTTTTGGTTTGTTTCTTTTGTTTTTTTTTTTTATAAAAAGCTTTTTTGGTTTGTTTCTTTTGTTTTTTTTTTTATAAAAAGTTGAATCCAATCCCCTAAAACCCGGACGACACATCATGTGTCGTCCCACCCAAATTTCCGATTTTTTTTTTTTTTTAAATGTCAGAATGAACATCATGCTTCGTCTCGTTTATTTTTTAATATTTTTTTTTTGGGACGAAACTTCATGTTTCATCCCGTATGTATAAATTAATTTTTTTAGTATGAAACGAACCATCATGTTTCGTCTGATTATTTTTTAACTAACTTATGCATTTTATACCATTTCAACGACTGCAGCAAAAAGAATAAATGTATTGCTATAAAATGCATTTTGCCATTTTATCCGTTCAACGACTGTGGATGCTCTTACAAAGAGTGGAATGGCATATATGTATTTATATAACATAGGCATATGGGCTTGGCTTATATGGATGAATAGTGTGAAGAAGGAGGGGGCCCACGATGGAGATCAAAACATCAAAACAACACACAAATGTGCTGGATTGAATTGTTGGCCGGGTTGTAATTATGGAGTGGCCGAGAAGTTATGGTTAGGAGAGTGGGGAGATGAAGAGTTGAGGGGTTTTGGAAGTTAAGTTTTTGAAGAGGTGGGAAGATAAAAAAATGGGAGTTTTAGGAGTTAAAAATATGAAGAGTTAGCAAATTAATTTAGTAATTTATTAGGTAGGTAATTTTGCAAATTGAACCCTCTACATACCCTATAAATAGCACCTCTCTTTTTCTCATTTCACACACCAAAAAGAATAGAAAATCAAGAGAAAGAAAAGAAAGAGAGAAGAGAGTGTTGTGCTTGGAGGCCATTGCTAGGAGGAGAAGAGCTAGGAGTCTTGGAGCTAGAAGTGGTGATCATTTTTCCAATTGTTCAAGCTTCAAAAGGTGGGTGATTTCTTACTTTCTAGTTGTAGAAATATCATGCTAAAAATTATAAATTAATCTTATGAGATGATATTGTTATGTAGGTAATTTTTATGCTAAAATACATGCTATGAATAATATGGGATTTTGATGTTTGATACCATGATTCATGTTAAAACTTCATCTTGGGAAAATGTATGTTTTGAATGAGATATGAAAAGTAGATTTAATTTACACTTTTGTATGTGATGAAAAATGAGTAGTAAAACATAAAAGTGGGTGTCTCCTACTTTCTAAATTATAGATAATGTGCATGCTAATAAGAAAATAAATGTGTAGTGTAGGATTTGATTTTGAAAAAAAAAAGAGTAGAACAATCTATGCTATTGGATGTGGTGAATAGCAGTGAATCATGTTATGGTAGATTAAATTACAACTTGTTAGTTGATAAATGAGAAAAG
This sequence comes from Hemerocallis citrina, assembly GCA_017893485.1. NCBI lineage: Eukaryota > Viridiplantae > Streptophyta > Magnoliopsida > Asparagales > Asphodelaceae > Hemerocallis > Hemerocallis citrina. The sequence continues at coordinate 203,519,767 of CM030368.1, read as the reverse complement.
AATTTATTTTTGCCATGCACTAGTATACATGAATGTAGAGATTTTTGATCATGTGATTAATTGTTGAGTTTTCCTTTTTGATAAGCAACTATATTTTTGTAATGTAAATTTGATGCTATTAAACTCTTTGATTGCAAAAGATGTAGTGTGCAACTTTGATTGAATTGAATAAATGCAAATTCATATAAAAATTTGAAAGTTAGTTTTATTTTTATGCATTATAAAATTACGGGTTACTGTGAGAAAGTAAACTCAATATAGATGAACAAATTATAATTACATGAAAGATTAGATCAAGAGGAAAATCGAGTTTTGATGATAATAGAATAATAGAAAGTTTGAACAAAAGATTAGTTTTGTTTCTCATGACAAGTAGTCACAGTGGACTACTGGTTAGTGTAATAAACTTGGGTTTGGTTGAGAATAGTCACGGGTTCAAAACTCCCTGGTGACTTATATTTTATTTTTGGGGTTTTAAAATGATTTGGTAAATAGTTTCGAAAGTGGATCAGTTTGGTAAAAACTTCCGTGGAACTAGATCTGTAATTTTGATAGTGAGTAGGTCAATTTGGTAAATAGTTTCGAGAGTGGGTCAGTTGGGTAAAAACTTTCAAAAGTGTTTCATTTTGGGAAAATTTTAGTATTTATAAAACATAAATGAAGAAATTATTTTTTTTAAAGATTGTTCTTGTTTTTGATAAGTTTTAACGAGGATTTGAGATAGGAAGAAAAATAAATGACTACAAAAGTATTAGTAAAGAGCATGACTTTTAATTTACAAAATAATAATTTAGGGTGAATTGAAATCTCTTTATTTCTAGAAATGCAATATGGTTGAGTTATGTGACTTTTGAGATCATGAAAGATTTTGTTGTGAATAAGTAAATCATGTTTAGTGCCAAAGATGAGACATTGAATCGTGTTAAAATGAGACATCGTATGAATTTGAAATTGTGAATGAATTATTATTATTTATTATGAATAACTAGATCATGAATAGTGGCAAGACTATGAAATGATTACTTTGTGGATAAGTGTTAAGACAAGATTGTGATCAATTGTGAATGAATTGAAAGATGAAATTATTTAGGTTTAAGACATGATTATTAAAGGGTATGTGTACCCATGTTTTCTTGTACATGAAAGTTTATGACATAGAGTTAGTAAGACCTCGATACCGGCATTATTGAAAGAAATATTTGAGATATGATTTGGAGATATGGCCATGGGGCTATCTCGCAGTTGTTGATTAAGTCCGGTAGGAGGTAAAACTAATCCTTTGAATGGAAATTATTCATGTATTGAACTTAAGAAAATTTAGGCACATAAGTGAAGATGTAGTAAACTTAGGGAAACGTAAGTGGGGTGCTCTATATAGTTGTTGGTGGACTCCAAGGCTATAGACCCAGTTGGTGGACTGAGGTTGCCCTGTGGGAGACGGATTATTATATTTTAGTCCGGGACTATGAGGACGGGTCAGCGGTGGACTCCGGGATCTTGAGTAGTCGGACGGATGGATTTTTGTGTTTACCGTCTCCAATGTATATATATATATATATATACTGGGCTAGAGGGTCACATACGGGACGGTTCGTACGATGTGGAATCTGTTATAACAGCTGTTGGTGGACTCCAAGGCTGGGATTCACATTCGTGGAATAGTCTGAACTTTGTTTTGCTACCGGGTAGTTTTCATGGCGAGGGATCGAGCCCTTTATTGTGGAGAACGTAGGCGCTTGCCCTCGGACCTATGTAGTATGTGATGCATAGAATCCGAACAAGTGTGCATTAGTGTCATCCTAGTGTAGAATTGTGTGCATTAGGCATTAAGGCATGACATACACTTATGTTTAGAATAATCACTTTTGACACTTTATATGTTCATTCAATCTTTTTGTGATTTGTTAAAGTATGAGATCGTTATACTATTTCCGGCATAGAGAGGATAGCCGTGTATAACATTTCGTCAGTTGTAAGTAACTGACGTGCCCACAGATTGACATGCAGGTAATGGACTATTCATGAAGCTATAAAGTGGATATGCTGGTGCTGTTTTATTTTGAAGATGTTGTAAATGTTTTATTGTAAATTTCATTCTTCCGCTGTGTAAAACCAAGTTGTAATTAAACTCTGATGTATTGTGAATAAAAAGTTTTAAATTTCTTGTAAAATTGTACGAAGTGAAGTAAAGATCCTATGAAATCTCGAATTTATCCTTATTTAAAATTTGGGGTGTTACAGGCGGGCGGCTAGCTTCAGGTCGTGGGTTCGATTCTTGGCTTCGGCAAAATATAACACTTTTGATTTTTTTTTGGATTTAAAATTGATTTCTTGGCTTCTAAAAATCTGGAAAAAATACTATAACTATTCTAAAAATATGTGGATTCAATGAAAAATATTTGTGCATTATTTCACTAAAATAAAAGTGACTTAGAAGTTTAAAAAAATTTGAGTAGACTTGTATGAAAATTGACACTTGTATAAATATGAAAAGTGATTATTTTTCATGAGAAAATTTTATTAAGTTATAAAAAAGATATTTTGAAGGGAGGAAAATTTAAGTCTGTTGATTATGGATTTTTGTTCATCTAATTTTTGGGTTTTGTGTGCACTCTAAAGATAGATGAAAAATACAACTTTGTTGAATGAACTAAATAAAAGAAAGAAATACTAGTTTGGGAATCTAATGGATTTATTGAAATAAATTTGAGTATGAAATACGTGAATTGAAATTGAACTTTATGTATGAGATTTGATTCATAGAAAGGAATGGAAATCATGTTAATTATGAAAAAGAATTTATGAGTATAAAGACTCAATTTTTTTGTAATTATGAATTGAAATTGAGAACTAGAGTGTAGTTAAGTCTCATACCGGCATTGAAAAGAAATATGTTGAAATGAAATTGAAGATGAAAAGACCAACATTTGGGTCATGTTGAATAAATGGTTAAGACCGGTATAGTGGAAGGGCTAACTCTAGAGAATTGATTTTGTTCATGATTCAAATAACTAAGGATTAGATTTATAGTGAAGACGTGATGAAAATAACAGAAAAACACGAGTATGAGGGCCTTGGAGCTACGGTGTGAGAATATTCACAAGCTGTCTTCACGATGCGTTGTGACATGACGTGGATATGTCTCCAGGAGTCCGTATCGCAGGCGACGCTCGTGGGGGTGTTTGGTGACTGCGGGTGGTGTCATGTCCCATGACGGAGGCTGAATTGTTTATAGGTTCTTCACGATGCGCGTGACATGACGTGGGATTTCCCTCCAGGCTGTCTGGACATGAGCTCGTAACTCATACAACATCTAGGATACTTATCGTAGTTACAGTAGTAGTTTAAGTCATGACGAGGGATTGAATCCTACAAGATGAAGAACGGTTAAGGGCTTGCCCTCAGACCTATATAGTATGGGATGCATAGAATCTGAACAAGTACGCATTAGTGTCATCTAATATAAACAACTGCATTAAGGACTAAGTGCACTGTACAACACGACATCTATTGGATAGTCCCTTGTAGTTTCTGTTTGTGATCAAGTTTGTGATTGTTTAAGTATTTGAGAATCGTTATACTGTTCGGCATAGAGAGGATAGCCATGTATAATATTTCTTCGGTTGTAAGCAACTGACGCGCCCACAGTTTTTATGCAGGGTAAAGTGATTAACAAGACTAAAGAATGCATACTGATTAAAGATTGATTCAAGAGTTGTACATTTCAATTCATGTAAATTGTTGTAAATTGATTCCGCTGTAAATATGTAATGTAAGTGTAAACCCTGATGTAACAAAAAGTTTTTATTTCCTTATAAAATTGTACCAAGAGAAGTGTAAAAATCCTGTGGAACTTCGAATTCAGTTGTATTTTGGAATTCGGGGTGTTACAATGACTTTATCATATAAGTGCTTATGCTACACAGACTATTATCTTCTTGAAATATAAAGCATGGTAAAATTGGGTCTCAAAGAAAATACCTTAACAGCTTCATCAGCAGCCTTGCAAGCAACAACAGTGGCCTCTATCACCAGTATGTCCCACCATGTCACTATTAGGAATGCATGTTTGTTTACCATTAAACATGACAGTTTCCTGATAATGCATGTTTGTTTACCTGATCAAACTTTCCACTGAGGATAGCATCCCTTGCCTTCTCGCCAATTTCCAAGGCCTTCATTTTGGGCTGGACATTAAATGTGATTCCACTATCACTTGGGATTTCAACATACTCTTCCATAGCCGGATTGAAATATCCACATTGGTTACCATTCCAGAAAAAGGTAACATGACCAAATTTGATTGTTTCACTGAAAATTTCAGAAAGACATTTGTGAATGTAACACTCTTACAGATTAAATTAAAATAATGAGAAGCATGATTTGCAACAAATAAAGAAAAATTAAAGAGAAATTGTTTAACTTGCAAAACATTCTTCAAACATAATAATCCTTGTAAACATAATATTCTTCAGGCGTAATAGTATTGACATAATATTCTTCAGACGTAATAACAATAATCACAACTGCAAAGCATCTCACCTGATCCATGGCGAAGTCGAAATAATACCCCATCGGCCTCTCAATTATATGCCTCTCATGAACCATATGATGCACCTCCGCAAAATCTTGGAATCCAGCGTACACAAATCCAATTACATTCACTCAAACAATACCTTAAAAAGTTGATGCAAAAAGAGGGATTTTTTTTCCTAATCCTTTAATGTTTAAGATCTGTATGAAATTTGATGCTTGATTACCTGTAGAACTCTTGAAACCAAGCTCTTTGCAATAGGAAAATAAAACTAAGATCAAGATATTTGTGTGTAGTATTCTCATTGACTTCCGACTCAAGTCTGTCAGTTATTCGACCATGGGAAGACCCTTTCAGATCAAAAGGCTTGTGAATGACATGCTCGGTGCATAATAAGTTTCCCATTATAACAAAGCACACCTGATTAAATTAGTACCAAAATGAGCAAACAATTGTACCACAAATTATGATAATTTCTATCCAATCTACCATTCTGTTTTCTAGAAACAATTTACAATTTTGCAACAAACCCCCTTTTATAGAAACCTAATTTACAAATCAAGAACACAAAAACTCCTCACCTGTACTCATTATAGTGAATCGAGAGTCCAACCTTTGTTCTTGTCCGCCGCCATAACTAAAAACAATATCAAGCAGAGAATCGCCGACGAAACCCTGGCTACGATGGCCGCTTTTTTTAGGGTGCGACGGCTCGGTTTCGACGGATGATGGAGGCTACGAATCGAGATCCTCCATTCTGATGTGGCCGCGATGGTAGCGCTGCCTTGGTGTCGATGAAGGGAAGTGGCGGGTGGGACTCGGCAGCGGCAGAGCGAGCGGACCAGCTGACGATGGATGCGGGAGAGGGGAGGTCGGGGTGAGAGGGGGAGTAGGAGGGGGAGAGGTTTTCGAGGTGGGAGGTTGGTGATCGTAACGGCGACTCAGCGGCCATTGGAGAGAGAGAGTGCTGAAGGGGGAAGAAGATTTGAAGGGATTTTGGAAGAGGCAGAGAAAGAGAGAGAGGGAATGGGGGGGGGGGTGTTTCGGGAAGAGAGAGAGAGAGGGATATTGAAAAAATGGGGTTTGAAATTTTGAGCGGGAAAATGTGTTTTGTGAGGTTAGATCTGGGCCTTTGATTTTGGGGGGATTGAAAGAGAGCCACTTGATAGCTTTCTTTGTGTTTTATTATATAGATATACATGATGTATACATAAACATACACATGTATATATAAAACTTTGATTCGGGCTCATTGGGTCTAAGCACTTGGGTCCGATCCCGGCACAAAATGAGAATTATTAGCCCAAACCCCGCTAATTATCGGGTCGGACCTAGGTGGGCCCAGGTCAGGTTTGGGGCAATTGTCACCCTTCGCCACATCCAAGTAATTCGACAGGAACCTACACCCACAATAATTTAGAGTCTTTTCATCAAAACTCATGGCTTCCTTAAAGGCATGCATTTATTAATCAATAATATTACACCCACAATATTTTCTTCAACTTTTTTTTTCTTTACAACCTTAGATGACACAATACTGTTGGATATTTTTACAATAGTATTGTGCATGTTTCTACAATAGTATTGTGCCACCTAAGGTTGTAAAGTAAAAAAGTTGTACAAAAGATTGTGTGTAGCATTATTGTTAATTAATTGTGTTGTGATGGTAGACTGATAAACTATGTGTTGGAAATATATACTTCAAATATTTCTGTAAGATTTAAAATCTTTATTCTTTAGTTATTTTCTTTTAGATTTATATCTTTCTATATTTGAAATATTTGATACAATCTCTTGTAACTATTTTGAGATTTCTGTTAGGATGTCTTCATTACTTGATAAGAGATAATATATTTAACTAAGTCAATAACTACTAATCCTAACAAATATCTGAAGGTTACTTTTTATAAATACATGAGAAAATATTTGATGCAGTTTATTTCTGGGAGACGTGTGGATGCACCAGGTGTGAGTTCGGACTCAATTTGTAGTTGAAGGAGAAGGCTGCTCGTCTGACGACCCTAGGCTGACCGGGCAGAACCTGTGGCGACCTCGGGATGGTTCGGAGATCTGGGCTCGGATCAGAGGATTCGGATCTGAGGTCTTGTGTACCTGCAGACGGTCCTGAAACACCGGGGTTTGTCCCGGTGGCGGACCCTCCGACGATCTAGTCAGTCTCTGTGAGAGAGTAGCAATAACTAGGTGAATTTAAGTGGCAAAAGATTAATTACCTGAAAAGGTGGGTGAGGGTCTAGTATTTATAGAGAATCCCAACCGGGTTTGGATCCGCTTGGGGGCCGGGTCTGAACCCGAAAGCCCATGGGCCTGTCGTGGCAGAAGGCCCAGGGGATTTAGGGCTGACGTGGCAATACCAGGAGTGGTATAGGGCTGGCGTGGCAAAACCCTGAGTGGTATAGAGCTGACATGGCTGATCGTGGGTCTTCTGTGCTTCTGGGAGAATCGGAGGGCCTAGGCTGTGCCAGGTCATCCCCCTGCTTCGCCAGAGAGGGGGGGACGGCTCATAGGGCTGTCACGGGTCGGAGACCGAGGACCACTGAGGCTCGTCGGATACGAGGAGGCCGGCTCTGGGGGGGGGGGGGGTGCACTTGAGGTTCGGCGCCGACCCTGTAATGGTTCGAAGCCGAGCTAGATTGCTATTTTTACCTTTCTTGAGTGAGAGTTGTATTGGGCCCTGGTTGGGCCCGCAGGCCATTTTTACCCTACCACACAAAAACCTGATGCGGTTTATTTCTGGGAGACGTGTGGATGCACCAGGTGTGAGTTCGGACTCAATTTGTAGTTGAAGGAGAAGGCTGCTCGTCTGACGACCCTAGGCTGACCGGGCGGAACCTGTGGCGACCTCGGGATGGTTCGGAGATCTGGGCTCGAATCAGAGGATTCGGATCCGAGGTCTTGTGTACCTGCAGACGGTCCTGAAACACCGGGGTTTGTCCCGGTGGCGGACCCTCCGACGATCTAGTCAGTCTCTGTGAGAGAGTAGCAATAACTAGGTGAATTTAAGTGGCAAAAGATTGATTACCTGAAAAGGTGGGTGAGGGTCTAGTATTTATAGAGAATCCCAACCGGGTTTGGATCCGCTTGGGGGCCGGGTCTGAACCCGAAAGCCCATGGGCCTGTCGTGGCAGAAGGCCCAGGGGTTTAGGGCTGACGTGGCAATACCAGGAGTGGTATAGGGCTAACGTGGCAAAACCCTGAGTGGTATAGAGCTGACATGGCTGATCGTGGGTCTTCTGTGCTTCTGGGAGAATCGGAGGGCCTAGGCTGTGCCAGGTCATCCCCCTGCTTCGCCAGAGAGGGGGGGACGGCTCATGGGGCTGTCACGGGTCGGAGACCGAGGACCACTGAGGCTCGTCGGATACGAGGAGGCCGGCTCTGGGGGGGTGCACTTGAGGTTCGGCGCCGACCCTGTAATGGTTCGAAGCCGAGCTAGATTGCTATTTTTACCTTTCTTGAGTGAGAGTTGTATTGGGCCCTGGTTGGGCCCGCAGGCCATTTTTACCCTACCACACAAGCCCCCCACTGCTGCGGAGATGCAGGAGCTAGCCGGGGAGGAGTGTTCATGGTCGTGGAAATGGGATGGCAAATCGTTGAATCTTCCGGAGGAGAGTACCCTGGTGCCCGGCCCAACCTCGATATGACGAGGGATTAGGTGTTTGACAAGGGCGATGCGAGACGTTGTTTCTTCCTGAGAAGAAGGCCCTGGTGCTCGACCGAACCTCGAGATGACGAGGGTTTATGTGTCGGCAAGGGTGATGGCGAGTCGTTGCTTCTTCCTGAGAAGAGTACCCTGGTGCCAGACCGAACCTCGAGATGAGGAGAGATTATGGGTCGGTAAGGGTGATGGCGAGCCGGTGGATCTTCCGAAGAAGAGTACCCAGGTGCCAGACCGGACCTCGCGCTGGTGAGGGATTATGAGTCGGTGAGGGTGATGGCGAACCGTTATTTCTTCCTGAGAAGAGTACCCTGGTGCCGGACCGAACCTCGAGTTGAGGAGGGATTACGGGTCGGTAAGGGTGATGGCGAGCCGGTGGATATTCCGAAGAAGAGTACCCAGGTGCCAGATCGGACCTCGAGCTAGCGAGGGATTATGGGTTGGTAAGGGTGATGGCGAGCCGTTGAGTCTTCCTGGAAAGACTACCCTGGTACCGGACCTGACCTCGAGCTTGGCAAGGGATTACGGGTCGGCAAGGGCGATGGCGAGCCGTGGAGCCTTCCTGAGAAGACTACCCTGGTGTTGGACCCGACCACGAGCTGGCGAGGGACTTATGGGCCAACAAGGGAGATGGCGAGCCGTTCAGCCTTCCTGAGAAGACTACCCTGGTGCCTAACCTGACCTCGAGCTTGGCGAGGGATTACGGGTTGGCAAGGATGATGGCGAGCCGTGGAGCCTTCCTGAGAAGACTATTCTGGTGTTAGGAACTGGCCTCGAGCTGGCGAGGGGTTTAGGGGCGGGTCAGATTGTGGGCGAACCGTTGTGTCTTGGGAATGTTGAGCAGGGTGGTCTGCTGTCTTTGCGGAGCATTGGGGGCGCCTTGGGATCTGTGTGAGGTTCCAATTCCCCAGGTGTTTTAATGGCGCCGCCTAATAAATGTATGGCGCATGGTCTTCCGTCGTTTGGTTTCCCCCATGTCATAAAGGCCGGCCCCTGGGGGAGGCTATAAGTACCCCCCCCCCCCCCTTTTTCGTAGTGGGTCAGATCAAAAGCAAGGGTGGTCTATTGGCCCTTAAAGGTGTCTGCTCCGGCGGACGCCTGTCTCTTGCCAATTTTTACCCCCGGTTGTGTCGGAGAGGTGGTTTCTCTGCCGCCCGGATCTTCTCTTGGATCTGATGGCTCTGATACGGCTGCCAGATCCAGGGGGGATCAGGGCGAGAGGGGTGACGGCCGAACTCCGAGGGGTGAGCTGTTTGCAACCGTGAAGGGTCTGTCCTTCCGGAAGAGATGAAGGGCGTTCCGGGCCAGTTGTTTGCAACTGTGAAGGTTCCGTTGCCTTTGCAGGCCGAACCTTTGCAGTTGCATCAACTGGCTCGGAATGTTGCACTTCTCTCGATCTCTGAGTGTTGATCTGCTTTCGACCGGGGTGCTCGCCGAGGGCGGCGCTTTAAAGCTTTGAGCCTCGGATAGATGAGTCGTTCTCCGATTGGAGGTTGACTACTCTGCATTCCAATAGGGATCCAGGTGATGGCGGTTTCTGTCTCACCCTTGAACAGTTTGGGTCTTCGGCCGACGAGGCTGTAAGCCCCGAGCTGCTCACGGGTGAAAGGGGAACCGACCCCGCCTCGGAGCCCGGGGCGTCTGTCTAAGGACGGCGCCTTAAATCTTAAGTAAAAACGTTCCCTCCCCAGAATATTTCTTCCGAGCTGACCTCCTCGTCTGGCTGCCAGTCTGTCGTTGGATGATGTCAGCAGCGCACGTTTTGAGGACGTGGTGCGAATTCCCAGGCGGCAGTTGCATGTCAAATAGGTGAACAGTACCTCGCGAAAATCGAGGAGTCGCTTCTATCTCCTATAAATATTCCCCCCTCTCCCCCATCAGTCCACTCCTTTCTTGCTGCTTTTTTCAAAAATTTCACAACCCTTCCGCGCTCATCTCTGCAACTTGCGGTACTAGGCTCGCCCTTCCAAAGTAACCCCAGGTGAGTTGGTAAGTCTGCTTAGTTTAGGCATAGATGGATAGGGCTCAGTCTGGCTCGTCAGCGTCGACGTCTAGGGGGGAAGTGAAGCCTATCTCTGAATCGACGTCCTAGGAGGAGCCCGTACTCGAGGAGGAGTCAGTACACGTTGATGAGTCTTCTGATACGGTTTTGTGGGAGGAACCAGTAGGTGAGGAGGAGGTATATGGTGCGAGGTTGTTGCGCTCTCGTCGTCCCTTCGTGGTGGAGAGCAGCGAGTCGGAGGAAGCGAATGATGGTTCGGACGGCGTCCGTGTTTTGGAGCTGACTTCCGAGGGAGAGGGAGGCGAGGGTGGTACCGTAAGGAGATCCACAGTTCAGGGTGCAGGTCCGAGTTCCATGCTGACTGGTCGGGGGCCCGTATTCATTCCCTCGCCGGAGCGGACCAAGAAGAGGAAGAAGGCTCCGAGGAAGGCAGGATCGAGGACTGGTGGTTCGAGCCAGGGGTCTGTCTTTTGCAATTTGTGGACAGGTTCACCCGTGCAGCCGAAGCATTTCCGTCAATATCCTGATGACCTATCCGACAAGGAGCTCTTTGGTGTGCAGGCCTCTTCACCGAGTCGGAAGAGGGTGTTGATGGACGCGATTCTGACCGTCTTGGATGGCGGGGACTTGGAGGTTTTGCATCTGGCGTACCACATAGGTCCTAGCTACGAATTGATGCTGCCGAGCCCTACTCTGCGCCCAACCGATCCCCTATCTGCTTGGTATTGTGTCTTCCCAGTGGACGCGTTCATTTCTGGACTGAGGCTGCCAGTCCACCCATTTATTCGGGAAGTGCTGAACTGGGCCTCCTTGGCGCCGATGCAGTATAGGCCGAACTCTTGGAAGCAGATAATCTGTTTTGTACTGATGTGCGAGGAACAACAGGTGCCCCTGCGGTTGAACGTGTTCCGAGCGACGCTGATGATTAGTTCGGCGGCTGAGGGTGTCTACTATATCTCCCCCCGGAGTAGGAGGAAGGTTGTTCACAGCCATCCTGACTCCATCAAGGATTGGAAGAAAAAATATCTGGTGATCCGGAGTGAAGAGCCCTGGGACATTCCGACTCGATGGAACTACTCCAAGCCGAGCCATCCTGCCCCGGGGCCGGGGGATCTGACGGCTGAGGAGTGGGGGTTTGTCGAGCGCCTCCGTTTGTCCCCTAGTATTGATTGGACGAAGGTGACGGAGGTCCACCTGGCGAGCGTTGGACTGAGCTCAGCCGTTCTGCGTATGTAGTTGTTTCTTTTTTCTCGATCCTTTCGTACTTTCTTGCTCATTGTTCTTAATGGTTCTTTCTGTAGATATGGATGAGGCATCGATTAAAGCAAGGAGGCTCGCCATGAAGAAGGAGAATGCCGAGAAGAAGAAGGGGGAGGCGGCGAAGAGGCCGAGGGAGCCGCCCCTTGTTATTTCGGAGGTACCGCTCGAGCCGAGGGTTAAGAGGACTCGTTCGGAGACGAGCAAGGGGGCTGCCCCTTCGAGGGATAAGGGCCCAGCGAGGGCATCCGATCTCGACAAGGGGAAAGGTCCCTTGGTAGAGGTTGAGGAGGAGGACCCGGTGGTGGAGATGTTGCAGCAGCGGTGGGCGCCGGACTGGTCGGTTCGGATGGGTGACTGTCTGACCGAGGAAGCCCAGGCCGTGGAAGTGGTGGAGAAGCTGGCGACGCCTCGCGACCGCCAGATGATGGAGAGCGAGCCCATAGAGGTGGCATTTACGCGCTTGGCGCAGGCCACCGTGTTGGTAAGCTTGTCGACCTCCTCCTTTCTGTTAGTCTTGCTTCAGGAGTTTTCTTCTTATCTATGCCTTTTGGTCGCAGGCTTGTATGCAGGGAGCTAATGTAAAGAACCTCTACGAAGCGTCCCTGTCGCAAGAACGTGCTCGGGCGGACAAGAGCGAGCGAGAGATGAAGGAGATGCGGATCGAGCTCGAGGGTTCGCATCAGAGGGAGCAGCAGATGAAGCTGAAGCTCGAAGCCAAGGACACCGAGTGGGGGAAGAGGGTGGCCTCCCTGAAGAGGAAGTTGGCGAAGGAGAAGGGGGAGTTGACAGCTGCGTTCGCCAAGGAGAGGAAAGAGCTGACGGATGCGGGTCAGCGGATGGTGATCGCCGCCCAGGATGAGTGCTACGCGAAGGCCCTCAGTCATGTGAGGCACTTCTATCCGACCGTCGACCTGTCCAACTTTGAGTACGACATGGAGATCGATGGGACCCCGAAGACTCCCGCCGAAGAGGGGCCCGTTATCAACCCGGCCGTTGACCCTCCGGTGAACCCGATCGATGACGAGGAGGGAAATCGAGTTGTATAGTTTTGCCTCTTTTTCTTTTCCCCCCCTTTTCATTGTATTTGCCTCCCGCGGACTGGCCACCGCCTTTTTGTAAGAAGCAGCAAGATTTATAAAAAAGTATCTTTGACTTGTCAAGTGTTTTGGCACCGGACATTTCCGAATCCCCTTGCTTATGTGTTTCGAGTTGGTTCTCTTTGTAGGTTGTGGCTTTCCTTCCCGAGGTGGACCCCCGTCGTTCCGTCGTGGCGTGGCTCCGGAGCAAGGTGGAGGCATTGGAGGCCACTTTGGCTTGGTACCGTGAGAGGGCCTGCACAGCCGAGGCGGCCTTTAGTTTTTACAGGAACATGTCCGGAGCCCTTGGTGAAGAGGCAAGTCGTCTGGAGAGGGTGATGTTGGATCGGGAATTCGTGGGTGTCGGACCTGGATATGCTCTGTCGAGTTCCTTGGTGCAGAGGCCCTCCTCTGAGAAGCGACTTCGCGATGTGCTAGTGGAGAAGGAGGTGGAGATACACCTCTACCGGTCGATGCTGGGCGTCTCGAGAACTTCCTCGGGTGGTCGTGAGCAGGGGGGTACCTATTGCGGTGTTGCTAACGGAACGTATGCGGCCCACCGATGCCCAGAGTTCCGTGGTCGGTATATCAATCGTGGCCGAACCAAAGGACCCTTATGTCAAGGGGAGAGTTCCCAGTTGTTCGTTCGGAGTGATCCCACCGTTCGTCGGACCAGAGGGGCCTTGAGAGGGCGGCCTCCTGCTGTTCGAGATGAGGGGAGTATTTCTGTAATGGTCTTTGTTTGTTTCCTCTTAACCTAATAAAGGAACATGGATAAGGAATTCATTTCACCCTTTGCTTCGGTACGAGATGATGAAGGGGATGTGGTTCGGCCTTATCGTTTTGTGAGGAATCGGAGTGGGGTGAGGTGAAGTCTTCGGTGTCGATCTCCTAACCTGGTATTAGGTCGGATCTGCCGAGGCGTTCGGAGTATGATACAACGAGATTTCCTTCGTATAAGATAGGGGGGGGTCGCTAAAACGGCCCTTTACAAAGGAAAGCTTTACAAAAGGTTCATTTCTTAGCTAAGTTAAAACCTATGCTCGTTCTTCGCAGGAGTTCACTGGGTGCTTGGTGTCAAGGGGGAACCTCTCTTGCTCGACGGCAGGTCCGGGAGTAGGGCCGTCCTTCTCTGGTTCGAATTTGACGGCGTCGAGGGGGAACACTCCTCCCCCGACGGTGGTTATGTAGCACGATCGCGCTGCTTCTTGGCTGCCTCGGACGACGCCGACTCCTTGTGGGGTGGAAAATTTGAGCTTTAGATGGTAGGCTGAAGGCACTGCTTGGAGGGAGCATAACCCGGGTCGGCCGAGTATGGCGTTGTAAGCCGCCTTGACGTTGACCACCATGAAGTCCATAGATTCGGTCCTCTTGACGGGAGCCGATCCTGCGGTAACGTCGAGGGTGACAATCCCCTCTATCACGACAGGAACGCCGGAGAACCCATGCAAGGTGTATCCGGCCGGCTTGAGCTTGCCCCTAGGTAACTTTAGATTCTCGAAGGCTTCAAGGAAAAGAATGTACACCGAGCTGCTGTTGTCGACGAGGATTCGGCGAACTTCACAATTAGCCATGTGGAGGCTAATGACGAGGGCATCGCAGTGGGGGAGGCGAACGCCTTCGAGGTCCTCCCCTAAGAATGAGACTGGCATGGGTTGTAGCTTGGGAGAGGGGTTGCCTTGGACAGCATTTACCTCTCGGATGAAGGCTTTTCGGGAAGTATTCGATTCCCCTCCCATTGGACCTCCATGGACACAGTGCAAGATAAATGGCGTGTCCGCGGCTCCCTCGGACTCGGGATCTCGATCCTGGACGTGGTTCGGAGTAGGGTTCGGGGGCGAGTGTCTCCGGTTCCTAGTATCTCGTCGATCCTGCGGGACTTCTCGGGTGAATTCTCGGAGGTATCCCCTGGAGATGAGTTCCTCAATCTCGTCTTTCAGGGCCCGGCATTGATCGGTGTCGTGCCCATGGTCTCTGTGGAAGCGGCAGTAGAAGCGCTGATCTCGGTTCTTGCCGTTGTTAGGTCGGGGAGGTAGTCGAACAATCCCTCTGTCTTCGATTTCTAAGAGGATGGCGGATACGTTATGCGTCAAGGGAGTGTACCTCTCGAAGCGGGGGATCAGCGGGACCTTTTTTACGGCCCCTGCGTCCCTCGGAGCTTTCTTTGATGGTTCGACTTCTTCGGCCTTCCATTTTCCCTTCGAGTTGGCCTCCCTGGCATCTTCGGGGCTAAGGGCCTCTTCTGCTCTAATGTATTTCTCGACCCTGTTGAGGAGGTCGGGAAAGTCGATGGGGGGTCTCTTCGCCAGAGAAGCTTTCAGCTGTCCATGACGGACGTTGTGCCGAAAGGCTGCAGAGGCGACGCCTGGATCAAGGGAGGAGACCGCCCTTGCTTCCGTGGTAAACCTCCGGACGAATACTCTGAGGGACTCTCCGTCTATCTGTCTGAGCCCAAGTAAAGAGGCGCTGGTCCTTTCCGCCTTCTGGCTGGTGACGAAGTGAGCCAGAAAATTGCCTTCTAGTTGGTCGAAGGAGTAAATGGAGCCGGGGGTGAGCTTCGAGTACCATTCACGAGCCGGACCTCGGAGTGTGGCGGGGAAGGCTCGGCATAGCAGGGGATCCGAGGTACTGTGAATCATCATGAGGGTTTTGAAACCCTCCATGTGATCAGCGGGATCTCCCTCGCCGTCGTAAGTCTCGAATTGAGGTGGTCGGAAATTCCTGGGTATTTCTGCTTGAAGGATGGGGGCGGAGAAGGGAGGACGGATGGGTCTGTACCCCTGAGCCACTCGTCGGTCGCCGTCCCCTATGTGATCGAGGCGGTCCTCCATTTCTTGGAGGCGCCTCAGGAGTACGCCGCCGTCTTCAGGATGGGTAGTTGACGTGTGCGACATGCTGGCCTCGGTTTCCGACCTAGTTTGGGAGTGGAAGGTTTCCTCCCTGGGGGCCCGTTGGACGGCCCCGAGAATTTCTCTCCGGAAGTCTCGGAACTCTTTGTGAGTGACGGGGGCTCCCTCGACCCTGTTCGGTCGGTCCGAGGGCTGCCTTCCGATGCGGCTGAGTGCTGACCTCCGTCCCTCGGGCGGCGGTCTTGGATGATTCGGGGCCGGGTTGGAAGCGGCCCTTCCCCTGTTGCGGTTAACCTGTCGGTTGATGATGACTCCTCGGAGGTCGGGCTGGACTTGGCGGGCGACGCTCCTTTGGGATCCCTGATGGGGAGCCCTGTGTTTTGAAGTATGTGGACCGGCATTAGCGATTGGTGGGGGCGAGTCCCGTCGGTTGACGGAGGAAGCAGCCCCCTTGCCTTTTGAGGCCATGAGAGTTCAGCTGTCGAGGTCGCTCGATAGTCAGGCTCGGGTCGGCTTCTGAAGCAGTGTTCCCACAGACGGCGCCAACCTGATGCGGATTATTTCTGGGAGACGTGTGGATGCACCAGGTGTGAGTTCGGACTCAATTTGTAGTTGAAGGAGAAGGCTGCTCGTCTGACGATCCTAGGCTGACCGGGCGGAACCTGTGGCGACCTCAGGATGGTTCGGAGATCTGGGCTCGGATCAGAGGATTCGGATCCGAGGTCTTGTGTACCTGCAGACGGTCCTGAAACACCGGGGTTTGTCCCGGTGGCGGACCCTCCGACGATCTAGTCAGTCTCTGTGAGAGAGTAGCAATAACTAGGTGAATTTAAGTGGCAAAAGATTGATTACCTGAAAAGGTGGGTGAGGGTCTAGTATTTATAGAGAATCCCAACCGGGTTTGGATCCGCTTGGGGGCCGGGTCTGAACCCGAAAGCCCATGGGCCTGTCGTGGCAGAAGGCCCAGGGGGTTTAGGGCTGACGTGGCAATACCAGGAGTGGTATAGGGCTGACGTGGCAAAACCCTGAGTGGTATAGAGCTGACATGGCTGATCGTGGGTCTTCTGTGCTTCTGGGAGAATCGGAGGGCCTAGGCTGTGCCAGGTCATCCCCCTGCTTCGCCAGAGAGGGGGGGACGGCTCATGGGGCTGTCACGGGTCGGAGACCGAGGACCACTGAGGCTCGTCAGATACGAGGAGGCCGGCTCTGGGGGGGGGTGCACTTGAGGTTCGGCGCCGACCCTGTAATGGTTCGAAGCCGAGCTAGATTGCTATTTTTACCTTTCTTGAGTGAGAGTTGTATTGGGCCCTGGTTGGGCCCGCAGGCCATTTTTACCCTACCACAATATTGTATCTATGTATCCTCAAGAGAAAGAAGAAAAAAACTTGCATCTAATTGAAAGATCGTTGTAATCAACCAGAGAAAAAGAAAAGAGAAAGACAGAGAGACTTATGTTTTATAATTTTCTTATTATCTAATTGAATATTTGTTCCAAAATATCTGCTTTTATTCCTCCTTCTACAACTTTTCTACTTGTTGTAAATCTCTTTATTTTGACAAATTCTTCGAAGAAGAACGAGTTGTTGGGTCTCTATTCAATTCCGTGATTCTGACTTAGCAACTTATATCAGAACGACAAAGTTAGAAAATCTAACAGAAGGTGATAACATCTACTTCCAACACCGCTTCAACAACTTGTCCCTTATGAAGATGATCGATGGCAACAAAACAAGTCTACTTTTGCAACATTATCTACCGAGTAAAGAACAAAGACATTCGAAAATTGAAGATTGGGATAACTACGACTACAAGAAGCATCCCTCTAGACACACTCTTTTTTCGCCCACGACAAAGCGAAACACCCATCGATCCATTCTCAAATGAGGAGTCACTACTCAATTGACAACTCTTCCAACTATAGCATGTAAGAAATTCAACTCGGCGTTGAACCGAGCATCGGTCAAATATATGGTCTAAATGTTGAATTATGGACGTGTGTTTGTATAAGAAGGATTGTTTTTAGTCCCATATCGGCTGCATTAGATGATAATATTTGCTTCAAGTATAGAAAAACGTGCAAAGCTCGTGAGCAATGAGGTTATAAGCCGGTGCAGATTGGGTTCAGCACAATCATCTGACTATGATGAGCTGGCATAATTCCTGAGCTCCAAATTATTTTTGTCTCTCTTAAAAACCGTTATTCCATTAGTTTTTTCCTCCAAAACTGTCATCTGTAAATCTATCACTAACTTGTAAGCTGAGTTTCAGAAACCTCTCAGCTTCAGTACTCTTGGGAAAGAAAAGAAAAAAAGAATTTGTCCAACTCACTTTTTTAATTTTCTGCGATGATTTTTGATCATGTTTGATATTAAATCCATTTCAATCTCAACTTGAATAATTTGGATATAAGAGCATCTACAGTCGTCATTGTGTAAATTATGCATATATGGATAAAATGCATATAGCATTTGGCTATTGTGCTGCAGTCGTCGAATGCTATTTTTTACCAATTTAATTTAAAATAATAAAAATCTCAGATCAGACTAGACGGACGAAAAAAAATCAAAATAGACGGACGCAACTTCATGTTGCGTCGGAAGAGGAAAAAAAAATCAAAAAAATGGTCAGCAACTTCACGTTGCTTCCAACATTTTTTTGGATTTTTTTTTTTAGTTTTAAAAAAAATTTCAAAGAAATGGTCAGACTGACATTTCTTTGTTTTTTATTTTTTTAAAACTAGTTTTTTGTAGTTTTTTTTTACGGTTAATTGTTTTTTTTTAGGGACGCAAGGTGAAGTTGCGTCGGAGGAATTAAAAAAAATAAAAAAATCGTCGGACGCAACTTCATATTGCGTCCTGTAGAATATGCATAATTCTCATTTCCACTATCATTTATAGCAATCTACTGTAGCAGAATATGCATAATATTTATATTTAGCAGACGATTGACGACTACATATGCTCTAAGGGTATATCTAGGTTCACTTTTTCTTGTTGTATAGCAAATCTTATTTAGATACACTGACTTATCCGAACAATTGCATAAATGCGAAATTGGCAACAAAAGCTAAGAAATTAAAAGAAAAAAATGAAGTCCGCTTTTATTCTCTTCTTCATCGCCATTGTCTCGTCCTAAGCCTTTCCTTCAACCAGGCTGATGCGGCTTCTCTTGAAACAGTATGTGAGAAGGTTGCAAATGCAATTCATGATGCCAACTTCACCAATCGGTGTGTTTCCAACTCTCCAAGTGAACTCCACCAGCTCCATTGCGGATTAGAAGAATATTGCACTCCTAGTTACAGATTTGCTCCTTGCCAACTTCACCAATGTTTTGAACCAGACCAACGAGCTCCTCCAAATCAACGACACAAAGATGAACAAAGTGTTCATATTTGTCTTTGTCAAGACTATATTGACACATGTATGTGTCATCTGGAATAGCTCTGGTATTTTCCATGCTACAAATTTTTGGACATATTCTTGTGAAGGTTTAAGGAAGAAGATATCAAAATCCGAGCATGGGAGAATGATGCGGTTGGTTTTTGGGGTGTGGCTACAACAGGTATGAGTTCTTGTAGTTTGTATAGTGGAAGTTACGGTACTGGCTCTGGTCCGACCCTCGGCTGAGGGACCGGCTCAGGAGTAGCAGGAGTGAGGTGGAGACCGGGTGCTCGGCTCGGATCTGAGGGCTCGGCTCGGTCCTGGGTACCTGCACACTGCCTAGAAACACTGGGAGAAGTCCCGGCGACAGGCCCTCCGACGATCTAGTCAGTCACTGGAAAAACAACAGTAGCTAGGGTTCAGGGGGAGAAAGTTTTGATTACCTGCAGAAGAGTTGAGGGGGTCTGGTATTTATAGGCAGGGAAAATGGGTCTGAGATCCTGTTGGGCCGGGTCAGACCCGTTTGCTCGTAGGCCTGACGTGGCAGAAGCCCATATGACTCTGGGTTGATCTGATGATCACAGAAGTGCAGTTTTTGAGGGGATCCGGTGGCCCAGGAGGGGCCATGTAATCTATACCATATTAGAAGCTCCCCACTCCTGTAGGGCTGGGTAAGCCAGCCATGGAGGAGTGGTTTTGTCTCTAGAGGGAGAGCGAAGCGGGGAGTATGCCGAATGCGGTCTATAACTTTCTGGAGAGGCCAATAGGGTAGGATGAAGGGGATCCCCTAGAGGAGAAGTGGTGCTGAATATTGAGCATCTAGGGTCGGCGGCCGAGATGGTGGTCGGCGTCGAGCTCCTCTCCATGTGGAGGCCAGGGTCGGTCCTGAGCTCGTGGTCGAGCACCGAGCCCCTGAATGTATTTGTGAGAAAGTAGGGGTGGATCGGCGTCGATGCCAAGCATCGAGCCTCGAGCTTCGTGGGAAATGCCCTGGGGTGGCTCGGCATGAAGGCCGAGCATCGAGGCCAGTCGTGAAAACCCAGAGATGGTTCGGGGTCACCTCCGAGCTCCAAGCCTCCTTTGCTAGTGAGAGTCTTGTAGGGGCTCGAGATCACGACCGATCCCCGAGCCCCCTTTGCTTGTGAAATCTATGGGGCGGCTCGAGGTCACGACCGAGCTCCAAGCCCCATCTGCTTGTGAAAGCCTTGTAGGGGCTCGAGGTCACGACCGAGCTCCGAGCCCCATCTGCTTGTGAAAGCTACGGGGTGGCTCGAGGTCATGACCGATCATCGAGCCCCGTGCTTGTTGGAAAAGCTATGGGGGCATAGAAAGCAAAAAGTAGGGGGTTGTAAGCCGAGCGCTGAGCGTCGAGCGACGAGCTCCAATAGGATCAGATGCCAGAATCTGTTGCTGAGCGTCGAGCGTCGAGGGCCGAACCTTCATAAGCTTGGGTGCCGAGGCTATCCGTCGGATGCCGAGTCCAGAAGCTTGTCTGTGGGAGCCAAGCGCTGGTCGAAATGACTACTGAACGCCGAGCCTCGAAGCTTGTTGGAAAAGCTATGGGGTGGCTCGAGGTCACCGCCGAGCGCCGAGCCCCAAAGTTTGTTGGAAAAGCTTTGGTGTGGCTCGAGGTGACAACCGAGCTCCGAACCCCAAACTTGTTATAAAAGCTTTGGTATGGCTTGAGGTCTACAACCGAGCTCCAAGTCCCCAAGGCTTGTTGGAAAAGCTTTGGTGTGGCTCGAGGTTACAACCGAGCTCCGAGCCCCAAGGCTTGTTGGAAAAGCTTTGGTATGGCTCGAGGTCACAACCGAGCTCCGAGCCCCAAAGCTTGTTGGAAAAATTTTGGTGTGGCTCGAGGTGACGACCGAGCTCCGAGCCCCAAAACTTGTTGGAAAAGCTTTGGTACGGCTCGAAGTGACGACCGAGCTCTGAGCCCCAAAGCCTGTTGGAAAAGCTTTGGTATTGCTCGAGGTCACAACCGAGCTCTGAGCCCTAAGACTTATTGGAAAAGCTTTGGTATGGCTCGAGGCCACAACCGAGCTCCGAGCCCCAAAGCTTGTTGGTAAAGCTTTGGTATGGCTCGAGGTCACAACCGAGCTCCGAGCCCCAAAACTTGTTGGAAAAATTTTGGTATGGCTCGAGGTCACAACCGAGCTCCGAACCCTAAAGCCAGTTGGAAAAGCTTTGGTATGGCTCGAGGTGACGACCGACCTCCGAACCCTAAGACCTGTTGGAAAAGCTTTGGTATGGCTCAAGGTGACAACCGAGCTCCGAGCCCCAAGGCTTGTTAGAAAAGCTATTGTATGGCTCGAGGTGATGACCGAGCTCCGATCTCCAAAACTTGTTGGAAAAGTTTTGGTATGGCTCGAGGTCACAACCAAGCTCCGAGCCCCAAGACTTGTTGGAAAAGCCTTGGTATGGCTCGAGGTGACAACCGAGCTCCGAGCCCCAAGACTTGTTGGAAAAGCTTTGGGATGGCTCGAGATTACAACCGAGCTCTAAGCCTCAAGACCTGTTGGAAAAGCTTTGGTTTGGCTCGAGGTGACGACCGAGCTCCGAGCCCCAAAACCTGTTGGAAAAGCTTTGGTATGGCTCAAGGTGACGACCGAGCTCCGAGCTCCAAGACCTGTTGGAAAAGCTTTGGTATGGCTCGAGGTGACGACCGAGCTCCGAGCCCCAAAACCTGTTGGAAAATCTTTGGTGTGGCTCGAGGTGACGACCGAGCTCCGAGCTCCAAAGTGTTGATTCTTGGTTTTGATGACTACAACACAATACAAAGTTTTTCTATCACATATATCTTGAAGAGTGTATCAAAGTCAATACCATGGTGAAATACACAAAGGCAAAACAATTCTATGAAGCTTTCAAGAGTAATTGATCAAGCCACAAAGATTTAAGCTCAAGCCACATAGATCAAGCAAGCTTCAAGACATAAAGACAAAGGCTGAGCTCTAGTCAAAGACTCAAGTTCAAGAAAAGATTCAAGTGCTTCAAATATTTTGTAAAAAGTGTCTTGTAATATTGTAGTTTTCATTCTTTGTGTCTTAGAAACTTGTAATAGTCTTGTCACACACACTTACACATACTTTAAATAATCTGAGTGTTTTACAAAATTAAAAGGTCAAAACAAGCTTGAATAAGTTCAGCTGTTGAGTACCAGTCGATCGTTCCTTGGAACCAGTCGACTGTCATAGTACAAAACTGTTTGAACTCATACAAGCTCTGGCCAGTCGACTCATTATGGCAATCCAGTCAACTGTTCAAGTCGTTTCGACAGTTTTCTGATTTTAAAACTTGTTTTTCAAAATCAAATCTTTTTACTGCCGTTGTATGGCAGTTAGGATTCAACCTCTCAATGTTCAAACGTCTCTAACTCAATAAAAAGAGTATATAAGTCACTTGGAAAAGGTTCCCAATATTTTCCAAGCATTCTTTAAACTCTCAAGTCTTTTGTTTTCAACAAGAACAAGTCTTTCAAAAGCATACAAACTTGTAACACCTCGGATTTGCAAAATACCCAAAATACCCATTTTTATATTCCTTGAGTGGTGATAATTTTATTTGGTGTATTTTTATTTTAACTATTGATATTTGTGTTTGGATTCGTGTTCGATTGGTATTATTGAGATATGAGAGCTCGGAGTTGAGAGCTCAGAGTTGAAATTTATATGAAGAAATATGGTTTATTTTTATTTTATAATTTTGGTGGATTAATACGAGATAATTTTGATGTATTTTATATTGTTCGTATTAATAAAGAAAGAGTTGGGATTATTTGAAATATTTTCGAGATTTGGGGGCTTATTTGTAAATTTTCTTTTATAAAATATATTTATATTATTATTTATTTTACAAAATCCCCCCCCCCATCCCCATTCTTCCTTCTTTCTTTCCTTCTTCTGTTTTTTTCCCCCGACCGAATGAAACCGCCGAACCCATCGACCGCCATCTTCCCCCGTCCGATTCCACCTCGTCCCTCCATGGTTTTTCAATTAATCTGGAGGGATGACTAATGGAAAGGTCCTCTACACCGTGGTAGCATCGATTTGGAGAAATAACTCCGGAAAGGTATATCTTATTTTATTTATTTGTATAAAATTTTGTGTGGTTAACTTATTTTGAGTTGAATGGTTATGGTAGGGAGATTAGGAGATATTGGGAATAGTTGAGATGAGAAATTAGCATATTATGGGAGATTTACCAAGTTGCTAATAAATTAGGGTTTTGGGTTTGTAAAAGAAAATTTTATGTGTGAGAATTATCTTCTTCATAGTAGTAGAATTTTAGTAGAGCTATTATAAAAAGTTGGGGGTGATTTTAGTAATTGTTTAGGGATAAACATCCCATAGGAATTTAAATATTACGTGCGATGCACGTGTGCATCCCAGACGTTCGATAAAACGCCTGAGTGATATTAGAAATAGTGTTATTATTTTCTGTGGTTGATTTGGATGTTGTGAGCCTTAATTGCTTTGAAACTTGATAATAGGAAATGTTAACGGCTTCGGGTGCCGGATGGAGAAGTGATGCTTCGAGGCCTCCCGGGCGATGAGGTGAGTATGAAAATATTTATATATCTGTTATTTAAGAAAATTTTAGTATAATTTGAATGATTGATATGAATCCCGAAATATGGTGTATGTGTAAAGGGAAATTAGTGTTCGGTGTTGATATGCGATATGACGATTAAATACTCGTCTCGGGTATTGATATATACTTATAGATGATGGATTAGTGATATATATATATATATATGGGGATGAGTTATATTTATATAAGATGTCGGTATATTGTGAATTGTTGTGATTTAGAATATCCAGGGTGATGGTAACGTATTGAGTGTATTTATGTATATAATGTTGTGATGTGTTGATATACTGGGCGTATGCAAACTTGTGATATTGAGATAATAAATAGTATGATATACGCATGACGTATGGGGCAATGATAAAATAAATAATACAGTGCAGTTGTGATGTGAAATATTATGATGTGATGATTTTATATATTAATGGCAGTGATATTTTCTTTTGTGTGATGCATTGAAAGGGTAAGTGACATGGTGATCATTGTTTATGATAATAAGTTTAAATAAAGGATGAGATGTTATGATGATAAAGGGTGATGTTAATATGAAAAGAAAATGTTAATAACAATAATTTCGGTTGGCTTGAATATGATACCCCAGGATGGACCTGGGAGTGTAGATACCTCCGGATAGACCGGAGAGAGAGTTGATACCCCAGGATGGACCTGGGAGTGTAGATACCTCCGGATAGACCGGAGAGAGATATGATACCCCAGGATGGACCTGGGAGTGCAGATACCTCCTGATAGACCGGAGAGAGTAGATACCTCCGGTGGGACCGGAGAGAGATATGATACCCCAAGATGGACCTGGGAGTGTAGATACCTCCGGATAGACCGGAGAGAGAGTTGATACCCCAGGATGGACCTGGGAGTGCAGATACCTCCGGATAGACCGGAGAGAGTAGATACCTCCGGTGGGACCGGAGAGAGAGATATGATACCCCAGGATGGACCTGGGAGTGTAGATACCTCCGGATAGACCGGAGAGAGAGTTGATACCCCAGGATGGACCTGGGAGTGTAGATACCTTCGGATAGACCGGAGAGAGATATGATACCCCAGGATGGACCTGGGAGTGCAGATACCTCCGGATAGACCGGAGAGAGTAGATACCTCAGGTGGGACCTGAGAGAGAGTTGATGCCCCAGGATGGACCTGGGAGTGCAGATACCTCCGGATAGACCGGAGAGAGATATGATACCTCAGGGTTGACCTGAGAGAGAGTTGATTCCCCAGGATGGACCTGGGAGAGTAGATACCTCCGGATAGACCGGAGAGAGAGTTGATACCTCAGGGTAGACCTGAGAGAGAATTGGTATTCCGGGATAGACCTGGGGTAAAATGAATATGATATGAAATGTGAATGAGAAAGAGAAGTGTTTGGTATAAGCTGAAATGAAATAGTGAAGTAAGTGTTATGAGTTGAGAATAAAGAATAAATAAGTATTAATAATAAATGGGGTAGTAAAGAAAGGGAATAGCGAAATGTGAATTGTGTGTGGGAAAGAAAGTGAATAGTGAAATGTGAATTGTGGATGAGTAAGAGAATGAGTTATGAGTGAGTGTATGAAAAGAAGTGATAAATGCAGTACGTGATTAATTTAAGATGAAAATAATAAAAGAGATGTGTTATCACAAATAATATGAAGTAATTGTATTACGTATGGGGTCATTAAAGTAAATACAGATTGATGTGAGTTGTACCTTGGAATTGTGTCAAGGAACTACCTGCCCGCTATTTCTGTGGAAATGGTGGGAACTACCTGCCTTGGCATAATTCGCAGGGTAAGTTGGTATGATTGTGGTAATGATTAATGGAAATGAAGAATTAACTTTAGTGAAAATGAAAGTAAGTTGGTCATTAATTAGCTTGAAAAATAGCTAAATGATATAACGGGATGAGAACGAGTTATAAAACATATTGTTGATGTGATAAGAATGAGTATCCAATAAGTGATATGTGCATGATGTGATGAAATGTGAGTGAATTGCAATAGGTAACGAAGTATTATATTTTGTCACAAGAAAGGAATTAATGTGGTATTATGGGGATATATGCTTACGTGATGATATGGTTATAAGAAATAAATGAACGCGGTGTTATGAAATATGAAATTGAGAAAGAAAAGGTTTATGAATGAAAATGAGTATTTAAGAATATGAGTTGTGAGTTCGTAGATGTAATTGAATGGAAAATGAAGTGCGTAGTTATAAAAGTATGAAGAAAAGAGTTAGGGACTTTATGTGAGTATGTATGGAAATAAAGAAGCGATGAGGTGGTAGGAATTATGAAGTGATAGGTATTTGTGTAGGGGATTCAAATTGAAAAGGAATGGAATAAATGGAAATTCGTATTGTGCGAATATAAAGTAAGGATAGATATGAGGTTGATGTGATATATATAGTGGAATGTGTGAGTATGGGTAAATTTTATAATTTGATACAGATTTGAAGAGTAATTGAAAATAAAGTCGTATATATGATGTTTTAAGGTTCAGAGGTTCAAGATGTATCTTCTTACTCGATGTTTGTAAGTTTAATATTATTTTCGTTATACAATTTAATTTATTTGTTAGATTTTTAAACTATACTCACACCAGAAATGGCTAACCCTTTAGTGTTTGGGGGGTTAGGGGAGTCCGAGGACTACCCTAAATCCCCTACTGTTTCAGGTCCTCAGCAGAGCAGAGGTGAGGCACAGATTTTGTTGAGTAAAGTCTTTTATGTTAAATTTGATGTATAAGTGTAGTAATGTGAATAGTAGAATCTATAGTTTAAATTGTATTATGAATGTATAAGTACGTATATGATGATGGTAAGTATAGTACGATGTGGTATGGTATGTTTGTGACCCGTACCTACCTCGTTGTGGTGTATTGGGCTCTGTGGTAGGTTTTACAAAGGTTTTTCTAAAAATTTTACCTCGTTTTCAAAGAAATTTATGGTTTTTATTTGATTTTTGATAATTCGTTATGAGTTTGGCCCCCAGAGCATTATATATTATTGCCTGTATGTTTCTGCTCATTTTGGCCTGGGGAGCCCGTAAATTTATTGTGTGTATTGTGAGCTACGGAATTTTGAGCAGAATTCCGTAAGCTTTTTGTGTTTCGGGGCAAAATTTACAGGGGAGACTCTGTCAAAATTTTTCCTGAAAATTAACTTTATTAGTTTGTTATTAAAGTGATATAAAAATTGAAAGATTTGAGTTTGGAGTTAAAAAAAAAAAATTTGGGGCGTTACAAAACTCTAAGTCTTGGTTCTCTGAAATTCACTCTAGTATAACATCGAATTCGTTTTAGACTGATTTCAGAAGTTAACCTAATAGCCACTATACAAAAGCACAAATCACAAACAAGGCTATAGGTTATTGTAAACTCTTTTTGTTGTTGTTTTTCACTCTCGGGTTGTGAGAGTGGTCCTCTCGGTTGGAGAGTAGGGCTCTTGGTTGTAGAGTTGGTTTTTCACTCTTGGGTGTATAGTGGATTTGCTCTCTCTAGAGGTGAGAGAGGTCTACGGGTTTGACATAGTTGTTGTCAAATGCTGTAGGGTATTCTTGTATTTTTTTCAAGAATAGTGGAAAATCTCAAGTGGGTTGCTTGGGGACTAGATGTAGGTCGGGAGGACCGAACCAGGATACATCGTTGTGTACTCTATGATTGACTCTCTGTGGTTGTATTTTCTCAACTTGCAATTTCAATTTTTCTGTGTTTTATTTCAAAAACTTGTCTGGTAAGTGGACTGGATATCCGCGCTAAGTCGACTGATCAGACTAGTAACTCTTCAGTAAGATACTCTTCTACTCTGACGCAACAGTCGATTGTATCTCTTTTTTCAGTCGACTGAACATTACGAAAAGTTCAAGTTTTGATTTAATTTTTATACAACACTATTCACCCCCCTCTAGTGTTATTTGCCTTACCCACAGGATCCAACACAAAGCTTGTTGGAAAAGCTTTGGTGTGGCTCGAGGTGACGACCGAGCTCCGAGCCCCAAGACTTGTTGGAAAATCTTTGGTATGGCTTGAGGTTACAACCGAGCTCCGAACCCCAAGAATTTTTGGAAAAAAGACTTTGTATGGCTTAACTTGCTCTTCTATCGCGGGGCGATGGAGTAGTAGAGGTAAAGAAGAAAGTGCAGTACTTGAGCCGTTTGCCACGAGACACCGAGCCACCACACCCGCTGACAAGGTCGAGGGTAAACCCAGAATTTTATGTGTCATGTTGACGTCATGGGGGTGGAAATCGAGGTGTTTGAGATCCTAGTGACCGTTAGATCTTGATGATTAAGATTGGACGGTGGGGATCCCTTTGCGGAATTCGAGGAGTCTTTCCCACTCAATAAATCCCCTACCCCTCCCTTTATTTCTCCATTTTGCATTGTCTCTCTTCATAACAGGAATTTTCCTCTCTTAGCTGTCGGCGATAACTTTTTCGGTGATACTCCTGTTTCCCGGTCAATCAGGTTAGTATTTTGTTTCCTTATGTCACGCTCTCAGTCTGGTTTCGAGGTGAGATCTTCGGGTCGTGGTGTGGTGGTGGTCGAGACACAGTCGACGTCTTGGTCCCTGGATGACACTACTTCGGAGAAGAAAGAACAATCAGATTCGGGATCTATGGGCACGAGCTATGTGGTTCTTGACGTGGACCCCTTGCAAAGTCGTATGCCAGAAGAGGGGTCATCGGGGGAGGAGACTAATGAGGGTTCTGAGGAAGATCTTGTCGAGGGAGAGGGCGACCAGGAGGGGGCGAAGGAGGAACCGAAGGAGAGGGCGACTAGGAGGGGGTGAAGGAGGGGCCGAGGGAGTGGTAGCGGAAGAAGAAACTGGTCTCTTCTCTCTGCCCCCGTTGTCGACTCCGTCTCCGGAGAGGAAGCCTCGCCCCCGTAGGAGGAAAAGGAAGTGGATTCAGCCGGATAATCCGAGCACGCCGGATGAGTTCGGTCCCCAGCCAGGAGAAGATCTTGCAGTTCCTCACCCGTCCAATAGGAACCCAGGGTCGATCAGGATCTATCCTAACGACGTCGAGGAACTTGTCCAATTTACCATGGGGGAGCGTGCATCTGATCGGACCATGATAAAGATGGACAACGTCCAGTGTGTTCTGAAGGCGGACTACCTGCCTATATTAAAGGCATCTTATTTCATCCCTCGGGAGTTCGAGCTCCTGATTCCAAGCCCCAGTCTTCGTCCGACCACTGAGTTAGAGAAGAGCTTCTGCATGTTTCCTGTGGACGCTTTCGTCTCGAGACTGAGGTTGGCGCTGCACCCATTTATCAAGAGGGTGCTGAGGTGGGGGGAGCTGAGCCCGATGCAGTACGGCCCGAACTCGTGGAAGCATCTGGTCTGCTTCATCCTAAAGTGTCAGGAGAAGGGGGTCAAGCTGAAGCTTACGTATTTCCGGGCCGTCTTGGGGGTGAGCCGGCTCGGAGATATGGAGGGGATCTTCTATATGTCGTTACGCCCCCACAAGAGAGTGATGCACGGTCACCCGGACTTGATAAAGGCCTGGAAGGAGAAGTACCTCGTTGTCCGGAGCGAGATGCCTTGGGAAATCCCGACAGTCTGGAAATTTTTCAAGCCGAACCATAAGCCCCCGAGGCGGAGGGACTTAACCGAAAAGGAGTAGGCTGATGTGGAAAAACTTTTTGAGGGGCATAGCATCGGTTGGACGCACGTTACAGAGTTACATTTGGCCCGAGCCGGACTGAGCCCAGCGCCCCCTTGTATATTTTTGTTTCTACTTTGCTTAATTTTCTGCCTTTGTGTTAAAATTTTTCCTTTTCTCTTTGCAACGATGGACGCGAAGAACCTCAAGGCGAGGAATGCCCTTTTGGCTTTGGCCGCGAAGAGGAGGGCCGACCGGGAGAAGGCTGCCCCGGCAGCAGGGTCCACCCAGGGGGCGGCCCAAGGATCTTCGGAGCCGCCTCCGAAGAAGTTGAAGAAAAGCCACTCGTCTATAGGGCCGAAGGATTCGGAGCCGAGCTCCAGTAGTAAGAAGATGACAGAGGTTCTGAAGGAAGGGACCCCGGCACTTTGCCCCGACGCCCAGGAGATGGTGGGCAAGAAGGGTCTAAGGCCGTTCTCCCAGAATTGGGCGATTAAGGATGGCGACTCTTTGACCGAGGGACCGATCGCGGTGGAGGTGGCGGAAAAGCTCGCTACAGAGCGCGACCGGATAACTCTAGCGACAGAGACGTCCGAGGTGGCCTACATGAAGTGGGCTCAGGCGCAGGTCACGGTAAGTATTTGTTAGTGTCACGCCCCGCTTCCCAAATACGGAAATACGAGCACGTGACATGGCCCAGCGAATGATTTTAACATCATCCATAAGCTGTAGGATCGCTCAACATCATCACAAGAAGTATAACAAGAATATACTCAACCACGTCGACATGAATAATTTATTAATCAACAGGAAAGCATTTGAAACAAATATAAATATCCCAACAATTTCAAGATCTGGATCAAAAGAAAGAAAACTTTGGGACTACAAGCCCGCTGCAAGTTTTAAGTAGCAACAGAAATAAATAAACTCAATTACAAAATAATTAAAGCAAGTCTTTTCCCCAACCGAAGCCTAGAAGGTTTGCTCGCCAATTCCAGCAGGCAACTCATTTCCAAAGTCTGTATATATATATATATATATATATATATATATATATATATATATATATGGAAAAAGTAAAATAAAGAAAACAAGACTAACGCCCATAGTGCAAGTTAGGGCCACAAGTAGTACAAGTAAGGGTACGAAAATAGATGCAAGAAAATATGAAACAATATCTGGAATCAAGAATGTATAACATGATATAATAGGGATGCAACAAGTTGTGGGATTCAAAAAACTAGCTAGCAAGAAAAACAACTCAACTGACAAGATTTGGTAACAAGTGTTAGTAGTGGAACAAGAGACAAGTGAATATGTAATTGTATCAAGCATCAAGTAACAAGTATCACGTACAAGTGTCAAGTAACAAGTATCAATTTACAAGTATCAAGTTACAAGTATCAAGTAGGGTATCAAGTATGTACAAGTGACAAGTTGATCTTAAGTCTAATATTTAATTCTATCTAGGTAGCACTTCATGCATCCATACTTTTACTACATGGTTGCTATTTACAATCAGTTACGTTTAGGACAAGTGGTGGATTTTATAGGGTAGTGTACTCAGGTATCAAGTATCAATCAAGCCATGTTCATGAATCGAGTAATCATATAATTATTCATGTGTCAAGTAATAACAAGACAAGTCATGAATCAAAATATACTAGTTCATGAATCAAGTAATAACAAGTTCATGAATCGAATAATAATATACTAGTTCACAAATCAATAGTAACTAGTCCATGAATCAGATAACAATATAACTAGTTCATGAAGCATGTATCAAGTGGGAAACACGGGCCCCCTTCCGAGTACACTTACCTATATTATCCACTATTATGATCTTTTCCTTAAACCCCAGTTTATTATTTAGTATTATCATCAAACAAGCATGAAAGTGTGCAAAACAGGTCAAGTAAACATGATCAAGAATATGGAACAAGTCTAGGCTAAGTAGGATACATGTTCGAGGGTCAAAACAAATCAAAATAACAAGAACGACGAGAATTCCAAATCTGGACAACATGACGTTGCTGCACCAAAACTGCGATTCCCGTTGCTACAAGATATCAAATGTGGATCCGTCAGAAGTTCTAGAAACTAGACTTCTTCTTGGTTCCAACTCATATAATTAAGGTACATAAAAGTTGTGGCATCAGGTATCAAAACAGCAAACTATACAGCATTTGTGTTCAGCCAAAATTTGTAAAACTGAGTTTATACATATGAAACAGGGTTGAAAAGTCATTAATTAACTCATTAGAAAATGTTCTCTAGGGTGTCCAGTATCAGCATGCAAAATTTCAAGTCATTATCTTACTGGTAGCATTGTTAAATTAATTGTAAAACAAAGTAATGCAGCAATTTTTATGAATATGCAATTACAGACACAACAGCAGTAAAACTGCGATATCTCCTAAACCGTAACTTGGAATTCAATTCTGTCAAAAGGATGGTAAACTAGACGTCTGGGCTAAGTTTCATATTCAGGACTCAAGTCCAGATTCTACTTTTATCGGGGTCAAAACAGCAAGCCAAGACAGAACATAAACCAAATAAAACACTTTTTGCATGAAATTTATCATAAATACACTAGTTGTGAACGAGTGTATCTACGAAAGGTTGTGACTCTTAGAACATGTAATTGATAAGGTGTAAAATGAGATCATCAACTGATATGCCAACAGGGGGGTCACAACTACAACCTACTTGCAGTATTTTCAAAAAAAAACTTGTACTAGAATAATAAGTTGTATCAGAAGATACTTGCCTTGGGATGTAGACGACGAATCGGACGAAAGAATAATGGGAACGGATCCCGACACTGATCTTAATGACGATCAAGACCAAGGAAGATCAGACAACTGAGATTCGATGATCAAGAATCCAACAGCAAAACAGCAATTAGATATGATCCCCCTTCCCACAAACAGCAAACACCAAAATCACGATCCCAATCACGATGGAATCGGATGGCCGAGATTCGATCTGATCAAATCCTTCTTCCTTCTTCATAGCGATAGAGAGAGGGAGAGGGAGAGAGAGGACGAAGACCATGGCGGTGGAAGGCGGTGGTCATCGAAGCTGCAGGGGTGCACGCGGGTGCAGGGGGAGGTGATCGGAGGTGGCACAGTCGTCGGATGGCAGGGTTTATATAGTAGGGTTATGGGTATTGGGTTAACGGATGCGGGTTTGAATAGGGTATGATCCAATAAGCAAAAATGTTTGGGTTTTGGGTTTAAAATCCAATAGAGAAAAATAACTAATAAAATATATAATTTGTAATGAAATATAATTTGCATTATAATATAGAATTTATTTTGAAATGACCACAATTGCGATTAACAAATGGAAATGAGTTTTTAACAAGCAACCGAAAGTAATAATAATAATAACAATAATAATAATAATAATAATAATAAAAATAATAGTAAAATAGATATAATAATAATAATAATAATAATAATAATAATAATAATAATAATAATAATAATATATGTCGAAAATGCAAATTCGATTTTAAGAAGTTGATCAAATGGAAATAGAAATTGGGGTTAAAATATACCATTATTTGAAATAAATAAAATTTTCGATTAGAAAATATTTTAATAGAGAATCCAAAATGAATTTAACACAAGGTAAATTATAATTAATCGAATTACATAAAATATTCAGAAAATATTTATTTACGAAAACGGGGGTTACAGTTAGTTATATACTTTGTGCTTAGTATTTATGAGTTTGCATCTAACTCAATTCTCCTCGGCCAAGCGCTACTGCACGGGGCGCATCTACACAAGTGCCTGGAGAAGGAAGTCCAAGTCAAGAAGCGGAATGCCGAGCGGTTCCTCCGAGAGGCAAAGAAACTGAAGGACGAGCTGACGGTGGTTGAGGGAGCTCAGGGGGTCCTCCAGGCCGAGATGGCTTCTCTGCAGGATCACCATGCGCGCAAGGTAGCGGCGGTTCGAGTGGTTGCCCAGGCGGAGTATGACGAGCTGCAGATGTCCTTTGCAGACGAGCTGATCCAAGCTCAAGACGACGCCTACGACCGAGCCAAGGAGCACTTTATGCACCTCTACCCGGAGGCCAAGATCAACCACCTCCACTATGGGTGGGCACCTCCCGTACTTCCACCGACCCCCGCGGGTGAGGAAGACGAGGCTCCGAAGGACCCTCACCTGGAGAAGGAGGCAGGGGGTGCCCTGAGTGCCGAAGTGGTGCCAAAGTAGTGTAGAATTTTCACTTTCTTTTTTATTTGTATTTGGCTTGTGCGGACTGGGCACCACTTTTTGTAACACAATTTTTGATTTTATAAAAATAAATTTTTGGCCGACCCTTTGTGACTTGTTATTTTTAGCAAGCTTTCTTAGTGAATTGTTGCTTCTCCCCTATTTTTGCTAAATGAACGAGACTGTCGGGGCCGACCTCAGTTCGGCCGAGGTCCGGCGACTTCGAAATAAACTAGAGTCCAAGGAGAGTGTGCTGATTTGCTATCGTAAGAAGGCTCGCGATCGAGAAGCCGCGGTAGACTATTTTATGAACAAGTCTAAGGAGCTTAGCTTAGAGGTGGCTCGTCTGAAGAAGGCCCTAACCGACCATGATTGGGGGAGTGCCGAAAAGAACTGGGTTCTATCTTATGCCTCCACCAGGCATCAGATCTCCGAATCCGTTCTTCGCAAGGTCATTGTTGAGAAGGATCTAGAGATTCAGAAGTTGAAGGTGCTGCTAGGCGTCGGACGACCTTGACTCGGCCGTCCAGAGTGAGGAGGCCCCTCTGTCTTAGGCTCTTCGCTGACCCTGTATCTGGAGATGGCGAGGCCTGCTGACGCACAGAGCTCGATCGCAGGGACATCGACTATGGCTACGCCCATGATGGGGGATGAGATTGCTGGGGGGCGGAGCCGTTCCGCAAGACTCGAGGCGACTCTTGTGAGCCGGAGGGTCTGGCGAGGGACCCTTAGGTAGGAGTAGAAGGAGAATGTTGTAACGTTTTATAACTGTACCATAGCCTTTGAGGGCGTTTTATGGATAAGATTCGATTTGTCCGACCCTTTTTGACTTGGAAAAAATTTAGGATGTTAACTGTCCCTCGAACCGAGCTCCAAATCCCCTGTATTGTAGGAATCGGCGTCGAATGCTGTTTCGTCTTCCAATGTCGCTTAATGAGGGACGTTTCATCTTTCGTCATTTGGACTTCCCAATGTCATAAATGCGTATTTCTGGAGGGCTATATAACCCTTACCCCTTCACCAGTAGTTCATCAGAAATTGCCACACTTCTCCGTGAGTTCCCGTCGTCAGTGACTCTCTTACCACCCTCTGACAATTCGGGGTAGCGGCTCCGAGAGCTGTTTACCCCGAGTTGCCAGCAGGTAAGAGGTGGGACGGTCCCGGAGGTGGGGATCGGGGCGCGTGCCGAAGGCGAGTGCCCCCAACAAAACTTTTGGCTGAGGGCCCCAGATCGGTGGCTCCCCTGCCACCCTCTGACAATTCGGGGTAGTGGCTCCGAGAGCTATTTACCCCGAGTTGCCAGCGGGTGAGAGGTGGGTCGACCGATGGTACGGGGCTCGGGGCGTTTGCCAAAGACGAGCGTCCTAAATCTTAATGAAAATTTTTTGGGGGAGAGCTGAAATCCCGGCCAAAGGTCCAAGACCTCGGGTGTTCGGAGGGTCGTCGGGTTGTGGCTCGAAGGCACGGCCGAGCGTGAAGCCCTGTTAGCTTGAGAAAGCTAAGGTGTGGCTCGAAGTTAGTTTAGAAGGTCGAGCCCCCTTAATCTCGGAAGGGTTTTCAGGTTGTGGCTCGGAGGCGTTGCCGAGCATGAAGCCCTGTTAGCGTGAGAAATCTAGGGCATGGCTCGAGGTCAGTGCCGAGGGTCGAGTCCCCTTAACTTGGAAGGGTTGTCGGGTTGTGGCTCGGAGGCGCTGCCGAGCGTGAAGCCCTGTCACCTTGAGAAATCTAGGGCATGGCTCGAGGTCAGTGCCGAGGGTTGAGCCCCCTTAACTTGGAAGGGTTATCGGGTTGTGGCTTGGAGGCGCTGCCGAGCGCGAAGCCCTGTCAGCTTGAGAAAGCTAGGGCGTGGCTCGAGGTCAGTACCGAGGGTCGAGCCCCCTTAACTTATTTTAAGAAAGATAGGGTGTAGCTTGAGGCCATCGCCGAGCGTTAAGGTCGCAGAGCTTGAAAAAGCCCAGGCCTTGCTCGGGGTCGATGCCGTATGTCGAGCCCCCATACTTGTTTTAAGAAAGCTGGCATGAGGCAAAAAATGAGAAAAAGATTACATCATATTTACTTGCTAAAAAACGAGGCACGTGGTGCCGATTACATTATGCTATTTACAAAGGGAAGTTACAAGAGTTGCTCCTCCCCCTCGAGGAATTTGATGTGGTGTTCCGCGTTCCAGGGTCTCTTCACAGCCCTACCCTTGGGGTTGGTGAGTCGGTATGTCCCGGGGTGCACAACTTCGGAAACCTTGTACGGGCCCTCCCAATTGGGTGCCAGCTTCCTCTTTTGGCCCGGATTGGATACCGCCAGCTTTCTGAGCACGAGGTCCCCGAGTTTGATGTCGGTGGGACGGACCTTCTTGTTGTAGAACCTTTCGATCCTCTGTTGATACATGCTCCTTCTGATGGTTGATTCTCCTTGACCTCGTCTATGAGGTCCAGGTTAGCACGTAGTTGCGCCGAGTTGCTCTCTTCATTGAAGGCCATGATCAGGGGGCGCAAGTAGCCCGATCTCGAGGGGGATCACTGCTTCCGTGCTATAAGTTAGATATGAAGGGTGATTCTCCCATGGGGATCCTCTTTGTCGTCCGATGTGCCCATAGCACGCTCAGTAGCTCGTCGACCCATAGTCCCTTAGAAGAATTATCAAGTTGTTTCTTGAGGCCGTCAAGGAATTGACGGTTCGCATTCTCGGCCTGGCCGTTCGACTGCGGGTGGCATACCGAAGAGAAGCACTGCTGGATGCCAAGATCCTCGCAGAACTTTCGAAAATTCTTGCCCGCAAACTGGGTCCCATTGTCTGTGATGAGTATGTGCGGAATTCCGAACCGGCAGATGATGTGTTTCCAGAAGAACTGCTGAGTTTGATGTTCTGTGATGGTTGCCAGAGGCTTGGCTTCGATCCACTTAGTGAAGTAGTCGATGGCTACTACCAGGTACTTCCTTTGGCCCGTTGCTTTCGGAAAGAGGCCGACCAGGTCCATTCCCCACATGGCGAATAGGGTCGGACTGGCTAAAGAACAGAGGTTTTCCTGTGGAACCCTTCTTACTGAGGAGAATATTTGACAAGGACCACACGTTTTGATGAGGGCCAAGGCATCTTGTAACATTGTGGGCCAGTAATATCTGTGGTTCAGGTCCTTTCTGGCGAGTAAATGGCTCCCCATGTGGCACCCGCCAATTCCTTCGTAGAGTTCTTTGAGGGCGTACCTGGCCTCGTCAGGGGATAAACAACGGAGGTAGGGTCTTCCATCCGTCATTGTGTACGAGCATTCGAAGAGGGTCTCGTTGATCACGACAAACCTTTCCTAGTGGACCCTGGTTCTTCTTGCTTCGGATCGATCTTGGGGGAGCTTGCCCTCTACCAGGAACTTTCGAATGGGAGTGGTCCAATCGTCCAGCCGAGCTTCGTTGTTTATACAAAGGGTTTCGGGGAGGTCGATACTCGGCCTTAGAAGGACTTCAATCAATACAGTGCGGTCGAGGCCTTCAAAGGACGAGAAGGCAAGCTTTGACAGGGCATCCGCTTGGGCGTTCTGCTCTCTTGGGATCCGTAGTACTGCGGAACAGTCGAAGGATGTTAAGAGCCGCTGGACTACTGCCAAGTACCGGACCATCCGATCATCACGAGCCTCGTACTCCCCGGTGATCTGATTGACCATAAGTTGAGAGCCGCTATAGGCCCTGATCTGCCTTGCGCCCGTCTGGTGTGCTAGGGTAAGCCCTGCGATCATGGCTTCATACTCCGCCTCGTTGTTAGAGGCCGGAAAGTTGAGGTGGAGAGAATATTGGAGAAGGAAGTTGTCGGGACCTCGCAAGATGATGCCCGCACCACTTATCGCTTCGCAAGAGGAACCGTCGACATAAAATTTCCACGTCGGATCGGCCTTCTGACCGTTGGGTTGCTCAGAGATGGTGCACTCTGTGATGAATTCGGCGAGGGCCTACCCCTTAATGGTTGTTCTTGGCTGCTAGCTGATGTCGTATTGAATTAGCTCGGTCAACCATTTGACCAATTGGCCAGAGCTCTCTGGCTTATGGAGCACGGCCTTGAGGGGCTGGTTCGTGAGGACCTGGATTGAGTGCGCTTGAAAATAAGGGCAGAGTTTTTCGGGCAGCCATGACCAGGGCATACACTACTTTTTCCATCTTCGCATAGCGGGTCTCGATCGAGAGCAGGACTTTGCTCATATAGTATAACTGCTTCTGGACTCTGTCTTCTTTTTGGACGAGAACGACACTCAGCGCACTTTCCAAGGCTGAAAGGTAAAGCCAGAGAGGTTCGCCCGGCTCAGGTTTGCTCAGAATTAGGGGATTGGCGAGGTATTCCTTTAGCTGGTCGAACGCCTCCCGCTGCTGGGCACCCCATTCGAAGCCTATGGTTCCGTGCAG
This sequence comes from Hemerocallis citrina, assembly GCA_017893485.1. Taxonomy (NCBI): domain Eukaryota; kingdom Viridiplantae; phylum Streptophyta; class Magnoliopsida; order Asparagales; family Asphodelaceae; genus Hemerocallis; species Hemerocallis citrina. The sequence continues at coordinate 203,482,188 of CM030368.1, read as the reverse complement.
TGCCGCCTTGAAGAAGAGGAGGGACTTCTCTCCATACTTGGAGAGGAAGCGGCTGATGGCCACCAGTCTTTCCATGAGCCGCTGCACCTCCTTGATGTTTCTAGGAGGAGCCATGTCTATTATGGCCTGGAACTTCTTGGGGTTTGCCTCGATGCCGTGCTGACTGACGACGAACCCGAGAAATTTGCCCGAGGAGACGCCGAATGCACATTTGGCAGGATTGAGCCTCATGTTGTGGGTCCGAAGAACGCCAAAGGCTTCTTCGAGGTCAGCAACGTGGTCCTGCCCCCATTTGGTTTTGATGAGCATGTCATCGACATATACCTCCATGTTCCGAACGATCTGATCTTTGAAGACTCGATTGACGAGCCGTTGATAGGTAGCTCCGACGTTCTTCAGCCCGAAGGGCATAACCCGATAGTAGTAGAGATCCTGGTCAGTGACGAAGGATATTTTGGCGATACCTAGGGGGAATATTCGGATTTGATTGTAGTCCGAGAAGGCATCCATGAAGGTCAGGAGCTCATGGCCCGACGTTGCATCGATCAGAACATCGATGCTGGAGAGAGGAAAAGGATCTTTAGGGCATGCCTTGTTCAGATCTGTAAAGTCTATGCAGATACTCCAACTACCGCTGGCCTTCTTCACCATCACGACATTCGCCAGCCACTCGGGGTAGCTGACCTCTTGAATAAACTGGGCAGACAACAGTTTGTCTACCGCTGCCTTGATTGCTTGCTGCCTCTCTAGGGTGAACTTATGCCGCTTCTGGACGATCGGCTTCGAGCTTGGGGTCACGCTCAGTCTGTGCATGGTCAGGTCTTCGGATATCCTGGGCATGTCGGATGGTTTCTAAGCGAAGAGGCCGATGTTGCGGCGGATACAGTCAATTAGGTCCAACTTTAGGTCGGGGGCGAGGGAGCGGCTCACGTGGAATTGCTTCGACTCGTCTTCTGCCTCGAACGAGACTTCTTCCAATTCGTCTGCCGGTTCAGACTCTGGTTGGCTCCTCTCAGGCTGAAGTTCGACGACATCGAGGGGGAACACACCGCCCCCGACCGCCGTCATATAGCACGATCAAGCGGCCTCTTGGTTCCCTCGGACGACACCGGCCCCCTGCTTGGTAGGGTACTTCAGTTTTAGGTGGTAGGCCGAGGGGACAGCTTGGAAGGAACAGAGCCCGAGTCGACCGAGGATAGCATTGTATGCCACTTTGATGTTGACTACCAGAAAGTCCATCGACTCGGTCCATCTGAAAGGGGTCGTGCTAGTGGTTACATCTAAAGTCACGATCCCTTCTATCTATACTTGGATGCCGGAGAACCCGTAGAGGGTGTACCCGGCTGGCTGAGCCTGTCCTGGGGGAGCTTGAGATTCTCGAATGCCTCCAAGAAGAGGATGTTCACCGAGCTCCCGTTGTCCACGAGGATCTAGCAGACTTCGAAGTTCGCCATGTCGAGGCTGATGACGAGCGCATTGCAGTGCAGGAGCCGGATCCCCTTCAGGTTTTCTCCAAAGAAGGAGACAGGAAGTTGCTGGATCTAGGGGGAAGGAAGGTCTCGGACGACGTTCAACTCTCGGATGAATGCCTTGCAAAAAGCATTGGATTCCCCTCCCATAGGCCTCCCATGGATGCAGTGTAGGATGGCCTGGCCTCCGGTCTCCTCGGGCTCTGGGTCTTGCTCGGGACGCCGTTTGAGTGTGTAAGGAGGAGGCGAAGGCCTTCGATTCCTCGTATCCTTTCGGTCCCTCGGGTTTTCTCGGGTGAATTCTCGGAGGTACTCTCGTTGGATGAGGGCCTCGATTTCATTCTTGAGGGCCTGACAGTTGTCGGTTTCGTGCCCGTTATCCCGATGGAAGCGGTAGTAGAATAGTTGGTCTCGTTTCTTGTTGCTGGTCGGTCGAGGGGGTAGTCAGACGAGGTCCTTATTCTCGATCTCTAAGAGGATGGCCGACACATTTTGTGTTAGTGGCGTATACCTCTCGAAGCAAGGGACCGGAGGGACCCTCTTCATGGCTGTCCCGTCTTTCGGAACCTTCTTGGCGGGCTCGGCCTCATCAGCCTTGCGCTTTCCCTTCCCAGTGACCTCTTTGGTGCCTTCCTGGTTTAGGGCCTCCTCCGCCCGAATGTACTTCTCGACCCGGTTGAGCAGGTTGGGGAAGTCTAGGGGGGCTTCTTGGCTAAAGAAGCTTTCAGCTGGCCGTGCCGAACATTGTGTCGGAACGCCGCCGAGGCGACCCCGGCGTCTAAGGAGGAGACAAACCTTGCCTCGACGGTGAACCTCCGGACGAACTCACGAAGTGACTCTCCTTCCTTTCGTCGGAGGTCCAGCAATGATGCGCTCGTCTTCTCGGCCTTCCTACTGGTCACGAAGTAGGCCAGAAAGTTGGCCTCCAGCTGGTCGAACAAGAAGATTGAACCGGGGATGAGCCTATAGAACCATTCCAGGGTCGGGCCCCGAAGGGTGGCCGGGAAGGCGCGGCATTAAAGGGGATCCGAAGCACTGTGAATCATCATGAGGGTCTTGAATTCCTCCATGTGATCAGCAGGATCACCCTCGCCGTCATAGGTCTCGAACTGGGGAGGTCGGAATTTCCGGGGAATCTCTGCTTCTAAGATAGGAGTAGAGAAAGGCGACCGGGTGTCCTATGACCCTGAGGTGGCATTGGACCACCCTCGCCGAACTGGGCAAGACGGTTCTCCATTTCCTGCAGACGTCAGAGGACGGCGACTTCCTGATCTGGTGGGCGAGTGGAGCCGCAAGGATCGCTGCCCCTGGCACCCGATCGTGAGTAAGAGTGGTGGAGGGTCTTGGTTCGCTCGACCCCTAAGATGGCCTCCAAGACCTCGTTCCGAAAGTTTTGGAACTCGGCTTGTGTGACTGGAGCTTGCCTGGTCGGGTCGCGCTGGAGTGGCGCCTCCAGGCTGTTCGACTGTACTCTGGCTCTCACTCCCGGGATGGCTACTTGGGATGGTTCGGGACCGAGTTGGAAGCGGCCCCTACCCTCGTTCGGCTGGTTTGCCGGTTCTCGATGATGCGGCGTAAGTCGGTTGCGACCAAGCAAGAAGCGCCCGGTCCGGCTCTGGCTTTGCCGTCGACCCTCGGATGGTTAGATCCCTGAGCATCACCGTGGCTATTCTGGGGAGGAGCGTCTGGATGACGTCCATAGGTGCGGCTCTTCTGGACTTGGGTGCCATGTAAGAGCTCGAATTTTGGGATGACGTCCCTGGCTGGGATCGGACTGAAGTCGGAATCGAGGGTTCCCACAGACGGCGCCAAAACCTGATGCGGTTTGTTTTTGGGGTGTGGCTGCAACAGGTGTGAGTTCTTGTAGTTTGTATAGTGGAAGTTGTGGTCTGACTCTGGTCCGACCCTCGGCTGAGGGACTGGCTCGGGAGTAGCAGGAGTGAGGTGGAGACTGGGTGCTTGGCTCGGATCCAGCAGCTCGGCTCGGTTCTGTGGGCTCGGCTCGGTCCTGGGTACCTGCACACTGCCTAGAAATACCGGGAGAAGTCCTGGCGACAGGCCCTCCGATGATCTAGTCAGTCACTGGAAAAACAACAGTAGCTAGGGTTCAGGGGGAAAAAGTTTTGATTACTTGCAGAAGAGTGGAGGGGGTCTGGTATTTATAGGCAGGGAAAACGGGTCCGAGATCCTGTTGGGCCGAGTCAGACCCGTTTGCTCGTCGTCCTGACGTGGCAGAAGCCCATATGGCTCTGGGTTGATCTGATGATCACAGAAGTGCAGTTTTTTAGGGGATCCGGTGGCCCAGGAGGGACCACGTCATTGTACCATATCAGAGAATGTTCCATAACAGCAAAAGAAATGTTTCCCGAATTAGTATTATATATATGCAAAATTAGGGATAGTCAATTGGGTAGTGACTCATTCAGATTGTAAGTAATTTTCTTTAAGTAATTTGGTATCAGAGCCTAGTTTGTGTGTTTATGTTCTTCCATCTTCCTCAGTTTGAGAGTCCATACAAAGATTGTAAGTACTTTTATCTTAATGATAGCTTAAATCTCTCGAGCATGATCTATAATTCTTCATAATTCTCTGCTATGATAGATAGTTAAAAGATTATCTTCATTATCTATCTTGATTTTGAGTTATTACATATGGTGTAGAAAACGAACCAATGTTGTGCTCTATTTCTGTGAAATATAGTATAAGCTTGTGGTAATAGATTGAGGTCTAACCCTGCCAAAAAACCACGGTTTACCCGTAAGGCAAGAAGGGGTACTATGTCTAACCAGAGAAAATGGTGCCAAAGTTGACTAAAGCAAGAAGATTATGAAGATAATAATTTAAAGACATGTCACAGAAGAAAATTATGATAAAGATATAGAATATATTAAAGAATTTGTAGCATGGAAAATACCATAGCTACTCCAAATGATACATACATGTGTTAATAAAGTCTTGACAAAGAAAAATATGAACACTTTGTTCATCTTCCCACACATGGGAAAGTTTATTCAATCTCTAAAGCTGGTATCTACAATTATATGGTAGATATGCTTCAAGAGATAAAAACAGATAATTCACAGTAATTCAACAAACAAGAACCTACACCCACAATAATTCACAGTATTTTTCATTTAAACACATGGCTTCCTTAAAGGTAGGCATTTATTAATTATGTTGTGATAGTAGACTGATAAACCATGTGTTGGAAATATGCCTCAAATATTTCTCTAAGATTTAAATATTTATTCTTTAGTTATTTTCTTCTAGATTTATAACAATCTATATATGAAATATTTGATACAATATATTGTAACTATCTTGAGATATTTGTTAGGATTTATTCATAACTTGATAATGGAGAATATATTTGACTAAGTGAACGACTACTAATCCTAACAAATATCTTAAGGTTACTACTCTATAAATACATGAGAAAATATTGTATTTATGTATCCTCAAGAGAAATGAATAAACAAACTATCTAATTGAGAGTGTTAGTACCCACAACGCACACGTGTGCTAAGCCACACCGGAAAGGACCGACAACTTTTCAGACTCCCTTCCAGAACGAAGATGCCCTGCGGGAAGAGAGAGTAGGAAACACCCACATCTTACGATGGGAGAAACATCTGAGAGAGATAAGGCGAACCCAAGGCAGTTGGTCGTTTTTAAGAAATCTCCATAACCATTTTTCCAGAAGAGCGAAATTTTGGTGTCTGAGGTTGAGGATCCCAAGGCTGCCAGCTGCTTTAGAAGTACAGATCAACTTCCAATTGCAGAGGTGAGAGCCCGCATTATAAGAACCCCCCCCCACCCCCCCCCCCCCCCCCGACTAGAAGAAATACCTTCTAATTTGATCAATCCTCTTAATCACCCAAGAAGGGAGGTAGAAGAAAAACATCATATATAAGAGATAACAGAGTTAAAAAGGATGAGTCTTCCTCCTCTAGAAAGAAATTTACTAGACCAGCCGTTAAGTCTAGATTCAACTTTTTCGATCATCGGCATCCAATCCGATTTATGAAGCTTCCCCCATCGCAACGGGATACCAAGATACTGGATCGAAAAAGAGGCCGGAGCGTAGTTAAAGAATTGCGCTATTTCCGATTGATGGTTAGAAGACCCTCCAAGCCAAAGCACCGAGGACTTTTGAAAGTTAATGGCTAAACCATACGCACATTCAAAGACATAGAGAAGAAACTTAAAGTTACGTAAGGAGCACCCGTTGCATTTGGTAAAGATAATGGTATCATTGGCGTATTGAAGGTTCAACACGCCACGATAACCATGAGAGCCCCCCCGACCTTTTATGACATTGGTGTCCCAGGCCTTACGGAGTAACTTACTAAACACATCAGCCACAAGAGAAAAAAGGAGAGAGAAAATCAAATCTCCTTGGCGGAGACCCCGCTTACACTTGAACTTGTGGCCTTCCGTCCCATTAACAATAATGGACGAAGTACCAGCGAAGAGACTGGATTTAATCCAAGCGATCCATTTCGGACCAAACCCACGCTGAAAAAGGATTTCGAAGAGGAAGTCCCAGCTAACATTATTATACGCTTTTTGAAAGTCTAATTTTAAAAGAATCCCCTCCTTATTGGATCGATGACAGTCGGAAATGATTTCTTGGGCCGATGCCACGCTATCCACGATGAACCGATCTTTTATGATTCCGTTTGGGCAGGGGATCGATTAAGGGAGATATAACCGCACTGAGGCGGGACGAAAGAACTTTCATAATGATCTTGAAGGTAGTATTGAGAAGGCTTATAGGCCGAAAGTTAGAAACCATATTGGCTCCCAAGAATTTGGGAATCAGAACAATATGCGCATAATTGATCCTATCAAAGGAGAAATTCCCTTGGAATAAGTAAGAGAACATTTGGAACAGATCATTTTTTAGAGAATCCCAAAAACGTTAAAAAAAGAAAGCTGTGAACCCATCTGGGACCAGGGCAGAATCACTTTTTAAGGATAACACAGGTGATTTAATCTCTTCTAGAGAAAAAGGCACTTTCAGGCTGGAAGATCAATCGTCTGCTGGCCGTACAATAGATTCCAGTCCAGATGAATGGATCGCGGGCTGTGAGAACCCAAAATATCTTTAAAGAAACGGAGGAAGGTGGCATGAATATCCGACACGGTAGTTATTTCAATACCATTGTCCAGAATAGAAGAAATACGATTACAACTCTGACGGTGAGAAGCATAGTTATGGAAGAAGGAGGTATTGCCGTCACCCTCCTTCAACCAACAAAACTTAGCCATCTGGGCCCATTTAATGTGATCATTATGAAGAACGGTCGCATAATCTTTTTTACATGACACCCTTTCGGAGCGAAGTAAATCCGAAATAGGTCCACGTTCCTCAAGTTGATCAATGGATTGAATGATTGAAAGTAAAATATTTTTAAGAAAATTAGCGTTAGCAAGATTTTCTTTACGCCAAATTTTACAACCATATTTGATAGCATAGAGCTTAATCAGAATACGACCAAGTCCGGAAGAGCCTGTAATAGATGAGAGGCATTCCGTAACAAGGTTGACAAAGATCTAGTCTTCCAACCAAAACTTTTCAAAGCAGAATTTGTAAGGTCTGAAGAAGTTATAGTTAGGTAACCTCAAGCTCGCAAACGCTTACCCTGCGTTATACCATTTAGCTTCCAATTCCTCCGCTACGGTGGAAGACTATGTTATGGTTATCAATAACCAAAAATTTTGGTCGATTGCTTTCTCGTGCGTTCTACCTCTGTCTCTTGTGGTCTGCCTTCAAGACCTTTTCAGTTGCATCAACCTTTACCTCTGGCATCCCATTGACGGCTTCAAATGGAGATGGACCAGCTCTGGTAATTACTCAGTTAAACCCTTCTATAATTTTCTCAATTTTGGGGGTATCTACTCCCCGTGTGCTAAGTTCCTATGGTCTAGTTGTGTTCCCCTCAAAGCTAAAATCTTAAATTAGTTAGCACTTAACAACAAACTTCTTACCATTGATGTCCTTAACAAGAGGAACCTGGCCGTAGGGCAATCTTGCGCTTTGTGATCCTCAAATCATGAGGACGCGGACCATCTGTTTCTTAAATGTAGCTTTATCCAACCGTTATGGATGATTTCCGTTATTGCCTGGCAAGCGCCGCATATCCCCTGTGATTTTTCAACCTGTTGGAGGAATCAATCACTCAGAAAAGAATTCCATAAATTCTGGAACCTTTCTATTATGGCCATAATTTGGGTTATCTGGTCTGAACGAAACAATTGTATTTTTAACCAATCGGTTTCGTCGATTGATAGCATTATCGAGGATTTTTTATTTTTTGTTAAGTTCTGGCCGTCCACTTTAAAGTATGATAAAGTGGAAGGTTTGCACCTTTCTCTCCTGGATGAGGCAATTAGATTATTTCGTTCAACTTATTATTAATATCAATATTCTTCTCTTTATCTAATATGTGTTGTCTTTCCTTCATTGTGCAGACCTGATGCTGTTGTGGTGGTTGTTTGCCTTCTTCTTGGCCGGTTTTTTGGGTCTTTTTGTTTTTGACCGTCAGGTTTGGTCTGTGCTCCTCTGTTTCGTCTGTTCTGGTTTGGGGGTTTTAGCTCGTCTGGTTCGATTATGATGTATAGAAGGTCCTCCTCCTTTTCGGTGCTATAAGGCTGGAGGTCTTTTGGGGTGTTCTTGGGTCTATCTTTGGCTCCCCCTTCTCTTATGTGGCCACTGGATTTATCTAATGTTTATTTGGTTCTCTTTTTAGTTGTATTGGTTTACTCTGCTGGCTATGTTTATGCTGTTATGGTTGCAATGATGTTATCTGTGTTTTCGTTGTTTTTGGTTATTTTCTGGGTTGCTGTTTCTTAGGATCTCAGCTATTTGGGTTATTTTAGCTACATTGTCCATCTCTTTTCTTTGTATCGCTCATCCCCTCACTACTTCGATCTAGTAGGCAGTGGTAAACTTAGCTATTACTTATGTTGCTTAGGCTATCTGTTAGCCTCGTTATGGGTTGATTCTTGGTTGGTTCTCCGAACCCCTCCTTGTTGATGCCGGTATTGAGTCTTCATTTTTAGGGGCTCATGCCGTCATCACTCGTACCTATGTAGCTTCTCCTAATGGAGACTGCCATGGTTCTGCTTCCCCTTCGTGTGGGTTTAACTATGTGGCTTGCGGACCTCGATTGCCTGTACACTTGTTTTTCTAGCAGTCCTTTACGCCTCTGCATTCTGCCCTCAGCTCGTTTTTTCTTCGTCATTTGCTGTCCGTTGGCTTGTCTCTCTGTTGCGTGGTTTGCAGTTGTGCCGCGCTCCCTGGGGCTTGGGGCTTTTCGGATTCTCCCTGCGCTCGGGGTTGGGAGGGGTTGTTGCTTGGCATTCTCTAATTCTTGGAGCCGGTGTTGGACGTTCGCTTTCCCTTCGGCCCTCTCATCATTTGCAGCTTTCTTTTGTGATTCCTTGTGTAGCGATGGTCTTTAGTGGCAATTCTCTCAATTGCGCCTCGTGTATATGTCATTGTTGTTGTTTATTTTTTGTTTTATTTTTGGTAAAATTGTAATTTGTTACTCTCAGTGATTTATTTATTTGTTGGGCTGGAATCGTAAGATTCTATCAGTGTTATAAAAAAAACTATCTAATTGAGAGATCATTGTAATCAGAGAGGAAAAAAAGAAAAGAAAAGAGAGAGACTAAGAGACATATATTTTATAATTCTCTTACTATCTAATTGAATATTGATTTTGAAATATCTTCTTTTGTTCTTCTTTCTACTACTTCTCTACATTTTGAAAATACCATTTATTTTTTTGAATTCTCCAAAGAATAACTAGTTGTTGGGTCCCTATCAAATACCGTGATTTTGACTTAGCAATTGGTATCAGAGCGACAGAGTTAGAAGATCCAGCGTCTACTTCCGACACCGCTTCAACAACTTGTCACTTATAGAGATGATCGATGGCAACAAGATGGATATACTTTTGCAACATTATCTACTGAATAAAGAGCAAAGACAATCAAATATTGAAGTTTGGGAAAACTACAAATGCAAGAAGTGTTCCTTCAGACAGCTCTATTTTTCTGACAATCTCTCGAATATGATGGGTGAGAAGTTCATGCAAGCAGACTCGAAGATAAAAGAGTACTTATACTATCCTCCTCCTCTACATAACTATTGTGAGGAACGCCCACGAAAAAGCTAAACACCCATCCATCCATGCTCAAATAAGGAGTCACTACCCAGTTGACAACTTTTCCAACTATAGCATGTACGAAGTCCAACTCGGCGCGGAACCTAGAATGATGTCTGAAATAGCTAAAAATCCTGCAGAGGTGACGAAAGCCAATAAGAAAGGGAGCCTTGTTAAAGTGGCCGATCCATTTAGCAAATGGAAGAACAAATAGCTCATTGACTCATGAAGACCTTCTAGTTGGAATAAGCGAATCATATTTGAGTCAAGGAAAAGATTGTTTGAAATTTGCCTCAAATATTTCTCTAAGATTTAGACTCTTTATTCTTTAATTAGTTATTTTCTTTTTGATTTACATTTTTTTATATTTGAAATATTTGATACAATCTCTTGTAACTATCGTGAGATATTTGTTCAGATTTATTCCTAACTTGATAAGGGATAATATATTTGACTAAGTCAAAAACTACTAACCCTCACAAATATCTCAAGGTTACTACTCTATAAATACATGAGAAAAGATTTTATCTATGTATCCTCAAGAGAAAGAATGAAACTAGCAATCTAATTGAGGGATCATTGTAATCAAAGAAAGAAAAAGAAAAGAGAGAGACTAAGGCTATATCTCTAATCTCTAATATTATAATGGGAGAAGACCATAGTTTCATTTGTCATTTGTCATTTTGTCATTCTACCAACATGTGCAACGCACGTACATTATGGTTTGTGTCTATTTTATATGAGAAATCAGGATATTTCACAATGACTCAATGAGGAGTACATCTCCAGTCTCTAATCTCACTAATCTCTAATCTCTAATATTATAATGAGAGAAGGCCTTAGTGTCATTTGTCATTTTGTCATTCTACCAACATGTGCAACACACGTACATAACTAATATAAAGGAGGTTTCCAGTTCAAATCCTCCCTACATCAGAGTTTTTATTTTTATTTTTTGAAATTATTAAAACGTGCATCACACATGTAAATTACTAGTATTTTGTAATTCTCTTACTATCTAATTGAATTTTGGTTCTGAAATATCTTCTTTTACTATTATTCCTACTACTTTTCTACTTGTTGCAAATTCTATTTATTTTGCCAAATTCTCCGAAGAAGAATGAGTTGTTGGATAACTATCTAATTCCGCGATTTTGACCTAACACTATGTAAAGCAAAGTTGTCCATCTCACAATTGAATTTGTATTTTCCATGCTAGCGATGTGCAAGTGCGATGCACGCCCTAACAAATTTTTTTTTTGTAAGTAAAGACTATGACTGTTATATATGTGTGTGTATATATATAGTTATAGACACACACACACATGTACCCAATGAACTAAAATAAATAAACGGAAGATGATTAAAAAAATTTATTAAGCATTTAATTAAACAATGAAAACCCCAAATCAGAAAAATTTAGCAATCAAAACATAAAGTACATATCTAAAAATGAGTAGTAGAAGACGAATAACTGATATCAACTCATGTTGCGAGATAAGATGCATCCAATTCAAAAAAAGAGATGAAATCCAACTTTAATATATCAGCACAAAACCCAGTTCAGTTCCCTCTCACGTTCCCGTCTATCTTTAATCCCTTGACCAATTTCACAGAAGCAATGAATGACCGAAAAGCAACTTCCCTCCGTCCTCATCCTGACCAATATCACACTTTTAATACATAAATTATATCAATGAATAATGCAATTTACTTTTGACATATAGTAATATGATTTTAAAGTTATGCAATCAATGAATAATACCATAATAGAGAAGTGTGATTGAGCGAGGGGTTGGACCTAAGAAGTCACGCTTTTGACAAAAAAATCCTCCTAACTTTCTCCACACCAATAACTATGTTGAATCCCCTGACTAATATCACTGAAAGAAATGAACGACAGAACGAAGTTATCTTCGTCTAATCTTAACCATTATCAAACTCCTAATACATAAATTCAAACATTTTATAATGTAATTTAATTTTGATATACAGTGTATATGGACCTAAAGCTATGCATATAGTGAGAAACAGGGTAAATGAGAAGCGTTAAAATCACTGAGTAAGTGAATGAACCTAACAACTCGAGCTTCTAACAGCTGTACCAATCATCTCTCTGTCTATCATTCCTTTGCTAATAATCCTTGCATGCACATCCAAATCACAACTAAAATTAGAAAGTAAAACTGTAAATGAGCAAAATAAAATGGAAATTAGAAATGTGAAGGGGAAATGAAGAAGATAGTACCTTTTTTGGATCTGTTGTTTCAGTTTAGAACTAATAAATCAAAAGATCGGTCTTTTCATAAATCCTATCCCTACAAAGAAAAAAAAAGGTTATCAACTTCTCAGTATCGAAATCAAATTTAGGGTTAAAATTGAAGATGAAATCGAAATTTAGAAGAAGAAAATCTCTAATTTTGCTCGCATTAAGAAATAAAATCTAATTTGCTCAAATTAAGAAATAAAACTCTCATTTGTTTCTATTAAGAGACAAACCCCTTATTTGCAAGAAGACATAAAATCCTAATTCTTTTTTCAAATTAAGACATAGAACCCTAATTTTGCTCGAATTACGATATTAAGTCCAATGCGCTTAATAATGACCACTAACTTTCCCTAATCAAGAAGTGGATCCCTACTTTGCTTCAATAAGCCCCAATTTTGCAATGATTAAAAAGAAGAGAGATGAAACCCTAAAAATTGGATCAATTTTTACAAATCAAATGAGAAAAAGAAAAAGAAGAAGAAGAAAAGAAACGAAGAGATTCAGACCTTGGCGCATCAAGATCCGGTCGACACCGCCGTCGGCGATCTTCGAGACTTCGGAGATGGTGGGTTTTGAGGAGAGGGAAAGAAGGGAGGCAAAGCATTTTCATTTGATGTCTTTTTTCTCCCCTTATTCAGAGCGAGATATGCAACAAACATGTTGGTGAGGAACAATGGTTACTCTTTACAAATTACCCCTAGTTGCACAAACTTTTATTTTATACTAGTATTTAGCACGTGTGAAGCACGTTTTAATAAATATATAGTTTTTAAAGTAATATAAGATAGCCCGTGTGAGGCACGTGTTATTAAAATAATGGAAGAGTTGGAGTTGCACGTGCGACACACGTACGGTGATAAATTTACAAATGACAACTCCTCTTATCCCATTATAATATTAGGAGGTGTTTGGTACATGGGAATGTGCAAGGGAATCTCATATTCCCTCTTAGATTACCTTGTTTGGTATGTGAAAAGCATAGTTTTGGAAGGAATGATAGATTCCCAAGGGAATCAAAATTCTTTGTTGGGAAGGATTTTCATTCCCCCCAAAAACCATGGGATTTGAGGATTCTCATGGGATTTTCATAACAAACAATAAAATAACCAAAAAAACTAGAATAAAAAAAGAGTAATGCTTTAGCCACTACCAATTCCACTACCATTTTCTTCACTACCTTAGGTGGTATATTCCTATTGGAGGGTTCTCCCACCTACTCTATCATTCCCTAACTATTGGAATGTGCCACATAAGGTAGTGAAGAGAAATGTAGTGAAATTGGTAGTGGCTCTAGCATTACTCATAAAAAAATATGTTCGTCCCTAAAATCATGGGAGTTGAACATTCTCATGTGATTTTCATAACAGACAATTAAAAAAATTTTAAAAACTAGAATAAAAGATTACAATAATAAATGATTCACGGGAATGCAATATACTATACCAAACGCGATAATGCAATATTCCCAGGAATCTTTATTCCCACCCTCATAATTCCAGAAATCCTTTCATTCCCAGGAATTTTTTAATCCGTGTACTAAACGTCCCCTTAGATATTAGAGATGAATGACACTTTCTTAAATAATTTTTAATTATATCATAAATAAATTTAAAGTTTGAGAACATTTGGTAACTAACTAATTAATTAAAATTGATGGTTAATACCATTCTCACTTTAAAATGTTTGATTAAGATTAGATCAATGAAATTAGTATGTCTATAAGGGTCTGTTTGGAAACATTTAAGTTGGGGAATGGGGAGGAATGGAATGAAAATGAATGGAGAGGAATGGAAAGAAAGGGAAAGGGATGAATTAACTTAATAAGTTGTGTGTGTTTGGCAACTGGTGGAATGAAATTGACTTTTTTTTGTTTCCATTCCCTAATCTTGTTTGGCAAACAATGGAATATTATGGATTACGGCATTTTGAAAAACTTTCCCTAGGGAATGACATTTAATTGCTTCCTTTATTTTCTTTTTCAAAACAAATAGGCCGTGGAATAGGATAAGATGGGTCTATCCGCAGTATTCCATTCCTTTCCCTAGTTTTTTGGGTTTCCAAACGCGCCCTAAATGACACGACTCCAACTCTTAAATTATAGTTGTAGATATTTATGTAGCAAACAACTGTGCATGTTATTTCTCAACTTCTAATTTATTAGGAAAGTGATAACACAGCTATAATCCAACTGATGCAAGTAATTCATTCTACGCTCTAGCTATTAGTGAATGACAAGTGTATGTTTGATTCGAAACCTCACTGCTCAAACGATGTAAATCATGCAGGAGAGTTAAACATTTAAACAAAAGCAAATTGAGATAAGAGCTTATCTTTGAAGAAATTCTATCTATTTAACTTGATATTTAGTGTTTTTCTTCTTAGGCTGATGGTGGTTTTACTGCTTGTAAAATTGTTTCTTGTTGTAGCTTGCTTGTTTTAATTAATATATCTTGGACTGGAATCGTATGATTCTATACTTGTTATAAAAAAAAAAAAAAAAAAAGAAAAAACCTTGATATTTAGATAAACTGATGCAGCATGCGTTCAATGTAGCAAAACGGGAATAAGTGAAAGGGTGTTACTATGTACCCAGGGCCGGCCCTGAGTTCTCGGGTGCAAAAGATGAAAAGTTCAAATAATTATTTTTGGAGACTCTAATACAATATTTTTTAATGCATAAAATACATGCATATATTTGTAAGGGAAATACAAAATTGGGGGCCCTAAAATTGCAAAAAAAATCAAGAATCTGAGGCGGCTGCTTCACCTGTCTCAAGATGAGGGCCGGCCCTGTATGTATCCTCATATCTTAACTAATCAGATGACCGTTTCTCATTCGTACTACAAAATGCACTATAATTTCAACAAAACCTCCCCCAAACTACAAATGCAGAGTTTTGAACCATCTCGCATCACAAAGCATCGTATCACGACTCAGACCCAAATAAGAGCATTACGTAAGGAGAGTAAATAGAAGCAACAACGAGAGCAGTCGATTACCATTAAAGAAGTTCTAAACTTCTACATACCTATAGAACTTGATATTTTGTAGATACCGATGCAACATGTGTTGGGTCTATCAGGAAACAAGTGGGGCGAGCATTACCCTGTCTAAGAGCATCCACTATCGTTTAGGATAAAAGATCCATATATAGCATTTAGTATTTAACATTTGTCGACGAGCACTGCTATCATTGCTGCTAAATTTGGAAGAAAAAAAATATATCAGACGGATGATCTTCAACAGTCTATCTTTTTTTTTAATTGTAAAAAAAAGGAAGAATTGATCGGATGGACGAAGATATTCCGTCCGATTTTTTTTAAAAATTGTTAAATGACATTTTTGTAAATAAATAATGGCTTTTCGTAATATGGGAAAGAAAAGTTTGGTGGAGAATGATCGGACGGAAGAAATGACATTTTTGTAAATAAGTAATGACATTTTTGTAATTATTTCAATGGCATTTCGTATTTTTTAGGGAAAAGTTTTTGAAAAAGTTTTCGGACGGAATATGATCTTCTGTCCAACCATATTAAAAACCAATAATTTAAACAGATGGTGTTTCATCCTCCATATTCTATATTTAGAAATTTTCTAAAATCGCTGCTATCTTTAGCGATCGACTATTCACTCATATTCTAAATTTTAGGTTTTTAGCGAACGATAGTGGAGGTTTTTTTTATATCTCAATTGCTAAATTTTGAGTTTTTAGAAAACGATAGTGGATAACAAAACAGAAACAATCTCAAATAAACATCAAAAACCTAAAAATTATTATTACTACTTCCCGTCTACACGAAGCTGGATATCCATGTAACCATTTCTTGTTCGTACTACGAACTATGCAGTAATTTCAAATTTTCTTTATGAAGCGACCCATACCATATCCCGTCTTTGGGGGTGGTTTGGTAGGTTGTGAAATATATCAAATCTAGAAGATAACTAATTGAAGAAAAAAAAAATATTTGAAAAAAAGTTCTAAAAAGTTGTTTGTTTAGATATAATTTTACTGCAGTGTAGGATAGAGAGGAGAGAGAAATAAATTTAAAAAGTAGTAAAAAAATAATTAATATGGGCGGATGGAAGATCAAACTCCATCAGATAACTCATTCAGAAATTTCTTCCCCAAAAAATTACGAAAATGTCATCCAAATTTTAATACAATGTAGGATAGAGAGGAGAGAGAAAGAATATTTTAAAAGTAGTAAACAAAAATTAATATGGTTGGATAGAAGATCAAGCTCCATCAGATAACTCGTTTAGAAATTTCCTCCCCAAAAAATTACCAAATGTCATCCAAATATTACGAAATTGCCATTAAAAAAAACAAAAAAACTTAGACGGATGATCAAGTTCCGTCTGACAACTTCTTCCTCTTATTTTTCTATAGCATATTACTAAAATGCCATTCATTATTTACCATAATTCCATTTTTATAATTTTTTATTTAAAAAAAATGGATAGATGGATCATCATATTCTGTTTTATTTTTTTAATACAAATTTAGCACCAGCGATAGTGGATCTTGATGTGGGTATAGTTGACATGGCCCAATCAGGTCCGTCGAATCTCCTCAGATTTCACTCATCCCAGATCATAAGGTCAACAGGTCCAACAGGCCTTCTACCACTTCAGGCCCGCAGACAAACGGGTCTAACCCTGCCCATTACGGTTACATACCCGCTTTGCCTCTGCCTGTAAATACCAGACCCCCTCCTCACTTCTAAAGGTAATCAATCTTCCTCCACCTGAACCCTAGCTGCTCACTCTCTTTTCCAAAGACTGACTAGATCGGCGGAAGGCCTGTCGCTAGGATTTCTCCCAGTGTTCCTAGTCCTTTTGCAAGTACCCCGACCGTCCGAGCTCCAGCGGACCTTCCGAGCCGACCCCCAGGAGCAGACCTGAGCCGAGGTCAAGATCCGTCTCTTCCACTTTACAAATTACAAGAACTCACACATGTTGCTCCCTCACGAAAACAAGAAACATCAGGTTGGCGCCGTCTGTGGGAACCACTGACTCGACCCTAAGCTTGGACTTCTCCTAAAGCTGAGCCCTCCCATGGCTCCCAAGGCCAGAAGAGCCCTCACCGCCGGACGTCCTCCAGACCCCCTACCTCTCACAGTCATGTGAACACTCAGGGGTCTAATAGACCATAAGTCAACGACACAGCAGGACCCGGTTCGAGCGCTTCTCGCTTGGTATCCAAAGACTTGCAGCATATCATCAACCAACGGCATCCCGTGAATGACCTTCGGCTCCAGCTGAGTCGTTCAAGGAGCCAGACAGCTCTTTCCCACCCAACTCTGACACATACCACCCTCCCATCACGAAGCCGGGAGGACAACCGCAGTTGCTCCCCGAGGGATGGGCCACTTCTGCCAGGTCAGGGCGAACAAGCCCCAGTCACTAAAGCCGAGTTCCAAAATTTAAGGAACGAGGTCCTCCGAGCCCAGAGAGGCGGCCTCGGGTTCGAACAGCCAAATGCCGGCCTGACGCCCAATAAGGGTCGAAGCACCGAGTCTCATGGTTTGTCTCAGTCAACGCGGCAGAATGAAGCCGTCCTCCACCGCCTCCAAGAGATGGAGAATCACCTCACCAACATTAACTAGGGAGGCCCACAATTTGGCCAGGCGCATCAGCCGAGTCGACCCCCGTTCTCCCCTCAAATTCTAGATGCTGAGATTCCCCGGAATTTCAGACCACCTCAGTTCGAGACCTACAATGGTGAGAGTGATCCGGCTGATCACATGGAAGGGTTCAAAACCTTCATGATGATTCACAGCGCATCGGATCCTCTCCTATGCCGAGCCTTCCCAGCCACCCTAAGCATTCTAGCTCGGGAATGGTTCTCGAAGCTCACCTCCGGTTCGGTTTTCTTGTTCGACCAGCTCGAAGCAAACTTTCTTGCCCACTTTGTGACTAGTCGGAAAGTCAAGAAGACGAGCACGTCCCTACTGGACCTCAAGCAGAAGGAAGGAGAGCCCCTCCGTGACTTTGTGCGGAGGTTCACAACCGAAGCCTTGCGGTCTCGTCCCTCGATGCCAGTGTCGCCTCGGCAGCCTTTCGGCACAACGTTCACCATGACCAGTTGAAGGCTTCATTGGCCAGGAAATTGCCCCAAGAATTTTCCGACCTCCTCAACAAAGTCAAGAAGTACATCCAGGCCGAGGAAGCCTTGCACCCCGAAGACCTGAAAGAAAGCCCCACCAAGGTGAAGAGAAAAACTATGGACTCTGAGCCTATGAAGAAGGTTCAGATAGATGTGTTTGCCCAGAAGTGCTCTCCGCCGGTCCCCCATTTGAGAGATACACTCCACTGACCCAAAACGTGTCGGCTATCCTCCTGGAGATCGAGTACAAAGGGACCGTCCGCCTTCCTCCCCGACCTAACAACAACAAGAAGAGGAACCGGAGGTTCTACTGCCACTTCCATCGGGACAACGGGCACGAGACCGACACTTGTCGCGCCCTCAAAGACGAAATTGAGGCCCTCTCTCAGAGGGGGTACCTGAGGGAGTTCACTCGAATCAATCACAGGGACCAGAAGGAACTGCAGCCATCACCCCCTCTTCAGATGGTCAGCAGGCGGCCTGAGCTCGAAGACGTCGGGGGTCCGGCTATCCTTCACTGTGTCCATGGCAGTCCTTTGGGGGAAGAATCAAACACTTCTCGCAAAGCTTCCGTTCGGGAAGTAAACTCGGTTCATAACTATCCGCCCTCTGCGGACCAGAGGCTGACGGTCTCATTCTCCAACGAAGATCTCGAAGGCATCCGACTGCCTCATTGTGATGCCCTGGTGGTCAGCCTCGGCATGGTAAAACACGAGGTCCAACGTATCCTTGTCGACAATGGGAGTTTGGTCAATATCCTATTTCTGGCAGCGTTCGAAAACCTCAAACTCTCCCGCGAAAAGTTGAAGCCGGTGGGTTACACGCTTCATGGGTTCTCCGGCGTTCCTGTCCAAATTGAGGGAATCGTCACACTTGACGTGACCATCGACACGACCCCGACCCTTCGGACCAAAGCGATGGACTTCATGGTGGTCAACATAAAGGCCGCCTATAATGCTAAACTCGGCAGACCCGGTCTGTGCACACTCCAGGCGGTTCCCTCCACCTACCACTTGAAGCTAAAATTTCCCACTGATCACAGGGTCGGTGATGTCCGAGGTAATCAAGAGTCGGCACGTTCGTGCTACATGACCGCAGTATGGAGCGGAGTCTGTCCACTTGACGCGGTAGAACTCCCATCCGACAGAGGCCAGCCCGCCTCGGTGCCCATAGATGTGCTAGAGGAGGTCTCCTTCTCTGAGGAAGAAAAATCCAAGTTGTTCCGAAGGAGCCAATCTCTGATCCTAGAACTAAAGCGATCAATAATTGAATGGCGTCACAACATCCAGACGCCTTGATTCCCGCAACGAATGACGTCACAAGCTCACGTGATGGGCACGTGCCAACCATGGCCCACAACCATGACGTCAGTTGGATTACCTATGGGCTTTCTCACAAGTTCAGCTCGCTCGACACTTGGCATGAACCTCGAGCCACCTACTGGCTTTCTCTCAAGAACAGCTCACTCGACGCTCGGCGTGAACTTCGAGCCACCTACTGGCTTTCACACAAGTTCAACTTGACACTCGGCATGAACCTCGAGTTACCTACTGGCTTTCTCTCAAGTTCAGCTCGCTCGACGCTCGGCGTGAACATCGAGCCACCGACTGGCTTTATCTCAAGAACAGCTCGCTCGACGCTCGGCGTGAACCTCAAGCCACCCACTAGATTTCTCTCAGGTTCAGCTTGCTCGATGCTCAGCATGAACCTCGAACCACCTACTGGCTTTCTCACAAGAACAACTCGCTTGACGCTCGGCGTAAACCTCGCACCACCCACTGGCTTTCTCTTAGGTTCAGCTCGCACGACACTCGGCATGAAACTCGAGTAACTTACTGGCTTGCTCACAAGAATAGCTCGCTCGATGCTCGGTGTGAACCTCGAGCCACTTATTGGCTTTCTCACAATTTTAACTCGCTTGACGCTCGGAATGAACCTCGAGCCACCTACTAGCTTTCTCACAAGAACAGCTCGCTTGACACTCGGTGTGAACCTCGAGCCACCTACTAACTTTCTATCAAGCTCAGCTCACTCGGCGCACGACATAAACCTCGAGCCACCTACTGGCTTTCTCAAAAGAACAGCTCGCTCGATGGTCAGTGTGAACCTCGAGCCACTTACTGGCTTTCTCACAGGTTTAGCTTGCTCGACGCTCGGCATGAACCTCAAGCCACCTATTGGCTTTCTCACAAGAACAGCGCACTCGACGCTCAGCGTGGATCTTGAGCCACCCACTGGCTTTCTCTCAGGTTCAGCTTGCTCAACGCTCGGCAGGAACCTTGAGCCACCTACAGGCTTTTTCTTAAGAACAGCTCGCTCGATGCTCGACGTGAACTTTGAGCCACCTACTGACTTTCTCACAAGTTCAGCTCGCTCGATGTTTAGAATGAGCCTCGAGCCACCTATTGGCTTTCTCTCAAGAACAGCTCGCTCGACGCTCGGTGTGAACCTCGAGCCACCCATTAGCTTTCTCTGGGGTTCAGCTCGCTCGACGCTCGGCATGAACCTCGAGCAACATACTGGCTCTCTTACAAGAACAGCTTGCTCGACGCTCAGCATGAACCTCTAGCCACCCATTGGCTTTCTCTCAGGTTCAGCTCACTCAATGCTCGACGTGAACCTCGAGCCACCTACTGGCTTTCTCTCACATTTAGCTCGCTCGATGCTCGACATGAACCTCGAGCCACCCACTTGCTTTCTCTCAGGTTCAGCTCGCTCGAAGCTCGGCGTGAACCTCGATTCACTTACTGGCTTTCTCTCAGGTTCAGCTCGCTCGATGCTCGGCGTGAATTTCGAGCCACCTAATGGCTTTCTCTCAAGTTCAACTTGTTCGACGCTCGGCATGAAACTCGAGCCACCTACTAGCTTTCTATCAAGTTCAGCTCTCTTGACGCTTGACGTGAACTTCGAGCCACCTACTGGCTTTCTCTCAAGTTCTGCTCGCTCGACGCTCGGCGTGAACCTCGAACCACCTACTGGCTTTTATCGAGTTCAGCTCACTCGATGCTCAGCATGAACCTCGAGCCACCTACTGGCTTTCTCACAAGATGTCACGCCCCGCTTCCCAAAAAGGTGATACAGAATACGGATACGCAACTAAGTCCAGCAAATGATTTTCATCATCCATAAACTGTCAGAACCTTTACAATATTTCACATGTCAGGATCTTTACAACATTTCAGGATCTTTAAAGCTGTCAGGATCTTTACAAATAACAGGAAGTAAATGTAATACCACACAAAATTGCACATAGCTATTTTGCATCGTAATCCGTGCATAGTTGGGAATTGCACGCAATCACATATTTTTCCTAATAATTATCAACTTTAATTGAGAGATTTTCAGATATATGAGGTATTCTGAACCCGATGAGATAGACTTGGGATATCTTCTCAATTTAACTGTTGATTTGTCCCGATTGTTTTGACCAGACCATTTTTAAGAGAAACTTTAATTTTTATAAAACATATATTTTTATAGATTTTAAATTATATATATATTGGTCATTTTAAATAAAGATAGTGCATGAATCGAATGTAGATTCGATTGTGCACTAGGGTTAGAGTTAGAGCTTGGTAGCCTAGGGTATGGTGACCTAGGGTTGGAAGCTAACCCTCATCATGATCAAACCCTAGAATACAATCTTGATGTGATCCAACGGCTCAAACATTAAGCCATGTGTGATTTCTTGAACAAATGAGAAGTTTCCATGAAGCTTCAAGGAAGCTTCCAAGAAGCTTCTAAATTAATGTGTTGGCACTCATCTCATCCCCACATCTTCACCCACTCAACCCTACCCCATCCCCACCACACATCTTGGCCGGCCCATACCTCCAAAACCCCAGCTCCCTCATTTCTATAAAACCCCCCCACTCCATTCACTTCTCATCTCTTCTCACTTTCTTATCTTGTTCTTGTTTCAACAAAAAAAAAGTAGGAGAAAGAGAAGGAGAAGAAGAAAGGTGGAGTCTTTTGAGTAGGGAGTTGTAGTAGGGTGGATTAGTAGGGTATTCGAGGATGCTAAGTTCTTCAAGAGCAAGGCGCAAAGTGAAGCAAGCAAGCAAGGCTAGGAGCAAGGAGATTTTTGCAAACTTCATGTGGGTGATTTCTCTCAACTCTAAAATTTTAGTTTTGATGTGTATGTAAATTTTTAGCATGTAGAAATAGTTAGAGAAATTTTGATTAAGATATGTGATAGTGGCATGCTAAGAAAAGATTGTTGTATAATTAGAACAACTCATTTTATGAGTTTTTGTTAAGAAGCTTGTTTGTGAGGGTAAGTTTGGGAATTTCTTGCTCTCAAATTGCTCGAAATTTCGAGCTCAAACTTTGAAGAATTGTTATTCTATGTATGTAGAACATCATGATTTTTTTCATAATATTTGGAAGTAATTTAATAGCCCAAACATTGGACCCAACTCAGGACAGTGAGCAGCCAGAAGTGCTGCTGCTGTGTGAAATTTTGCAGTGTCTTTCCGACCTTGTAACTCAGTGTAGGCTAGTAATTTTGAGCTGAAAATTTTTGTGGAAACTCTTGTATGTGTATACAACTATATTATTAAATTTCGTAATTTTCTGAGTTCGTTTGATGCCTCGAACAATTGGAAGAATGCCACTGATTTGGAAGTGGCAGCTGAATCTGTCTATGGTTTGGACTGAAGTTTAAAAGGCCATAACTCCTTGTGTGTTTATGATATTGCTATGAAACTTTGGGAGTAGCTTATGGTATGAGTCTATTTGATGATTCTCAAATTTTGGAATTTTTAAAGGTCATTTGATGGGATTTCTAAAATAATTGGTGAAGGGTAGTAAATACCATGTTGAAGAGCTGCTAAAATTTGTGCTTTGTTTGAGGTGCCATAACTCATTGTGTGATATGAATTTCAATACAAATTTTGGACACAATGAAATGGTATATGTGTGGATTAAGAATCTCAAATATCATGAGAATTGGACTTAAGGTAGATTTGTTATTGAATTTCAAAGTGGACTATGTTCAGCCTAGTACAAGTTGACTAGTCTGTGAAGATGTTAAATTTTGAAACTATTTGTTAAGAATTTGGGAATTTGACCAACTAGAGAGTCGTAGTAGGGAGTCATAGCTTTCTAACCCAACTGGAATTTTGTGATTCCAGTTTGTAGGGTGAAGGTTATGTTTTCCAGAGTTGGGACAGATTCAGCCTTGTCAAGGCAGCGTTTGTTAGAAGAATCAAAATTTCCCTTGTTTGTATACCTGATGGAATTTGGTGTTTTTGAGGACTGTAATGATTGAATCTGAGGAAGTGTTTAACTAGAAAGTTGTATTAGACACTCCTACCTTTTCATTGAACTTGGAATCAAGTAATTCCGATGAGTGAGCAAATTTTTATGATATCAGAAAAGTACAGTGAGTGCGTGAAGGAAAATACTATTAAGAGTATATGAGGTTTTTATAGTATCAAGATGATTGAATTTGAGAAAATGGTTAACTGGAGAGTTGTAAACTAGGGTTTTATCTTTCCAAAATTGGTAGTATCAAGCAATTCTGTGTTGTGTGTTGGAAGTTATGGACGCTACAAGTTAGCAACCTGTTGTTTAGACTAAACTTCAAGCTTAAGTTGACTCGGGGACTTGAGTTCTATAAGAATTTGAGGGAGTCATCCACTAGAGGATTGCAGTGGATCTCCCTACCCTTCTAGAAATTCTGATTGTGTTGGATTCCGATAAGCATAGCTTGGGTCACAACTACTGCTATTTCATGGACTATTTTATCAGGCAATTGATGAGGAATCATTTGCTTACTGCAGTGTGGTGATCATGAACTATCGTGCTTTTAAAGATGTTTTTAGCATTTTATTTGGAACTTAGACAAGTTCATGTGCTTAGTGCTCATGGTGGACATGAGTAAGTTGGGTTATAGCTCTGGTCGGTTTGTGTTTGGTGTCTCGATGCCTGAGTATGTCAATGTTCAGAATTATTGGTTATGTGTGTGCTTACCTTCATTCAAATTGTTTTGCATCCTTTGGGCGCCGTTGGACTACTCGTTGAGGGTCACAGGCCGAGGTTATTGGGTCGATTACATGTGAAGGTATTGGGAATCAGTGGATGTGATTCCCGTGATGGTTGTTACTTTGACAGACCAGTGAGGCTCAACTTTGTTTGATCGACACCGAGTGTGATTTGAATAACAACATGTTTTCAGTAAACTGCATTGATTAGATTTTCTTTTATTGTTTCTCTTGAAGACCGAATTGGTATTAGGGGTGATTCCCTATAATCCGACTCGTTCTGAGAGTGGGGGTGGTGATAACCGTGGGATTGTCTCTTCCTGTCATTAGGGATACGTGCTACGGTGCGTATCTTGCACTGTTGATTCCTGAAGTATCGGGTAAGAACAAGATGTCAATTTCCTGGCGGATATGGGGTTTTAGACCTTCGAGGGCGTCATGTTCTATGCGGTGGACACAAACGGATCATGTTGGATCTTCTGCACAATGGATGTGCTGTAGTGTATTTGTAGGTTCGTCACAGCTTTTAAGTGGGGTCCGGGCGCCGAGCACTAGTGGCAAACCGAGACACCACTAAGTGACTACAGAATGGATGAAACCGATTAATCCGCAACCTCCCCAGCCATGCTCTACTATCAGGAACAGGAAGTATACAATAATAGAGTGCATTGCATGGTGAGGGTTCGAATCCCTGAAACTGGAGAAACGACTTGATCTGGAGCATATGTAGTATGTGATGCATGTGTTTTCAAAGTCTTGCTTACATTAGATTAAGTGCATATGTTCTATACTCTGTATTTTTGTGTTAGACTCAAGTCATGGCATACACGAACACTAGGAAATCAGGATACGTGTTTATTTTCCATTCAAGATGAATTGTGAGTGCGATAGTTGGAGAATCGTTGTTTCCTTATCAGCATTGTGTCAGTAGAATAACTGACGTGACCACTTAATTAGGTGCTGGATACCGGGTCGAGAGGGCAGGAGAGCCAGACCAGCAGGGTATCCAAGTAGGGTGGCAGTGTGCATACCCACCCTTCGAACAGGTGCAGAAATATCAGAGTCGCACAGCAGAAGGCTCAAGCCGAGGAGCAAGTCCCAGGGAGGCAGATAAACCACTCAGCGGAGTTTCCGCAATGACCAATCGATTGCTGATCTGGAAGACAGCTGACAGCTTCGCAAGAGAAGCCTGAATTTTCTTTGTAATCAGTTGTAATAAGTTATGTAATTTGTATTCCTTGTTCAAGGACAAATTGATATTTGTAATTATTGATGTAATAACTCTGATGGAAATAAAAGTGCTTAAATTTTTGTGTTATTTACTATGTTGAGATGCATTTGAAGGCAAAAATTCTGGTTGTGTCACGGATGTCCGATAACGGGGATCCGGGACGCTACAATAAACAAGGAGAAATCAACCACACATGCATGAATGAATCAATATACCAACAGAATTTACATGAAACAAAATTTAATAATCTTAAATAAATCAAATATGAACAAGTCATAAATTCTGGGTCAAATTGCCCAATCCAAATAATCCATGTAGCAAATTACATTTATTCAAGAATAGCTGGAAAGTAAACTATAGTAAGAACTCCAGCAACTAAAATGTCAGATCACCTACTACATCGGGCAGCTGATCACCATAATCTGCAATTTAACAAATTGCAGGAAAAAAAAGGAAAGAAAAACAAAACGCCCGTCAATGCAAGTTACGGACCGCTTGTAGTGCAGGTAACAAGTACAGAAAAAGAGTAAACAACATAGAGTAACAACGGAAGCAACATAACATGGAATAGACATGATATAATGACTAGCATAAATCAGGAAATAGAATCAAGTAGTGGGATGAGATAATAGGGGCATGTGACATGTGACAGGTAACAGGTATCATGCAAGCACATAAATATGTAACAGGTGTCAAGCAGCATGTACAGGTAAGCAGGTAACAGGTGTCATGTAGCATGTACAGGTAAGCATGTAACAGGTGTCATGTTATGTCAAGTCTTATATTTATTTCTATCTAGGTAGCACTTCATGCGTTCCAGATTTTTACCACATGGTTGCTACTTACATGCAATTTACGTTTAGGCCTAGTGGTGGGTTTCTATAGGGTCATGTACTCAGGTGTCATGTAACAGGTAACAAGCACGAATTGCGTAATCGTAAAATCGCGGCAACAGGAACATGCATGAATCATGTAGTCATGAAACATGACAACATATAATCATATATTAAGTAACAAGAATGAATCATCAGGAATCATGGCATCATATAATCAGGTAATAATAACAGGTATGAATCATGTAATCATAAAACATGACAACATATAATCAGATAGTAATAACATGTATGAATCATGTAATTATGAAACATGACATCAAGTAATGGAAAACATGAGCCCCCTTCTGAGTACACATACCTATATTGTCCACTACTAAGGTCTTTCCTTTAACCCCGGTTTGGTTATTTGTTATTATTATCAAACAGGCATATATGTGCACAAAACAGGGCAAGAATAACATGGCATGAACAAGTAACAGATTCAGGTTGGAAGATAAACATGTACATGTGAAAAACAACTCATAAAAGATTAGGACAACGAAAATTATAGTTCAGGACAGCAAGACAGTACTGCACCAAATCTGGAATTTCTGTTGCCACACATATGCAAACCTGGTTCCGTCAGAAAATCTGGAAAATCGACTCTCGGCCAAATCCAGCAAATATATATAAGTCATATGGTATTTCACAAAAATAGAACTCAAAACAGAATTGTATCCAGAA
Organism: Hemerocallis citrina; assembly: GCA_017893485.1. Classification (NCBI taxonomy): domain Eukaryota; kingdom Viridiplantae; phylum Streptophyta; class Magnoliopsida; order Asparagales; family Asphodelaceae; genus Hemerocallis; species Hemerocallis citrina. The sequence goes on along the minus strand of CM030368.1, from coordinate 203,455,386 downwards.
AACATGTTCAACCATAAATCAGAAGTTTGTATCCATAACCAGAAAAATGGCATAAAAACTTACTGATTAAATTCAAGAAAAATCAGGGGTATTCCCTAGTATATCAAGTATCAGAAAATAAAGTTTCATAATTTTCCAACGTAGATAATATAGTCAAATAAAATTAGAAAGCAGCAAGATACAGAAATTTTGTAAATCTGAAATCATAAACACAGCAGTACTAGAACAGCAATAAATTATGAAACAGCATGATATAAATCGAAATCCAAATCCGTCAAAAGGGTGATAAAATAGATATAGTGGGCTACATTTCATATTCACAAAGTTTTTATCAAAGTGAGTAGAATCAGGTTGAAATTAAGGTTCTTTACTGAACAACATGAAAATTCTGCAAGTATAGTAGTTGTTTGCAAGCATTGAATAGTTTATAAAAGTGATCAATTAAATCCACAAAAATTAGGGGTTAATCTCAGTCAAGTCTAGTTGTACTCAGCAAAATATTGGATCAAAATATTATCTTTAATATTAGTATAAAAATAAGTTACTCTCCAGAATTCACATAAAACCAAATCTGAAATTTTTCTACACATCTGTAGTAAAATAGCCATAACTTGCAACTCACAAATCGAAACTGAGCTCTGTCAAAAATTCTGGAAAGTAGACAGAATATAATTCACATTCACAAATAATTTTCGTATATTGACCTTAATAGGGTCTAAAATACTGAACAAAAATGGAGTAACAACAAAAACAGAAAATATCCTTCATGCATAAAATCAACTAGTTCATATGAAACATATTCAAGTCATAACAAAATGCGAAATATGGTAAACTAGATGTCCAAGCAACATGATATAGGGTATTTTGACACGGCTACAACAAGTCATACTACTCCTAACACATCAAAGCATACAAGATCATACAACACCTCATAAATCATGAACAACATGCATGTATACATCAAGAGTTGATTATTTCTAAGTTATTTCATGTCGTGTGTGTAATGAGACAACTACGGCGGGTCGACACATAGAGATAAGATCTAACAAGGGTTTTCATGAGAATTGACTCTAGAAACAAAAGCTACACTACATGCGGTATTTAGTACTTGTATTTGCAACAAAAAAATACAAGTTACTTGCCTTATAGACAACGGCAGAAACGATGCAAAGAGCAGGAATAACGAGAATGAATTCCCGGGCACGAACTCAAGATCAACGAACAAATCACAAACTACCAATCACGAACACAATCCAATGCTCGAGAACAACACGTGCTCGCAACGGGAGAGGGGACGACGACGGCTAGGGCTGCCGCTGTCGGGAGTGAACAGCGAGAAGGGAGTCACAGTCGGCTGTCGACTGGGTGGTCGAAGACAGAAAGTGGAGGTCGCGACTGAAGGGAGGAAGAGAGGTCACGGGATGATGAGATGCTGGATGACGGGGTGCTGGTCGAGGATGCTGGCTGTCGCAACGCCGGGAGGAGACAGGGCGACGGGGTCGCGCTATGGTTGCTTCTGCTTCGAGAGGAGGCAACACAGGGGAATGGGGGTCGCTGCTGTGGGTGGCACGACGCAGGAGGGAGGCTGGCTGGCAAATGGTGGTGCTGTGGTCTGGCTGAGCAGACAGAAAGGAGGTCGGGAGTAGTGGGTTTGGAGGTCGGGATGAGAGGTGACGGGGGGTGGGGGGGAGGTGAACAGGCGACTAAGGTAAAGCACAGTAGTGGCAAATGGTGATGCTGTGGTCTGGCTGAGCAGACAGAAAGGAGGTCGGGAGTAGTGGGTTTGGAGGTCGGGATGAGAGGTGACGGGGGGTGGGGGGGAGGTGAACAGGCGACTAGGGTAAAGCACAGTAGTGGGTATATATATATATATATATATATATATATATATATATATATATATATATATATATATATATATATAGGGTATATTAGGGTTAGGGTATTAACGGTTAGAGAAAGTGGATATCGGGTTATAGGGGGTTTTAATGGGTATAATTAAGATCCAATAGGGTATTTGGATATGGGTTAAAGGGTAGAAGGGTTTATTATTGGATCCAACAAGATAGGAAGAAGAAAATAATAAAATGGGACATGGTCAAATAAATAATAATAATCAAAATGGCCCGATCGACCAGAGATTAAATAATAGACAGAAATTTCGAATCAAGAAGATCAATTTTTAAAGGCGACAGAACAAATAGATGAATATATAGATAAAGAAGATCAAATACACGGTTCAAAAAAGATACAAGATGAATAAATACTCAAAAAGAAAAATACATCCAAAAATACAGAAAATGAAAAACAGGGGTTACACAAGAACAGCTCGCTCGACGCTCGGTGTGAACCTTGAGCCACCTACTGGCTTTCTCTCAAGGTCAGCTCGCTCGATACTCGACATGAACCTCGAAGAACTTACTGTTTTCCTTACAAGAACAGCTCGCTTGACGCTCGGTGTGAACCTCGAGCAACCCACTGGCTTTCTCTTAAGTTTAGCTCGCTCAACGCTCGGCGTGAAACTCAAACCACCTACTGGCTTTCTCTCAAGTTCAGCTCGCTCGATGCTCAGTGTGAACCTCGAGCCACCCACTGGCTTTCTCTCAAGTTCAGCTCGCTCGACGCTCGATGTGAACCTCGAGCCACCCACTGGCTTTCTCTCAAGTTCAGCTCGTTCGACGCTTTGCGTGAACCTCGAGCCACCTACTGCCTTTCTCGTAAGTTCAACTCGCTCAACGCTTGATGTGAACTTCGAGCCACCTACTGACTTTCTCTCAAGTTCAGCTCGCTCGACGCTTGGCGTGAACCTCGAGCCACCAATTGGCTTTTTATCAAGTTCTGCTCGCTCAACGCTCTGTGTGAACCTCGAGCCACATACAGAATTTCTATCAAGTTTAGCTCGCTCGACGCTCGGCATGAATCTCAAGCCACCTACTTGCTTTCTAACAAGAACAGCTCGCTCGATGGTAGGCGTGAACCTCGAGCCACCCACTGGCTTTCTCACAAGTTCAGCTTGCTCGACGCTTGGCATGAATCTCGAGCCACCTACTGGATTTCTCACAAGAACAGCTCGCTCGACGCTCGGCGTGAACCTCGAGCCACCCACTAGCTTTCTCTTAGGTTCAGCTCGCTCGACGCTTGACATGAACCTCGAGCCACCTACTGGCTTTCTCGCAAGAGCAGCTCGCACGATGCTCGGCGTGAACCTCGAGCCACTTACTAGCTTTCTCTCAAGTCCAGCTCGCTCGATGCTCGGCATGAACCTCGAGCAACCTACTGACTTTCTCACAAGAACAGCTCGCTCGACGCTCGGCATGAATCTCGAGCCACCCACTAGCTTTCTCTCAGGTTTAACTCGCTCGATGCTCGGCGTGAACCTCGAGCCACCTACTGGCTTTCTCTCAAGTTCAACTCGCTCAATGCTCGGTGCGAACCTCGAGCCACCCACTGGCTTTCTCTCAGGTTCAGCTCGCTCGACACTTGTCACGCCCCGCTTTCCAAAAACATGGAATACGAACACGTGACGAAGCCCAGCGAATGATTTTGACATCATCCATAAGCTGTAGGATCGACTCAGCATCACAACAAGAATATAACAATATATATATGCAACCAAGCATGCATAAATAATTCATTAAGCAACAGAAAATAATTTAAACATTAATAATATCCAAAATATTTTCAATGTCTGGAACAAAAGGTAAAACTCGGGAACATCAGCCCGTTACAAGTCTTAAACAATAACAAATGAAATAACTCAATTACAAAACGAAATGATTAAAGAAAGATTTTTCCAAGCAAGGCCTAGAATGTCTGCTCACCGATTCTGTTAGGTAAATCTTCTTGGACACCTATAAGTTGCTCATCTAAAGAGAGGAAAAAGAAAGTCCTTAGAGCAAGTCGTGGACATGCAAGTGGAGAAACAGAGAAACAATGGCAATAGTGGTAAAACAATGAATTCAATAAACGATGAAGTTAATAGTGTGAATAATGGCAATAGTGGTAAAGCAATGAATTCAATAAATGATGAAGTTAATAGTGTTGAACAGTGGCAATAGTGGTAAAGCAATGAATTCAATAAACGATGAAGTCAATAGTGTTGAACAGTTTAAAAGCAATAATAGTATAATATGCAATGACTATGACTTATCACGATAACGATGAACAATATTAATAATGGCAATAATAACGATAACACTGTTCGATAAAGATAACAATATGCAATGATAATGTGATGAGAGCCTTAGGTTTATTATTCATTTTTAAATCCTAGCTAATGCACGTGTTACTGTGTCCCATGTGTGCCGTACCACAAGTTCAATGCATACAATCAGTTTCGTTTAGATTAAGGTGGTAGATTCTATAGTTCATGTACGGGGTATGCTGACGATAACGATAATAACACTGGACATGTGTAATTTCTTACACGATGCCGACAACGATAAAAACACTGAACATGTGTAATTTCTTACACGATACCGATAACGATAAAATACTGGACATGTGTAATTTCTTACACGATGCCGATAACAATAATATTCACTGGCCATCATCCGAGTACACTTACTACATTGTCAACTACCCTAATCAACCCTTAACCCCGGCTTTAATTTATTTCCTTTATTCAATTAACACACAATAATGCAATTAATAAGGGACGCTAGAGAAGGTGACAAAACAACCCTAGGATCATGCAATATACTCTATACAATTAAATATACTAAATATAACATTATAAACACAATTGTACATTATAAACATAGAATCCAAATTCTGGACAGCAATAGGTTGTTGTACCAAAATCAGAATTCTCGTTGCTACAGGACAGCAAAAGTGGATCCGTCAGGTGGTCTAGAAACTAGACTCCTGCCCGGTTCCAACGCATACTTAAAGTCTATATTCCGACAACGGTGGCTAGGTGAATTTCAGTGTTCTTTATAGATTTTAGTTTCTGGCTGGGTGTCGATGTTGACTAATTTCAGTCGTAGGGGCATTAAATAATTATTACAAAAATCTGTAAAAATAATTTTTAACACCCTAAGCATGTTATCTACAAATCTGAAATTTATCTTGGCCATATATAATCATTAGTTCACTTAATTTATTAGCCTAACATGGTATGTACATGAATCTGAATTTACAGCGCAGCTGTAGCAAAAGAGTCATAACTCGGGCGATATAAATCGGAATTCAAAAATTCTGGTGTCTATTGATATCTAGACAAATAGGGCTACGTTTCATCTTCAGGGAGTTTCTGATTTTAATGAAGTTATTTAGGTCGAAACAACACAACAAGATTCAGGTTGGTGTAATTTCTATAATAGTCAACATGTCCATTTTGAATAAAACGGTTAAAAGTTAAGAATGATAAATTGGGGTTTAATAATCATAATCATAGCGAACCAATCCTATGTGAACATGGTATTAAGATAGTTGATGTCCATAATTCTAATAATTACAGTTCAACTAATTTATCAATAGCAATCACATTAACAATCAACTAATTTATACAAACTACTGTAGCTAGTTGTCATTAATGTCATGATATGAAATGTGTCAATAATTCTCTATTTTTATATTCAATAACTATAACTACATGGGTGTATGTAAGATCCTTATATATTAGAGGCAAAAAGAAGGCACGAAGTCGAGATTACCACTTGGATTCGCTCGTGTAAATCCGTGGTATCCCAACGATAGATACAATAACATTTTACGATATTCAATAGGATCCACTTGCGGAATTCAATAAAAATATCGAATATAATACAATAAATATTCGATAAGAAATGACTTGCCTTTTTCCTTGTAGACGATTCGATAATTAATAGAGAATAACGGGATCAGAATCCCGGGGAGCAATCCCAAGAGCACGTGCAAAAATCCAATAGGAGGGGAAAATCCCGCACACTGGATCGTCCAGAACAGCAAACAGCAAGTCGGGATTTGGCACGGCAAAACAGCGAACACCGAACGCAGCAAATCAGATCACTCCAATGTAGCGGATCTGGCCAGAATACGGAACAGCGGTGCTGGATTCGCTGTGGGTGAATATGGGACAGCGATCAGATCTGGGCTCGATCTCACGGATCTTGATGCGATCCAATGGTCGAGATCAAATCCCGCTTCCACTGCTTCTTCTTCCTTCTTTCGATCGGCAGAGAGCGAGAAAGCGAACGGGATCGCGGCGATGACTGCGATGCGATGCAGTGGGGGGGCTCGCGACAACGTCTGGGTTCGACTGGGGAGCAATTGACGATGGCGAAGACGGTGATGGAGCTTGGTGGCGCGCGTTGCTCTGTTTGTGGGTTCGAGAACAGGGGAGTAATGGCAGGGGGAAAGAATGGTTGGCGAGGGAGTCGACGGTGATGGGTCGCGAGGCGAGGAGGCAGGAGGTGATGGCGATGGTTAACGGCGAAGGGCAAAGGTTTCGGGAGTTGGGTTCGGTGGTCGAAGGAGTGGAGACGATGGTGTTCGACAATGGTGATGGGCGGTTGAGGTTGACGCGGTGATGGAGAGGCGAAGGTATTGGAGATGGGTGAGGTGTGAAAGTTTTGTTGGGTTCAAAGGTGGGTGACCGGGAGGAAGAGAATGGGAGACAAGGTGTTTTGGGTTTGTTTTGTTTTGGTTGGTTTCGTTCTGATTGGGTTTAAATCAGGGGAGGGAGAGAGAGATAGAGAGAGTACGGGAGAAAGGGAGAGGGGGAAGTTACGGATTGTGGAGATAGTGGGGATTGTGGGGAGTGATTAGGAGAATTGATAGGGATTAGTTCGTTAGAAAGAATCTGGGATTGATTTGGGTTAGTGGGTTTGGGTGAGAGATCCATTAGGAGGTGAATATTGGGCTTTGGGTACAAAGTGGGTCAAACTGAGGACAATTCACAACCCAAGGAGACAAGACAAATACTCTAAAATTAAATCCGAATTAAAATACAATGAGTAAATTTTAAAAATAATCAACTGGGATCAGGATTAGATTAAGAATAACATTAGGATAAATATTATTCAACACAAAATGCGACAAATAAAATGAATTACAATTACAATCGAGATTACAATCGGAATCAATAACAGAAAATAGGAAAAATGAAAACGGGAGTTACAACGCTCAACGTGAATCTCGAGTCACCTACTGGCTTTCTCTCACGTTCAGCTCGCTCGGCGCTCGACATGAATCTCGAGCCACCCACTAGCTTTCTCTCAGGTTCAGCCTTCTCGACGCTCGGCGTGAACTTCGAGCCACCTGCTGGCTTTCTCTCAAGTTCAGCTCGCTCGACGCTCGGCGTGAACCTCGAGCCACCTACTGGCTTTCTATCAAGTTCGGCTCGCTCGACATGAACCTCGAGCCACCTACTGGCTTTCTCACAAGAACACCACGCTCGACGTTTGGCGTGAACCTCGATCAACCCACTAGCTTTCTCTCAGGTTCAGCTCGCTCGACGCTTGGCATGAACCTCGAGCCACCTACTGGCTTTCTCACAAGATCAACTCGCTCGACGCTCGGCGTGAACCTCGAGCCACCTACTGGCTTTCTATCAAGATCAGCTTGCTCAACGCTCGGCATGAACCTTGAGCCACCTACTGGCTTTCTCACAAGAACAGCTCGCTCGACGCTCAACGTGAACCTCGAGCCACCTACTGGCTTTCTCTCAAGTTCAACATGCTCGACGCTCGGCATGAACCTCGTATCGCCTACCAGCTTCCTCTCAAAAATCACCTTGCTAAGCATGCTCGGCATCTACCCTCTTGACTCGACGCTCGGCACGGACTTCGATTAGGCCATATACCATGCTCGGCTCGGTGCCGACCCCAAACATTGTTCCCAGGAGCCCACCATCTCATCTTCGCAAAAACCTCCCTTCCGCTCCTCTCACGAGAACAAACTATTCCTCAACGATTGTTGCACACAACCCTCTAGGAGTGGGGGGCTTATGATGTGGGTATAGTTGACGGGGCCCAATCAGGATCGTCGGATCTCCTCAGATTTCGCTCATCCCAGATCATAAGGTTAACAGGTCTAACATGTCTTCTACCACTTCAGGCCCACAGACAAACGGGTCTAACCCGGTCCATTACGGTTACATACCCGCTTTGCCTCTGTCTATAAATACCAGACTCCCTCCTCACTTCTGAAGGTAATCAATCTTTCTCCACCTGAACTCTAGATGCTCAGTCTCTTTTTCATTGACTGACTAGATCGTCGGAGGGCCTGTCGCCGAAATTTTTTTCGGTGTTCCTAGGCCTTTTGCAGGTACCCCGACCGTCCGAGCTCCAGCGGATCTTCCGAGCCAACCCCAGGAGCAGACCCGAGCCAAGGTCGAGATCATTCCAATCTACTTTACAAATTACAAGAACTCACACATGTTGCCCTCGCATCAGGTCTCATCCTTCATTGTTAGTCAAATATTATATATGCATATTTTAGAGCAAATGACCGCGGATGCTTTTGCTCCTAAACAAAGATATGACCTAAGAATTCATTTTCAAGTAGTTTTTTTTTGTTCCAATCAAACCACCCAAAAATGTAGAAGAGTTCATGCAACACGAATCAAAGTACTCCAACACGGGTCTACTTCTCCAAACAAAACCCTAAAATTTTCGACCCGGACCTAACCAGGCACGAATTTTTTGCCGTACTAGGCCACTTTTTGATAGTATTTGCGTTTTTAGGCCAGGTCCCAAACTATTAGCGTTCGTGGGCTAGCCTCTGCCACGTCAGCAGCGGCCGCTATTGGGAATAGCGGCCTCTTCATAGATACCAATTTGTGCCCCCACACTTGGCTGTGTACGAAGGGGATCAGGAAATGAAGAGGTCGCTATTGGCACTAGCGACCTCTTCTAACTGAGGTCGCTAGTGGCAATTGCGACCTCAGATGGGCCTCCGAATGCTTCTAACTATGAGTCTTGGATGTTTATACTAAGGTCGCGATTACCAATCGCGACCACAGGTATGATAGGTCGCGATTGACATTAGCGATTATGCTGTTTGCCAAATCAGCTTATCCTCTGTGATGTTTATACTAAGGTCGCGATTACCAATCGCGACCACAGTTATGATAGGTCGCGATTGACATTAGCGATTATGCTATTTGCCAAATTAGCTTATCCTCTGTGATGTTTATACTAAGGTCGCGATTACCAATCGCGACCACAGGTATGATAGGTCGCGATTGACATTAGCGATTATGCTGTTTGCCAAATCAGCTTATGTGAATGTGACTCATAATAGCCTACCACTGTGGTCGCTATTGGGAATAGCGACCTCAGTTGGAGGAGGTCGCTAGTGGCATAAGCGACCTTCTTTACACATACTCAGCCCAATCCCCCCGTGCTCTACCAAGCGTGGGAGTACAAATTTGGTGGATATGAAGAGGCTGCTATTCCCAATAGCGGCCGCTGCTGACATGGCAGTGACTAACCCACGAACGCTAATTGATTGAGACCTGGCCTAAAAACGCAAATACTATCAAAAAGTGGCCTAGTACGGCAAAAAATTCACCAGGCACCGGGTCAAACCCGAAAACCAACCCATCCCCAAAGCCCAAACCCAATAAGAACAGATATAGCCTTCTTCCACCGCTCAACAAAAACAAGAAGCCAACTGCCAACAACATCCACAATCCACAGTAGCCATGGCTTCCTCGTCTTCTTCTTCCTCATGCCCACCTCCATTAAACCCCAAAACCCAACCCTTTTCCATCCAATCTCTCACTTCCAACCTCCTCTCTCATCTCCCCTTCCCCAATTCCAACCCCCCATCTCCTCCCTCCGATTCAATGATCGTCCCTTTCGCTCTCCCCTTCAGTTCCTATTCGGTTTCTAACAAAGAGGAATCACCGCCTTTTCCCTCCTCTTCTTCTTTGGCGGCGGCGCCGTCGATGAGGAGTAGAAGCTTGTCGTCGGGGGTGAGGATAGAAGGCGGCGGCGGCGGTGGGCCCGCCTTTGTGGGGCAGGTGTTCAGTATGTTGGATCCTTCTGGAAATGGGCTCATGACTGTTACTTCGCATTTTGACATCCCTTTTCTTTCGAAAAGGTATAAAGAACCGAGCTTCTTTTCTCGTTATTTGATTTTGTGAATTGAAGTTTGTAATTTAGATTTGGCAGAATTCACTAAATGCGATGCAATTTAAGTGCAAAATTAATGCCGAAACGGTTCAGTTGTGAAGATAGTCACTAGATAGGGTTGGGGAGTCTTCGAGTGAGCCCCTGATGATACAACACCCGATGTAACGTCCAAATTGCTCATCTTGTTCTATACGGGTTAGATAGTGAATGGATATGTAATCTAAGTTATTTGAAATCCATTTTTTTGTGTATTTCGAGTCATACAATTTTGTAAATTTAAAAGATAAACAAACAAATATACTTAGAATTACTTGATTTCTCATGCTTAGACAGGTAGACTATCTTAGGCATATAGAACGACTATCTTAGGCATGTAGAACGAGATGAATGGTTCGGATCATTCACGAAGTGGTGCTCACTTGAAGACTACCTAGGTAGGGTTATAAGAGCTTGTATAGAGTGGCAAATGCGGTTGGTAAATCAAACTTTGTTTATGCTATTATGATGGATGATGACTAGTGTGAATTCCATTCAGTTTAGACAATAATGAAATTGGCGTATACTTTCCATCGAAACTATATACATGTCTTCCCAGTTCATAGTGGTTGCTTGAATTAAATATCTGCGTGAAACCCCAATTCTTCACCTGTTTTGTTTCCTGTAATTTGATTTCTGTGTGCCACATTGCAAGTTCTTTCTCCCCTCGTGAAACAAAAAGAATCAAATAGGGCCACATAATTGGTTGATATTCACATGAACTAGACTGGATTTTCAGTTTCTGAGTGAAATTTGTTGGGAAAAAGTATTCTTTCCATTTAGCCTCCAAAATCACAGCTTAATACTTCAACTTGTAATTACTTTATTCAGTTTGTTGTTGGGAATTTGAATTTGAGAATTGGCCGGAATGCGGCGGCAGTTACATAAATATATAACTTACAATTGTTCTATGATTCTCTCATTAAGCATTTTCCCTGTGTATCCAACTGCTTCTGCTTGATTTAGAGCGGAGCACAATGTTTCTAATTTGGATTATGTATATTTGTAGGACACCTGATTGGATGAAGAAAATGTTTTCCATAGTGACCAAGAAGGAGGAGAATTCTCCTGTATTCCGTTTTTTCATGGATTTAAGTGATGCAGGTATGCCTTAAGTTTTCAACAGATTTTTATAATTATTTAATATATGCAGGTGAGAGATATAAGTTCTTGATAGTTATACAGATAGATCTCAGAAATAATGACTAAGAGTTAAAAGAACTGTTCACAAAGTTTGGTATTCAGTGCTTTCTTTGTAGATGTATTTTCTGAAATATGGTTGGGCAATGGAATGTCCTTGGAGTATTGATAAAAGATAGGAGTAGTAAAACATGTGAATACTAATCCAGGCATGCTTGTGAACGTATCTTTCATGTGTTTCTTAATATAGCCTTCCAGTTTATGTACTACTAGTGCTTAATGAAGCAGTATCCAGAACTAAACTTCATTTGGCTAGTAGATTTAGACCCAGCAAACCTTTCCTAGTTGGCCTTTCTAGCACTCTGCAGCACTATTAGTTTCTTATTAAAATGTTTCGTCGTAACATTATTTTGATTTTATCATAGCTGTTTGCACTCACCCGCACAGTGATTGGAGGGTTTCGCCACCTTTTTAGAAGAAAATAAATTTGTTGATTACTTTGTATATTTTGATTGATCATGTATATGGAGCGACTGTAAAAAGAGCGTTCTAACTTGCTTCACTGTTACAGTGGCACATGTGAAGCGGCTGAATATTCCTACTGGTATGGTGGGTGCTTGCCGCCTAGATGTAGCATATCAACATTTCAAGGTATTGCCTTTTCAAATTGACTAACATACATCTGTATATATTCTAGAAATTCAACTGATTGACTTACCTCTTCAGACTCTCCCTATACATACAACTAGAATGATTCTTGCATCAAAACTAAGTTATCTGTCTTCTCTAATCAAAGGGCTAGCCCTTGTGCACTAAAACTTATTCAAAAGGATTTCCCTGAGTTGCTAAAAAAACTATATATAGTGCAAGGCTTTTGTAGGGCCAATCAGAATGGGAACAACCTTATTTCAAGTTACCTACTGTAATTGCGAAGTGAACTACTGAACCTCATAACTCGTTTGGACTTAAGGAAGAGTGTTTTATGGTGAAGGTGATAGGATTTCTCATGAGCTTACTTGTCATAGGCTGACACTTCATATAACTCCCTAGTTCTTGTTTTTCTATATCATCTAGAGTTTTGTTGCTAAGTGTGCTGGTACGAGCTAATCTGCTTTCCAGGTTACATGGGAACTTTGATTTGTTTCGTAAATTCCTGTGTGAGCTATCAGTCATTCTGTTTAACTTCAGATAAAATTTGTACCAATCAGTTGGTTGAACTCACATAACTTCTTGAATACATTGCTGTTGTCCATGTTTTACTTCTATTTGGAAATAAGCATAGAATAATGGAACGGACATGGATTATGAGTTACATTTTATCTAATATCTACCTGTTCCCCCACCCACACCCACACCCACACCCACACACACTCTTCCTACATTGAAACACGCACACACATGTGCAAACATGCATGCATACATGCTTGATATCTTACATTTTTCTAAACACTTTTAATTTTCCATATTTTTATATGCCCCCTCTTCAGATTTTTTTCCCTCCAAACCAATGCTTAAGGGTTATAAAGACAAAATTGTCTTTATCCATATTAGATGAACACATACCTTTTTATATAATACTTCATCATTTTCAACTTCTTTGTTAATATGTTAAGTTATGTATATGCAGTATTTCTGTGCACTATATTCAATGTACTATTCATTTGTAGGAGGAGCCGCATATGTTTCAATTTGTTCCAAATGAGAAACAGGTGCGTGGAGATGATCTTGTTGGTTCCTATGCATTATAGCATTTAAAAAATAAATTTGAGTAAATTATTGTTATTTTTTGTTCATACAGGTTAAGGCAGCCAATAGACTTCTAAATGAAATTCCTATGAAAGGTAGAAGAAGAAAGATTGACGGAGTTCCTGTATTTACAGCCGAAAATTTAAATATTGCTATAGCAACAAATGATGGGATTAAGTGGTATGTGGTTCATCTGAATAAAAAATCATCTTGTTCTGCCAGTATAATAGTACTTTTTACAGTTTGGAATAATCTTCTCTTTATTCATAGGGAGTCAAGGTTCCTGATTAAATGTAATTTCAATGTTCAGTTGATTATGTGGCACATAGTAGCCTGTCACTCATAGACCTTAATTCAGGCCTACCATAAGTGTCTGCTTGGATTTTTAGTACACTAAAGGATAAGTCCAAGATGAAGATTAAATTTGATTGGGACAGTTTATTTTTGGCTAGGAGTCACTAACTTTACCTCGCCATGGTCAGTAATTTAGTTGTCATGATTTCTCTATAAATAGGAGATGGGAGACTACCAATTAGATTTCAGAATTAATGACAACAGTTTATTTATCTCTAGCAATTTGTTTGTAACCTTTAATTTCATTTCTCCGGTTCATTCACTACTTTTGCATATTCATTACTTTCTTTGCATTAGAGTTTTAAGACTCGCTATTGTCATATTACTTTCTATAATGGTGTTTACTTCAATTTCCTTTTTCTTTTTGTAATATTTTATATGTTTTAGCATCTTGGAGCATATTTTGGAGAGTAACTTGATATATCTGCCTCGTCTATAATTATTAGCTTATTGTTATATCAATATTTGACCTTCTAGATGTTCCTCGTTACAATGTTAATCTCATTTTATTGTTGTAATTTTCCATGCTGAGAATATCTCCCGCGATGACCCCTTCTTTATTATTTTCATTGTTGTGTTTGTTCTCATAATTTCTCCTGAAGCAATACCTAATTTTTATCACTGTAACCATAGGTCCCATTTGTGTTCAAAAGTATCCAAAAGGTGTTACTTGAACCAAGGTTTTCAAAAGCGTTAAGTGGTGCGTTGCGGTCATTGGACCGCCTCACTCTTCACCGCTTAAGCCAGTGCTTCACAGAACACTTCATTGAATTTTATATTTAAATTATTTTTATAATGGTGTAAATAGTTGTAAATTCCTAAAGGAAGCTATGAATTGTAGAGGGAAATGGGAAAAAAATAATAATTAAAACTTGAGAGCATATGAAAAGAAGTTCACGGCGTCGAGGGTGCCAAAAAATGTTGTCACATCGGCCATGAAACATGGTCAGAAAGAAGCAGCCATCTAACCTCAAGTTGTTTGGTGAATCGGGTCCGCTTTCCTTAAGTTATATCCAACTCTAATTTGGATCTTCCTGCAACATCCAATTAAATGAGCTAGGTTTTACTTTCTATCGCTTTCTCGCTGTCTTTATCTCTCCCAATTCATGGTGGCTGCACGTGCAAGGTAGGAGCAATAGCTTTCAATGCTTTTAACAGCAATCGATTGGCGAGACTTTGGGTGTGTTTTCTTTTTCTGTTATATCTTTTTGAATATATATATATAGAGTAATGTTCCGTTGTGCACTAGGCCTCCGTGTGCACTAGGCCTCCGTGTGCACTCAACCTTCCCGCCTTCGTATCGACGATCCGAACCATTCACATTGATCTACACGTCTAAATTAGTCAAAATATGTAAAATCAAATTATTTGAAATTTATTTGCCCGTCCATTATGTGACTAAAAAAACAACGATTTCCAACCATACAATTTTGTAACACTTCAATGGATGAGCAACTGAATTTTAAATGATTTGATTTTACATATTTAGACTAATTTAGATGTGTAGATCAATGTGAACGGTTCGGATCGTCGATACGAAAGCGGGAAGGCCGAGTGCACACGGAGGCCTAGTGCACAACGGAACATATATATATATATATATATATATATATATATATATAGAGAGAGAGAGAGAGAGAGAGAGAGAGAGAGAGAGAGAGAGAGAGCGAGAGCAACGCTTAGTTGCAAACGGGTCTATTTGCACAGACCCATTGCAAATTCCTCTTTGGGTCGTTGGATCAGATCGATCAAGATCCAACGGCCATGATCGATCCCGCCCATCATCCCCTTCTCCCACTTAAGTGGTGAGGGAACATTGGTTGGAAATCGTTGTTTTTTTAGTCACATAATGGACGGGCAAATAAATTTCAAATAATTTGATTTTACATATTTTGACTAGTGCCTAGCGGCTATATATATATATATATATATATATAGAGAGAGAGAGAGAGAGAGAGAGAGCAACACTCAGTTGCAAACGGGTCTGTTTGCACAGACCCGTTGCAAACTACTATTTGGGTCGTTGGATCAGATCAATCAAGATCCAACGGCCATGATCGATCCCGCCAATCAGCCCCTTCTCCCACATAAGTGGTGAGGGATAATTTGGGTATTTCAACACAAACAATTCTTCATCATATATTCATATTCACTCTCTCACTCTCTCGCAATTGACGAACTTGTAATTTTTGGTAAAATTTTAGCTTAGGCCATTGTTGGAAACAACGACTTAAGGGCAGCTCCAACCTAGCGCCATTTTGGTGCTTAACGCCAGAAATGGTGCTGATTGGTGCTCCAACCCCACGCCAATTCCAGTGACAGTTTTGGTGAATTTGGTGTGGATGAACAGTGCTGCACCAAATCTGGCGTGGCACTGTTCATCAACGCCAATTTTTGTGTGTACATTTTGGGTGTTTAGAGAAGAATATTATTTTAAAAATTATATAAAAAGTAGGTAGAAAAGAATATGTAGAGAATTTTCTTTTTTGATGTTAGAAATGGTGTTATGGGTTGGAGATGAATTACTGTTTGATGTGACTTTTACACCATTTTGGTGTAAAAATTGCACCAAAATAGTGTTGTGTTGGAGATGGTCTAAGGCTAAGCAAAATTTGAGCCAAAAACTCTTGTTCTCTGACTCAAATTTGTCTCAAACAACTTCTTATAACCTAGGTCGTTGTTGGAAACGACTACTTAAGGCTAAATTTTTTTTCAGCCAATTGAAGTCGTTGTTTCCAAACAACGACTTTTTATAACCTAGGTCGTTGTTCGAAACAGAGGCTTAAGGCTAAGCAAAATTTTGCGACAAATTGAAGCTGTTGTTTCAAACAACGACTGCCTATAACCTAAATCGTTGTTCGAAACAGAGGCTTAAGGCAAAAACTTGTCTTTGATTTTTTATTTGATTTTTTCCCCCTTTTTTTGGGTGTTGGGGGAAGGAAGGGGTGGGGGGGGATTGTTTATGAAGAGGATGAAGAAATATATTTTTGTATGTTTTATATTTTCAAAATGTGATGATATTTTAATTTATCAATTTTAAGTTAACTCTCTCTTCACTGTACTTATCTTCGCATATTGCAGTCTCCAATAACATGTGCTAGAGTTACTTAAGCTGCTGTCACCAATAAATCGGAGTCTTTCGGTTAAAGAATTCAAGCGGAGACTTGACCCTACAATAAGCAAGCCTATTCCAAACCCTACCTTCCAACCCTAACCCTACCTTTACCTTTAACAATCTATAACCTAGGTCGTTTTTTAATTTTTTGCTAATTAATGCTGAGGTGTGGGTAATACCCCCTACATGAACATAGTCCCATAGCTATAGCACTTTTGGTGAGGTTGTGCCCTGTGGCGCACAGTTGGGTTCTGTAGGGTGCGTAGGCGTGCTGGGTGCTGAGCGGACCCGGAGCGTTACAGTGCGGAAATCCCGAATGGAAGTGGCACGGGAAAAGTTATATGCCTAGGATGAATATACGATGACCACAACAACAAAAGCCTTTACTACGAAATTTTGGGTGGGCTACATATGAATCTTTCTATTCCGCTCAACTTTATTGCGGGCCACCTCCTTCGACAAATAAACACTTTCCAAATCCCATGTCAGTAGCTTATTCATGCAACTCGTCATGATAGAGATGCCTCGGTGAGTTAGCCTTAGGATTCGTTGCGTATTAAATCCGATTATATATTTTTGACTGGTTGTCGGCTACTTTAAGCACTTGAGTAGCCTATAGGGCATATGATATTAAGAATTATGGAAATTTAATAAACAATAACAACATTTTGGGCTAGAAATGGTAACTTGATAGTGTATCACATGAAATAGAACCAAGGCCGTTAAATCTCCTGCCACATGATTTCATATGGAGCACAGAATCTAGCGAAATCCAACTGCCCCCTTGCCATGCCATATATATCATATTCCCTCATGACTGTGATTTTTTTGGGTAAATGCTTTCCCTTTTATGTAGAACCAAACAGGGTAGTATATGATTAGAAATGAATATTTATTCCGAGAATCCCTCAACAACCCATCTTTACATCATCTTTTCAAATCCGCAACCAAAAGAGATAGGGAAAATTTATTTTGTTGGAAGTGTTTGCAAATTGTAGCTAGTTACAAGCAACATAAAAATGGGAAAAACAACAACAATAGAGCGTTCAATTATATTCAAGATACCCCTCAATTGTGTCATTCTTCTAAAAAAAAAAAAATTAATAATAATGCTTAGGATCCATACTGACTATTCTTTTCAGGTATATATTTCATTTTTTCTTTTTTTATGTGCATTCCACGTGTGCTTTATACTAGTCAAATTAAAAATGCATCCTTTTTAGTATTTTTTTGTTATCTTTGGCACATGTCATTAGGTATATCGTTATTAATTAGGCCCTCTTCGATAGAGGCCTTCTATGGCTATTCCTCTTCCTGCAATTCTTCCTGCTTATCCTAATCAAAACTACAAAAATCAATACTGGTGTAATTATTGTTACCTATTTTAACTCATCCATGAGATGTTTCCGAATGTCAGAATTTTATGGTTTTTCAAGTTTCTGAATTATCTAACACCCTGAAATATATTACTTGTTAAAATAATAATCATATTACTGGACATTAAGAAAGGTTAAAAAATTTTGTATTGAGAATCAATATGTTCATATATAAAAATT
The DNA here is from genome assembly GCA_017893485.1 of Hemerocallis citrina. NCBI lineage: Eukaryota > Viridiplantae > Streptophyta > Magnoliopsida > Asparagales > Asphodelaceae > Hemerocallis > Hemerocallis citrina. The sequence continues at coordinate 203,437,375 of CM030368.1, read as the reverse complement.
GCTCAATACTTCTAGCTTGACAAGTGATTATGATAGGACCTTTTTGAAAGTTTATTGCCTTTTTTGTTAAACTTCTAAGAATTCTGGGAATAATACAAATTTTTGATCATGTGCTTGTTTTCTTTTAGGTATACACCTTACTTTTTTGACAAAAAATTACTAGACAGTATCCTTGAAACCTCAGTAGATCAGCATTTCAGTACACTAATCCAAGCCCGGCACACACAACGACGCGGAGATGTAATGGATGATAGCCTGACATCAGCGGTTGAAGAAAGTGGGGACAGCTTGTTTGAACCTCAAGAGGTATTCCACGTTGACCTATCAATATTTGGTCATTAATATTGTCAATTACATTCTATATAAACAATCAACTAAAAAGTATAGACGTGTCCCCATGCGTATACAAAGTATAGACTTGCCACAAGTGCGAGACTTTTAGCTATGAGGGTTGTAGGTCATTGTTTATCTTATAGGATGGGAGGAAGCAGTATGGGCCTTCACTCTTCGAAATCTATCTGCAAGCAAAATGATTTCTCTAGGGAAATTGCTAATACCAATCACTAGTAAATTTTTAGTTATTGTTTAATTTCATTGTCTCGCTTCTTTCAGGTTGTTGCCTTTTTTGGCTGCTTTCAACCCGGACAAAATATGCATTGTCGCCTTCGTATCGGCTTATGCCTCTTATCCTCTGGTTCACACTACGGACATGAATTACCAATGAGCTTTTCTTTTTTATAGAACATCTAGGAACAGTGATTTATCTAAGGGAGATTGACGAGGATGCTTCCACGTTTACAATTCAGAGTGGCTAAGTGTGCCTGGAGTATTGTGAATACATATAATTTTGTTGGGATTAAAAAAGAATTTTTTAAGGATACTATATATCTAGCCAGTTTAACAGCTAATTTGTTTGACAACTAAAAACCTTTTGCTTAAAAAAAATGAGCGGATTTTGAAATGGGGATGCTGAGGTAGATGAGTGGTAACTGACTAGACACCGAAAGATGACAAAGAAATGATTGCATCTTTAATAACTTAGATTGAGCATGGGCCAGTTGAGATGATGATTCAGGCATGTGTAAAACAGACCAATTGCATTCCAGGGAAGGGGGAGTGGTAGGATTGTAGTTATTCGAGCGCAACGGGGATTAGGGTAGATCTAATTGGAGTTGGAGTCCTAGATTAAGGCAGTTTAATAGAATATCAATTTTATAGAGGCAATGACCCTGATTTAAGCTGTATGAGCAAAAGGATTGTTTCATGTGATTGTCCTGCTGTTTTGTTCATGCTTAACAAGTGTAAACTATTTTCCATTTTCATTGGTCTTCTTAAACTTCTAATTATTGGAAAATTTTTATTTACAAACCATAGGTTCAAGAAGTGCTGGATGAGCTGGGTCATTCTGGAATTCCATTGAGTGTCATATCAAAAGCTGCTGAAATTCAGCTCCTTGATGTCGTTGACAAAGTACTTCTAGGGAACAAGTGGATGAGAAAAGCTTCTGGCATTCAACCAAGATTCCCTTATGTAGTTGACACTTTTGAAGAAAGGTGCATATTTTCCGCCCTTACTACAACATGCTAATATTCAGCTTCAAAATAGGCATCGATGATTACTTGTTTGCATTAACCTCTGTCTAAATTGTTTTTTACAACCTCTGTCTAAATTGAGAAAATATCAGAACTTGATTGTTTGAGAAGCCATTCTGCACAGTTGACCAGGCTTAAGAATTTAGGTATCTAGCAGACTGATCAGTTATATCTCTATGTTTTAGTATCCGAATGTTTGAACTTCTGAAAAAATAGTGATACTCCAACTTTCAGGTATATGTTCATATGAAGTCTCACTTTTTAGTGTTGTCCTAAGATAGATTAATCCAAACTAGCTTTGATTCGAAAGAAGATTAGGACATATGCATTTGTGCAAGCAATGCTCTAATCAATGAGAATTCATTTGCTACCTTTTACTTTTTGATGAGCAATGATATCTTTCTCTAGATGTAAATCAAATATGTTTGTAGAGTATCCAATTAAGAAATGCAGTATGCAGTCTCCTTTGCATCAAGTTGACCCTAATAATCACTACCATGTTATATACTGCGATTATGTTTGCATAGCCACTATCAATAACATCATCAGCATGGCACTTCCCACATATAAACATATCGAGTGTTTCTAAATTAGAATTGTGGAGAGAAATTTTGGAAACTGGAGACTTTAGAATAAGCAGAACTAAAACACAGTATATAGAGTGTAATTTTGGTGATAATCGGAACACAAATGAAAAAGTAGTGAAACTTGATGGTCAAGAGATACCTAAGAAAGACTGTTTCCGATATTTATTCTCGATTATACAAAGAAATGAGGAGATTTATAAAGATGTTATACATAGGATCCAAGCAGGGTGACTTAAGTGGAGAAGCGCTAGTGGTGTTTTGTGTGATAAACGCATACCTTTGAAGTTGAAGGAAAGATTTTATAGGACGACTGTTAGACCATCAAAGATTTATGGAGTAGAGTGTTGGGCAACAAAGAAACATATCCCAAAAATCAATGTAGCTGAGATGAGGATGCTAAGATAGATTTATGGTAAAACCAGGAAGGATAGAATTAGAAACAAGCATATTCGAGACATGATAAGGTAGCTTCTATCCACGATAAATTTAGAGAGAATCGTTTTAGGTAGTTTGAATATGTCACACGTAGACCTAGTTGTGCCCTCGTTAGAAAGAGTGATTTGATAAGTATTGAGGGTAGAGTTAGGGGTTGGAAAAGACCTAAACTTGGGTGAAAACATAAACAGTGAGAAAAGATTTGATAGCTTGTGGCATTACAGAAGATGTTGTACTAAACTGAGCAGAATGGAAAACCAGGATTCATATAACCGACCCCAACTAGTTGGGAAAATGCTTTGTTGTTGTTGTTGTTGTTGTTGTTGTTGTTGTTGTATTTGGCTCTGGATCTAAAGATGCAGACACAGAACATTGTAACATGAACATCAAGAAGTGAATAACACAGTTCACCAGTTGGTCCCTTTTATTTGCCATTGTAGTCTACCAATATTTTATGAAGTAATAGTCTGACATTAGTACATATGCCGCCTGCAATGCCATCCTCGTGTTACCCTTCAACTGCTTGCAGTTGCCACACCTGTTGATCTGTGATACCTCAATTCTTTTGCTATCTTCTGTGGCATAAGTTAAGCCTGCTAATTTCTTTTCTCTTTGTAAGTTTGTTGTTACTTTCGGAGTTTTGGAGAAGAAGAGTGATGCTGAAGCTGCCATGTTTTCTTTCTTTTTTTCCCACCTTTTTTTTTTTTTTTTTTTTTGTTTTTTTTTTTTTTGAGATCAAAGTTTGGGGTGTATGTGTGTGTGTGTATAAAGAGGGAAGGTGGCCGGTGGTTGGAATAGGCGTGTCATGACCGGATACTTGGTTGTGTGTGTCCGAGTGAGAATTGATTAGTGCACATGTTTGTTTTAATTTTAGATTGAGTGACCCACTGGTGTTTTGGGGTTTTGGGGGGGGGGGGGGGGGGGTGCTATTACATACCCTGACATTCTCATCATATATTTTATTTACTTTTTGTGACTGATTCTTCTCTTTCTCATTTCAACTATATTCAGGCTATGTCATGGGAGGGGGGCCTGCATTAGGTAGCTGAATAATAAACTAGATTTTTGAAGGGGAAAAAATGTATTTTTTATACTGCTTGTAAAGCCTTAAAAATGGACAGACTTTGAAACTTCAAGTGTGAAAAGATGAGTATGTTCTGTTGAGTTTGGAGGTTTTTAATTTTTTAAAATTTAAAATTTAAAATTTCTTGTCTGTTCTTATTCCTTATTCAGAGTTACCGGTTTTCTTTATTTCTTTCTGATACTCAGATTTTCTTTTCATTGTTTGCTCGTATTCATATTTGCACCCAGGCGGTCAGGCCTTCTTCCACTGGAATTCTTAGTCCTCAGTTTAATCAGCTCCTGTTATAATTTCTAACCAGACAATCTAGAGTCATGCTTTCTGGGTTACAGTCAGAGCCCTGGAAGTTGAATCACCAGTGTATTTATGCTTATTCTTTAGGGAGATTCATAGTAAATGTGTGATGTGCCCTACTTATGTTCATATGTACTTGTCTCTTAATTATTTACATTTATCTCTATATGGCAATGGTTTTAGGACTGCACTATCTGTTTCCAAGCCTTCCACGTCAACTAGCTCTTCTAGCAATTCTGAAGATACCAACACTGGTGAACCAGAGTTTAACCTAAATGAGAGTGCTCGAGGAAGACGAGACCATTTTGAAGATCACTCCAGTTTCCGGCTTCCCTTTGGCGACTGGTTATCGAACCCATGGTCATGGCTACATAAAAATGCCAACACAAGGTTTCCGCTGTTCCTACCTGTTCTTTTTGAAGTTGCAGATTCTTTCTAACCCCTCAGAATATAATCTTCTTGTCTTTCATTATTGACAGTATATCTGGATCAAATAGTAATGACACCAAGAAACAACCAATTAGTCCTCTTCTCCCCAGGATAACAATGGTCGGCGTCTCAATGGGTGAAGGTGGGCAAATGAGTAAAGCAAGCTTGAAGAGGAGAATGGAGAATCTGACAAACGAGTTGGAGGAAACGAGACCGAAATCAACAAAATCTAGTGAAGATATAGAGCCTCTGTTTGTAGCTAATGTTGGTGATTATCCCACCATCACAAAAATGAATTCAGCATGACAGACCAAAGAATTAAGGGTAAATTGCAGATACCCTTGCTGCAGTTATTTTCTCAAGATTCCCACCCCATTAACATTTAAAATTTAGTTGCCAATATATGCTGATACTATATTGCTTGCTAACAATTGAAAACTCTTTTAAGACAGATAGATGTTCATATACGTTGTAATTGTCCAGGCACCAGGCACCAGGCACCTTTTGGATGTCAACCCAGGTTTCAAATCAACAAATTCAAACTCGAACAGGTATCTTAGAAATTTGAATAGGAATGATGGGCGAATGAATTGATCGAGAAAGATCAGAAGACCAAAAAAGCAGACAATGGAAAACTAGCGGTCATGGAGTCAAGAGATAGCCTATGTTTGTTGAAACTGGAGAACTAAAAAAATAGAAAACCTGGAATTAAAACCTTTAGCTGATTACCTATTAAGTTTCACGGTCGTAAGAGATTTCACCTACTGAGATCGGGAAAATGTTGTGTATTGGTGTATTTAGGGACACTGTCAAATATACGAAGTAGCAGAAAGTGCAATTTTTTTTTTCTTTTCAAAATTTGTGGTTTCAGTGAACATTAAGCGAGAGATTTCCTTTTCAGTATAAGGTTTGGTGCGAATTTTTGACCAAAACGACCCACTTTTTGAAAGTTTTTACCAAAACGACCGCTTTCGAAAGTTTTTACCAAAACAATCCATTCGCTAACTGAGTTAGCGATATTAGTGAAAACAGGGTCGTTAACTAAGTTAGCGAGTGTATACTTGACCTTTTTCTTCAGGTTTCACCACTTGGAGAAAAATCTGAAGAAAAAAAATCAAGTATACACTCGCTGCCTTAGTTAGCGACTCTGTTTTCACTAGGGTCGTTAACTCAGTTAGCGACTGTCGTACAAATGAATTGAAGAACAATATATTTTGGCTTGTATTATAAAAAAATCATTGGGTTTAGAGTCGAATGTGTTTGTACCACATTCGCTAACTGAGATAGCGAGTGTGTTGACTTGAAGAAAATTATATATTGATTTAGACTCGTCTCAGTTAGCGAGTGTGGTACAAACATATTTGCTAACTGAGATAGCGAGTCTAAACTCAATTCGTTTGTACCACTCTCTAACTCAGTTAGCAACCTTAGTGAAATAAGGTCACTAACTGAGATAGCGGGTGTATAAAAAGGCCAAGTAAACACTCGCACTCGCTAACTGAGTTAGCGAGTGGGTCGTTTTGGTAAAAACTTTCGAAAGTGGGTCATTTTGGTAAAAATTTTCAAAAAGTGGGTTGTTTTGGTCAAAATATCGTTTGGTGCTCCATATCGGAAATACGCACATAACTTGTCGTTCACATAGCTTGCGGAAATGCTGAAATACGCACATAAATTCTCAAAAAACTTGTCGTTCACATGAAGTATACTTTGAGCACAATCTATCATTTCATGTCACCCTGTTGTGTTTTGCTACTGTGACCGCCGCCGCCTTCGTTCAATGGCTGAATCCCAAGACCTGCTTTCATAACTGTGAGGGTGGGTTTCTACCATACTTCAGCACTTTTTGGGCATGCTTTTGATGATTCACTTGCTAACTTTCTTTTTGAGCTTTCGCTCTGCATTGATTTCTTATCATTGAAAGAACACAGCATAGAAATCTAAGTTGATAATTATCTCATCGACTGATCCTCTATACCTCTATACCTAAAGAAGGATAGAGATTATAGAGATAGAAATCTTCGATTCTGATATCATATAGATACCATATAGAGAATGATAGAAAGATCAGAATAATGTACATATTGATGATACCATAAAGGGATTGAAAGAATTATAGAAATTATGGCATACATTTTCTTGTTGATTTGATAGAAAGAACATATTGATGATACCATACAGAAATTGAAAGAAATATAGAAATTATGGCAGCTTGAGTAACATTCTTAGGCATTGCATCAAACACAGATTAGAAACAGAAAATACATCCCAAATTCACTCAAACATAAACCATACACGAAATAGGAAATAGCAATAGAGGAACAGACAAACAAACCACCAGTCCACCACCAACATTCTCGGGTATTCCAAATACATTCCCCATTGCGACTGCAATTTATTAGATTAGATTAGATATCAAATTTTCAAGCAACGGCAACCTGAATGGTTTTGGGCTTCTTGGGCTCCGGCGGGGGCTTCTTCTGCACCGTCACAGTCAGCACCCCGTCCTTGGAAACCGCAGAAATCCCATCAAGATTCGCGTTCTCCGGCAGCACAAACTTCCTCATAAACTTGCCCATCCTCCTCTCCATTCTCAGCCACTTCCCTCCTTCGACTCCACCCTCCACCTCCTCCTCCTCCCTCTTCCTCTCCGCGCTAATCACCAGCACATTGTCGTCCTCCACCTGCACCTTGATCTCCCCGGACTTCACCCCCGGTATGTCGACGATGAACGAGTAGGAGGTGGGGAGCTCCTTCACGTCGGCCGGAGTGGCTGCCATTGCACGTGCATCGCGCACGTACTTGCGGGTGTTGTTGTTGTTGTTGCTGCTGTTGTTGTCGGTTTCGAGGTCGTGGTTTGTGTCTAGGAGGTGGTTGATGGCGGTGGAGATCAGTGGGTTGTCGAATCCGAAAAATCGAGCATCCATTTTTTCTTGAATTCCTTTTTTTTCTCTTTTTTTTAATTTACTGTTGGATTTTGATTGTGAGATGGGTGAGATTGGGTTGGGAGAGGATTTATAGGAGTTCGAAGGGAGATTCTGTGAGGTTCTAGAAGATGCGATTGGAGAAACTTGAATCGTGATGGAAGGTGCTGGAAAGATAGGGAAGGAGGGTTCCTGTCGTTTCTGTAAGAGATTTGGGCTGGAGATACAACTACAGAAATGGGCCTCTTTTGAGTTCTGAATTGGGCCTACGTTGAAAATCTTTATGGGCCTAATTGACATTGATAAACTTATGGGCCGCAGAGGTGGGTTAATAGAGAGAGACATGATTTTATTTTATATTTCTAATCTCTAATAATAATCTCTCTCTCTCTCTCTCTCTCTCTCTCTCTCGACATGATTTTATTTTATATTTCTAATCTCTAATAATAATAATCTCTCTCTCTAGACATGATTTTATTTTATATTTCTAATCTCTAATAATAATAATCTCTCTCTCTCTCTCTCTCTCTCTCTCTCTCTATATATATATATATATATAATCTCTAATAATAATAATCTCTACTACTATAATGGGAGAATGCCTTAGTGTAATTTGTCCATCTACCAACCTGGGCAATGCCTGTGCATACATTTGTAAATCTACCAATATGTGCAATGCAAGTACATAACTAATATGAAGGATGTTTCAAGTTTGAATCCTCCTTACGTCAGAATTTTTTTTATATTTTTTATTAAAACGTGCATCGCACGTGTAAATTACTAGTAATATTATAATGGGAGAAGAGCTTAGTGTCATTTGTCAATCTATCAACATGTGCAACGTACGTGCATAACTATTATAAATGAGGTCTTAGGTTCAAACCCAGACTATGTCTAAATTTTTAATTTTAAAACTATATTTATTAAGGCGTGCATCACACGTGGAAATCTCTAATCTCTAATATTCTAATGAGAAAAGGCCTTAGTGTCATTTGTAAATCTATCAACGCGTGCAACGCACGTGCATAACTATCATAAAGGAGGTCTTATGTTCAAACAGAAACTACGTTTGAATTTTTTCTTTAAAAAAACTATATTTATTAAAACGTACATCGTACGTGTAAATTATCATATATAATATTATAATGGGAGAAGGTCTTAGGGTCATTTGTAAATCTACTAACATGTGCAATAGACGTACATAACTAATATAAAGAAGGTTTCAACTTCAAACTCATACCATATTTGAATTTTTACTTTTAAAAAAAACTAAATTTATTAAGACGTGCATCGCACATGTAAATTACTAGTATATTATAATGGGAGAATGCCTTAGAGTCATTTGTCAAACTACCAACGCATACATTGCACGTGCATAACTAATATGAAAGAGGTCTCATGTTTGAGTCCATACCACGTCAGATTTTTTACTTTTTTTAATATATTAAATGTGCATCACACGTGAAAATTACTATCTATCTATCTATCTATAATATAATATATAATATATAAGAGTTGGAGTTGTAAATCTACCTACTTACGTGCAACGCACGTGCACCTCCTCTCCCATTATAGTCTTCACATTTACTTTTAAAAATATATAATCATATTTATTATGACATGCATCGCACGTGTAAATCAGAGTTTTTACTTTAACTTTTTTTATAAAAAAAAATTAATACGTGCATCGCACGTAAGGTTGACATTCGGGTCGACCGGGCCGGGTCGGGTCGAACCCGCCCGGGTTGAAGGCTGACTTGGGCGAGTTCGGGTCAGGTCGATGGGTTAACTGGGCCGGGCCGGGCTCGAAATTGGAAATTTCGACCCGGTCGACCCGTGAACCCATTCGGGTCGAACCCATTTGGGACGGGACGGGACGCGGGTTGGCCCGGTTTGAAATTTTTCTTTTTGATTTTTTTTACTTCACTTTAAAAAAAAAAATATTACAAGTATAACTGTATAAAAGTGGAAAATGTATATATTATTGATTATTCATTTCTTTGTTGTTTGCTTCTTTGTTAAAAAAACTTGATTTAATTGAGATTGAATTGAGTAGTAGTAGACTAGTAGTAGAGAGAGTAAGAGAGTAAGGTGTGAAAAATTTTAGATTGAATTAAGGGGGGTATTTATATGGAAAAATACAAAAAATACAAAAAAAAAAAGAATTAAAAAAAGACAAAAAAACGTGTGGGTCGAACGTTTGACCCGTTCGGGTCAAACAGGTCCAAACCCGCGGGTCAACCCGTGGGTTGGCGAGCGGGTGTGACTCGGTCAACCGGTTGGGCGGGCCGGGTCGAGCGGGTTGAGTTTGCAATTTTTCCGACCCGGGTCAACCCACGGGTTCGACCCGGACCCGAACCGCATTATAGCGGGCCGGGTTCGTGTGGGCGGGTCGGGGCGGGTCGCAGGTCACCCCGACCCGGTTGTCATCCCTAATCGCACGTGTATATTACTAGTAATGTTATAATGGGAGAAGAGGAGTTGTCATTTGTAAATCTATCAACACATGTGACGCACATGCATAACTATTATAAATTATGTCTTAGGTTCAAGCCCAGAATACTTCTGAATATTTTACTTTTAAAAAACTATATTTACTAAGACGTGCATCCCACATGTAAATTATTATTAATCTCTAATATTACAATGGGAGAGTTGGGGTTGTCATTTGTAGACATTCAACCATCTAATCTCAACCATTTGTTTTTAAGTGGGAGTTATATTAACCATTCATTAACTCAACTGTTGTTGGTTACCATAATACCCTCAAAGTTCAAATTTATTTACGACATAATTATTTACAAAAGTGTCATTCATATAATAGAAAAGTTTGTGCCACTATGGATAATTTGTAAATTGTATCTAAAAGTAAAAGGAGGTTTCAAGTTCGATGACAGACTACGTCTTATTATTTACTCTATAATTTTTTTTAATTAGAATGTGCATCGCACGTGCAGATTACTAGTACTTTATTAATTTGAAAAGGGGGGCAGAAAAATGATTAATTACTCGGTCCATCACTTTAGTTGTTCAGTTATTAGTTAGTTTGTCGAATGTATTGTATCTAGAGCTCGTATCAGGTCCTGTCGGGTCGGGTCCTACACTAAATTGGACCCGGACCCGAACTTGCAAGAACGAGGTCCGGGTCCTAGTTAAAAAAATCTACCCATCGGGTCCGGTAGCGGGAAATAATTATTTGCACTTAAGTATTTTTGCACTCGATACCCTACGGTTCCAACAATTTTTGCACTTAAATTCATGAATAAATATTATATTTACACATCTGTCTTCAACAATTACTGTTATATGTATATCCCTATAATCCTATTATTCAAATTCTATATTTTGAGGGTATTTTTTAATGGGTCCGGGTCCGGGTTGTTTCTATTTTGAGCGGACCCGGACCCGGATCCGGACCCGAAAGTGCATCTGTAACATCCTGAATTTTCATCTATAATTAAATATGAGTTTGTTTAATTTCACGTGTTTTGCACGTGCAAATTTATGTACATTTTTCCTAAAAAATTATTTATTTTTATCATGAACAAGTATTTTATTTCTTCTCTTTTTAATTAAAGCCTATTTTAGTCTCTAGACCTAATTGTTTAATTCTAGCCCACACTAATTAAATTAATTAAATAAATTAGAAAGCCCATGGACTTTTAGCCCACTAAAATGAGCCCAATAGCTTATTCTCATTTAAATGGGATAACATGTAAGGTAGACTTGTTTTTGTAACAAACTAATTAATAAACATGAACAATTAGTAACTAGGTGTGCATTGTGTGACACGTGCATTGCACTTGCACGTGCCAAGTGTAAGAGAAGGGGGTGGCCGGCCATGCTTAAGAGAGGGTGGGGTGTGTGGAAGAGTGGAGAGTTGGTTGCTTTGATCATGGATAGTTGTTCTAACTCCCTAATGCATCTTAGCCCCTCATCTACATTCATCTAAATTAATCTCCACCTTCATTTAGCCTTGAAAAGTGTATAAATACCCCCTCATTTTCTTCATGAAATGCACTAGAAAATTTGCAAGAGAAAAAGGAAGAAAAGAAACAAGTTGTGAGTAAAAGATTGAGAGAAGTGTAAGTAAAAAGATTGAGAGTTGTGTGTTGTGGGTTCTTGCAACTATTGGAGGCCGGCCTACATCAAGATAAGCAAGGAGGAGCTCGGGTTCCATCAAGCAAGGAGGACAAGGCACATTTTGGTGGCCCAATCTAGGAGGAGAAGGAACCGTTCGTGCGTTCAAGGAGCTTCCTAGGAGTTTTTCAAATTGTTTCTTCAATAAGGTGGGTGATTTCACAAGCTTCTAATTTAGATACCATGCTAGGGATTGAAAGTGTGATTATGTTAGAAATGAGTAGGAAAGATTGCTCCATACTTGTTAAAGAGACTAATAAGAGAAGAACTCTAATTGATCTACATGAAAAGTTAGTAAAATGATTTAGAATGTATTAATGAAGATGTGTTATGATGGTTTGTTAGTAAATTTGCATGCCAGAATTGATGAATTATGACTTTATGAAATTTGCTTATGCATGAATTGTAGAATACAATATATGGAAAATTGTGCTGATGGATAATTCGTAGAATACAAACCATGGATTATGAAATAAGTTAATTGTGGTAAAAAATGTGTTTATAATTGTCATTTACTAGATCATCACCAATGTTTACTTCTTGGAACATAAGAAAAAGAGTAATTTTTAATTTAAGATCTTGATTGTGTTATTGAATGAAAACAAAAATAATTGTATGAACTCATTATGAATGAGGGGGAAATTTGTTGATGAAAGAATTCTTATAAATAAAAAGAAATGCTTCTATGTCGAAATGTATTCATGATCCATTTTTTAAAATAAACCAAGGGAAAAATAGTCTTTTATGTTTTAAAAATGAGTTTTATACAATTTATGAAAGTACAAGTTACTGTTTTCCAAGAAAATATAATCAGGAAAATATCTAGATTCTATAAGTGCATTCTAATTGAGAAAAATCGAGTTTTTCTAAAATGAACTAGTAACAATACAGTCTGACACAAAAATGTTTTAATCAATTTTCTATACCGGTTAGTCACTCAGACCTACTGGTCAGTGGGTGCATTTTAAGAGCGTTATTGTAGCTCAGTGGAGCTGTTGACCTCGGTTCGAGTCTCGCCAGAGACTTTGTTTTTTTCTGAAATCTGATTTTTTACCCAAAACTCGAGAACCAAACTTAAGTAATAATTAAGTCCTTCATGTGACAGTTAGTCACTTAAGACCTTCTAGTCTTTTGGTGCGGTTTAGTGACGTTATTGTTCACTGGCGGGAGGGGTTTGTGCGTGGGTTCGATCCGGGCTCTGGCCAATTTTTTTTAGTTTTGATTTTTTTTCCCCATATTTTTTTGATATTTCTAAGGTTTTTAAGTGTTTAAAAAATTGAGAAAAAATATTAGAATTATTCTAAATATACCTAGACTTCATGAAAATTATTTCCATAATATTTGACCTATTATATTGAGAATTAGAAGTAAAATTCTTGAGAATAAGAATTAATAAGTTTTTAGAAAGTGATTTTCTTGATAATTAAAGATACAAATATTTTGTTGAACATAGAGAAATTTGTGAAGAGTTCAAAAACGAGATTTTTGACATGTAAAATATTGAGTAAAATTTAATATAAGATTGTTTAAGATTATGCAAATTGTACATGGAAAATAAAGTAAAAGAAACATGATGAAATGTGGAATTTGTGAATATGTATACTCTCATTTTGATGAGCATGAAAAGAGAATTACAACTAGAGTTTTAGCTAAGTCCTTACATCGGCATGAATAAAATTTTGAAAAGAGAAATGTGGTAAATAAAGACCAAGTTTGGGTCATGGTTAATGATTGATGTTTAAGACCGATGTAGAGGTAACGCTAATTCTAGAGTATTGATTTTTATTCATGATTCAATTATCTAAGGATTAGACACATACTGGAGATGTGATGAAAGTAAGAGAAAAACATAAGTATGAGGGCCCTCGGATCAACGGTGTGAGAGTGTTTATAGGATGTCCACATGATGCGACATGTTAGGGCTTGGATACTTCTCCAGGATATCGTACCGTCGGCGACGCTTGTGGGGTATTTGGTGACTACGTAGTGCCATCGTTCCATGGCGGAGACGAATTGTCCATAGGATGCCTGCATGATGCGTCATGTCAATGCGTGGGATTCTCTCCAGGATGTCTGGATATGGGCTCGTAACTCATAGAACATCTAGGATACTTACCGTAGTAGTTTAGCTCATGGCGAGGGAATCAACCCTACAAGATGAAGAACGATTAAGGGCTTGCCCTTGGACCTATGTAGTATGGGATGCATAGAATCCAAACAAGTGCGCATTAGTGTCATGTAATATAAATAACCGCATTAAGGACTAAGTGCACAATCACACACGATATCAATAGGATAGTACCCCTTAGCTTTGCTTGTGACAAGTGTGTGCTTTCTAAGTAAAAAAAATTGATGTATTATATCCTAGCGTCAGTTGTATGCAACTGACGTGCCCACAGTTTCTATGCAGGATAAAGTGATTGACAAGACCAAAGAATGAGTGCTGCTTAAAGAAATGTTCAAGTTGTTGTTTAGTTCATGTAACATGTTGTAATTTATAATTCCGCTGCGTTGATTTAATCATTGTTGTATAAAAGTTTTTAATTCCTTGTGAAATTGTACAAAGTGAAATGTAAAGATCCTGTGGAACTTCGAATTCAGCCTTATTTAGAATTCGGGGTGTTACAGCATCGGGACTTATCTTAGGACCCGGACCCGTATATATTAAGTCGGTTCCGATCCAATGCCAGGTCCAGGTATTGGGTAAATGTGACAGTGCTAATTGTATCCTATAGGTGAGTAGGTTCTCTAAGGGCTTTGTGAAAACTTGGTCTCAAGTGGATATGTAGAAGTAATCCCAGTAAGATTGACATTGCAAACTCTCTCTCTATCTCTCTCTCTCTCCACACACACACACACGTGCGATGCACGTATTAATTTAAAAAAAGTAAAAATTCTGATTTACACGTGCAATGCATATCTTAATAAATAGGATTATATATTTTTAAAAGTAAATGTGAAGACTGTAATGGGAGAGTTTGAGTTGCACGTGCATTGCCACGTAAGTAGGTAGATTTACAACTCCAACTCTTCCATTATAATTGTTATTATATATTATATTATTGATAGATGAATAGATAGATAGATAATAATTTACACATGTGATGCACATTTAATATATTTAAAAATTTTAAGTAAAAAAACTGACGTAGTTAAGACTCCAACCTGAGACCTTCTTCATATTAGTTGTGCACGTGCAATGCATGCGTTGGTAGATTTACAATGACACTAAGGCCTTCTCACATTATAATATTAGAGATTATATATATATATATATATATATATATATATATATATATATATATATACCTCCTGTGTAAATTGCAAACTTTATCAAAAGATATATTAAAACATCAATAATATTCAATAAAAAATTTAGGCAACATCTACCCATATATACAACTTTTTTCCTGTATAATAAATAAAGATTGTTAATGACATTTTATAAAAACATTAACTTTCAATTACATAATCTTAGGTGGAGGGATTAAATCACATAAGCATAGATGATGGATCCACACTATAGATATCTATCGTGTAAAAATGAGAGATCATTTTCGTTAATGAAACATACTTAAAAGTTAAAACTTCACCTTTCGCCTCAAAAAAATAAAATAAAATCAAGTAAAATAAAATAAAAATTGAGAGAGTAAGTGCTTTTGTACCAATTTACTTATAAATCAAATAAAAATAGCAAGTGATATGAAAATAACATGACTCAGAGATAAGGTTTATAAATCACTCTTAGACTGTATATCAAGTTTAATTGTGTGTATCTTCAGTGGAATGGCCTATCGATGATTGCAACAATCTGTAAGAATTTTCTCGAAGGCTACCTAATACTTTACTCATGGAAAAATTATGTAGCACTGTAGTTCAAATTTACCAATTAATGAACATGTTATACTAGGCATGGTTGGTAACATTGATGATAACTCGGTCTCGTTCTCGGGCATAGATGGTTGGCCCAGTGAACCGATCATTAATAGTAACAATTGGTTTAACATGGCACAACCTACAATCATAGAAAGATATACATGTGAAGAAATAACACTGGAATCATACATACATGTATAAATTGTTGGATGTATGAGTATGTTCTCTATATATAAATATTGCATGTGCATATGAGTAACACGTGTATTGAACGTACAATTGATTGGATATTAGAACGTGGGTTTGTGGGCTTATAACCTGATACCCAAACCAGTATTTATTCCATAAATACTGGCTTGTGATAGCAGTCTAGGCATTCCAATCTTAATACCTAGGGTGAATATCTCAAGCAACTTAGATCTAGATATTAACCCTAATTCTCAATTGTTAACAATCTTGAGATATTATCATTAATCAATTTGTGAGATTAATCAAGGGGCTAAAGTCACCGACGATCACCATTGTGGTTGGCATCGTCGCTTCCACAGTCCAACGCCGCCTGTCGTCGCCTTGCTTTGTGCAAGGCCATCGACGATCAGTCGAGGAAGTCGACTCGCCATCAAATCCGACCATCGAAGAGCTTGCCTGCGCTGCTTTCATTCGTCGCCTCGTCGATCTGGGATTCGTGATCAGATCCCGACCTTGCTCCGACGAACAGCCGCTGACCTCGTCGACGCTTGCCGACGTCATCGCAATCCAGATGTCACCGCCGATGGGCGCCGCCTCCCCTGGCGTCGTCGATGTCGACGCGCGCTGCCGCCGCCGCAGCCCAGGATAGCCGCCGGCGTGAACACACCGCCCTCTCCTCCTAGTTCGGGTCAAGGAAGGGAAGGAGATATCAGATCTGTTCTGATTTCATTTGTTGATTGGTTCATCATGGTGTTTGGTGTTCGGGGTCAAGGAAGGGATCCTATGTGTGTTCTTTTAACTCAGAAATGACCAAGAAAAGAGTCATATTGGTTAAGGACCTGCTCTTATGTGTTTGGGATGAAGATCAGATCTCGCTGTGTTGGGGGTTGACTCAGATTCAACCAAGAAAAGGATTTCTATTGGCTGGGTTTTTTGTCGTTGTATGTTCGGCACATAGCGTCAGATCCGCTACTGTATAGTGCTGTGCATTCAAATTGCCACTTGATCTTTATCAAGATACGATCTACTCTAAACTTTAAGATTTATGCTTATTCTTTAATATTATTTTCTGTTTTAATTGTTTATTACACAGTTTACAGAAAAACCATTCTTTTTACTGTAATTACGATAGTAGTAATTGTTTAGAATAAACACTCTAGATTTTAGAATTTACTGTTTATTCCTATAAGATGGAAAAACTTAATCGTGTGTAAAAGATTCCGAAACTAGAATTTTTTTGATAATTCTGAATTTAATAGTTGGAAAGTTAAAGCACAATAAGAGATGTGGATGTGGTTGTTGGAAATAGTATGGGTAGTGAGAATGTTGTTTAGACTAGATCCAAATATGTTTGGACTGGATCAGATCTATATCAAAGATAAGTTCTTCACCCAATTTAAATTGTTATTTAATTATTTGTTTGAATTTTGTTGCTAAGTGCTAAAGTTCAAAACCGTATTAAGCATTGTTTAATTAAATATAAATCTGAATAATTGCTTTGGCTACGTGCTATGGATCAAATATTTATTTTGATAAATTATAGGTTTTGACTATAAAATTGAATCTCCAATTAAATTGTTGTGAATTAGATAGTGCTAATAATTTGTTTAATTGGCTAATCTTTAACGATTTGATGAATGTAGGAACTTCAGAGTTACTTAGAAATTGTGTGTATTGGAGACGATGGATTTGCATCACGGTATGATAAGTCTGCACTACGCAGGCTTCTCCATTGAATTTGAAAAATACTTCTAACTTGAAATGTCGGTATGATCTACTCTAATCTTTCTTAGTATTTTCATGTGATGAATGTGTTAACGTTTTGTGCGTTTGATCATATGATTGAGAGTTTTATATCATAGTTATTCTCGCTTTGGAAAACTAGCATGTTTAGGGTTGTTAAGTGTTTTATCATACTATGTGTATAGATATTTTGACAAATCCATTGTTTGTAGTTTATGTGAGATTACATATTTGCTTCTCTAATAATTAAAATCAAAAATAAAAATTGTATAAGATGTATAACAAATGTCTGTAACTTATGAGAGAACATCTCTTAATGTAGGATATGAATCCGTTAGTTACGTTTTGTTCTTTCTCGTTCATTGTACTGTGTGTGCAAAGTTGAACTATAGCATGTTAGTCATTATCTCATTTAGCATCATGAAGATGATGAAGAACGGATAGAGGAAAGAACTCTTTGCTCAATGTGTTTGAGCAAGTGGACATTGTTAGAATCACTAGAGAAAGCAAATAGTTTTATGAAATGTGCTAGAGTAATTTTGTATTAACTCTTATAATGTGCATATATTGTCAATCGCGTGTATAAGTTGAGTTTAACAAATGAGACAATTAATCATAATAGTTCTAATTGTGTATAGTTTCTGAACATAGCATAATTGGCTAGGATTTGAGAACTATATATTAAATTGTTTGTTCCTGTTGAAACTTATAATTCTACTAAATGACACTTCATTAAATATGACAAATGTGAAGTTTGAATTCAGATTTTGATCACTAGAAAATCATTTTGTATGGTCTCTAGGAGTACATAACTTTTTGAATCAATACATTCTGATATTTGTGATCTCAGTAGCTTTGTGACTATGTGAGATAATTGTTGGTTAGAAGTATTTAATCGCTTTTGTAGATGATTAATATAAGTCTGTCATATATATATGAAGAATGAAGCACTTGCTATTCTTAATGAATTAAAAATTATAGTTAAATGCTAAAAATTAAGGGTTCAGATTTGATAGAGGTGGTGAACATATTTTAACAACTTTAGAGAAGTTTGCATAAGGCATAATCTCTACTGCACTCTACTTACAACAGTCAAATGGTACTGATAAAAGTTAGAATCAAACACTTAATGAAATGTTGAATTCTGTAATATTGACCGATGTTTGTCTTGTATAATTATGAGTGGTGTTGTATTGTTAACCATATCTCTAATATGTTACTACACTCTAAATTGAATACACCTTGTATATTATGGCATGAAAACACAAATAATTTTGTTAAAGTGAACATTTGTGTTGTGATACTTCTGTTAGAGTACATGACCCTAGAAGGCCTAAAGTAGGACCTAAAACAAATATTTGTGCGTGTTTAGAAAGTGCAGAATGTAGTTCTGTGGACAGATATTAGATCTATCTAATTTTTGTTAGAAGAATCTAGATTTGCAGAGTCCTTTGAGGATGTATTCATCAAAGATAAATATATGAAATGATCTAGTTCTACAGACCTGGTCAATGATTCACAGTTAGAATCAAGAACCAGCCTTACTGACACTTAAAACT
The DNA here is from genome assembly GCA_017893485.1 of Hemerocallis citrina. NCBI lineage: Eukaryota > Viridiplantae > Streptophyta > Magnoliopsida > Asparagales > Asphodelaceae > Hemerocallis > Hemerocallis citrina. Next base: position 203,418,529 of record CM030368.1, on the reverse strand, counting down.
TCATTGGCAAATGAGCTAAGAAAAGTTTTTAGTAGACAATGAGATGAATTTGTGTCATACAATAATACTTTAATTTAGTTGATTTGCCGAAATGGGCTAAAACTATAGTAAGTAAGTGGGGTTTTGTAGAATAAACTTAATTTTGATTATTCAGTAGTAATTTTAATGCATTTTAGTAGCTAACAGATTGACTGAGAAAAATGGGTAGATTTATTTGATGTCTACTACATGTTTGTCATATTGCTACAATAAGTATTTTTCTTACCCTAACATCTATTGAAAATTTTGTTATTCATAAAGGATATTTAAACAGTTTTGTACTAAAAGTTTTGTACTTGATGTTTTGTACTGAACAGTTTTGTACTGGAAAGTTTTGAACTAATATGTTTAGTAAACATGATTTACAATTTAGTAAAATCATTGTATGTTCTTAAAATATGTATAGCCGACGAATAAATAATTTGGCAAATTTCTGAAAGAGCCTAGTATATGGATCAAGTAATTCAGATCAGTGCCTTCAACTTTGTGGTATGTCAAATATAGTGGATATTATTTACTTGTTTTGTTGACATGGTTGTTCTTGGAAGTGATCTCTCTATTACAAATGTGGTTAAAATTATGTTATCCAAAGAATTCAGCATGAAACACCTAGGTATTGTGACATCATAGGTATAAGGGTGAGTTTCGGTTGGCAAGGGATTACCTTTAGTCAAACTCATCAAATCAAAATGTGTTTCAGAAGTGGGGATATAGTGATTGAAAGTGTGTTTTAAAATACCTTAAGATTATGATAAAAGGTTGACACCTAATGATGGTGCAACTATGAGACAGGTAGATCATTCTAAAGGAATTAACAGTGTCATGTATACAAAGATCTGCACTAGAATAGACATAGCCTTTGAGGTAGGTATGATCTGCAGATTCACTAATAATCTCATACACATTTGAGTGCCCTTAAGATACCTGAGTGGTATTCAAGAGTTTGTTTTGTGCTACTCTAGTCATTCTTCGAATGAATGGCTGATCTGATGCATTATGATGCTCAGAATTTAGTGAAAGTCGATAACTAGTAGATATGTGTTTACACTAGGAGATTCATAAATGTTATGGAAATTAAAGGCAAACATGCACTGTGCTATCATCCATGAAATCAAACCTCTATGTATTATCCTCTGCAAGGGAAGAGGCTGAGTGAATTGAAGAACTTGTTGCTAAGAAGTTGAAGTAACTTTGTAATCCTGTTATGCGACCATCAAGCTATAATGCACTGCAGCACATAACTCACTCTATAATAGTAAGAGGGGTAATTAAGGCTGAAAGTAGCCTAGTTGAACTTTCTCATAATTAAAGTGCAATTGAAATAAAATATGGCTAATGCTCTTGATAAGAAACTCGAAAGTGATCTAATTATCAAAATTGTGAGGGAAATGGAGTTAAAAGCTATTGAGACAAAGCTTTAACATCCTAATTATTTTGAAATTTAGAATCCAATTGGAGCCATAGAGAAGTTCAAACTTAGTCATCAATTTTAGGAAATTGACATGTTTTAAATAATTTTGATGATTCCACATAAATTCCACAAATATATAATGTCATTCCAATTTTGATGGTATTATATATCTAGGAAACTTACTTAGAATAATCATATTATTCCAATACGAAACATAAAAACTTGTCGATGTGTTTCCGATATTTAGAATGTCGTTATATCATTCCAATTTTGATGATATATCTCTTTTATGAATTCTTGTTTCATTCCAATTTTAATGATTCAGAATTAACCATAACTGATTTGACTGTTCTATCATTCCAATATGAAACATAGTATAGTTCTTGTGTAGAAACTATAACAGTTCTTGTTCTTTATTTAAGTAAAGAAACTTAATTGTGATACTTGCGTTACATTTTTGTTAAGCTAATTATGAATTGTACTAAGTTTTTTTGTAGAACTAGATACTTTGTGAAATTCGTTGGAATTCTTAGAGATGTATTTCTTGATATTCTTGTTTCAATATACTAGCAAAGATGGAGGAGTTGAATCTGTCAACATAGATTTCAAAAATAATGATTTGCTCAAAATGGAGGAGTAAACATAAAGCAGTGTGCAAGGATAGAGTTTCAGTTTATTTCTTTCGAGAATAAATTAATCACTTGCTTGGTAAAACTTCTGTTAAGTTTAAGACTCTTGTGTTCATTGAGCTTAAAACTCTTATTTTGTTCTTGAAGTTTATTTGCTTTGTTTGATTTTGAAACTATGACAGATTACTCCAGGTTGTTTAGTTATTGTGAACTATTCTGTTGTGATATGGTTTGGAACTATTTAATTATATTGGTTTAGTCTTGATTGAATTATTCAGATTTATAATTATATTGGTTCTTATGAAACTATACTTTTACGATGCTTGTCTTATATTACGGACTACTATCAGCCAGTCAGTTTTATATTGAATTGATGAGATAATCATGTACTTTATAATTTGAGAATATAGGAGGAGATTGTTTGATATATGGGTATATTCTCTATATATAAATATTGCATGTGCATATGAGTAACACGTGTATTAACGTACAATTGATTGGATATTGGAACGCGGGTTTGTGGGCTTATAACCCGATACCCAAACCAGTATTTATTCCATAAATACTGGCTTGTGATAGCAGTCTAGGCATTCAAATCTTGATACCTAGGGTGAATATCTCAAACAACTTAGATCTATATATTAACCCTAATACCCAATTGTTAATTTATCACAAAACCTAACATAAATAACTGATAGACGAACAAAGGTATACAAAAACAAAATACATAGGTGAAAGTAGAAAGATACAACTCACATCTAACTGGCACTTCTTAATGGAAGCTTCGGCAGAAAATGAGAAGAATGGAATGTAGAACAACAAGAGGATGAACAAAGATCCTCTAAAAATGGGAGCCATACTTATTAATTTCTTCTTCTACTCTTGGATCGACATCAATGCTGTGAGAGAATGAAGGGACTCAATGATTCTTATATACACATAGATGTTGGCTAGCCTTTAGTTTGTTAAGAGAAGAGTTCAGTTTGTAGGTGGGAGCTTTCTTGGTTATGGTTGCAATGACACCATTTTCTTGTTTATTGAATATTAAATTTTAACAATAGGCCTTTGAAATTTGTCCCTTTGATTAGATTTTTATTGCAGTATGTCCATCTCATTAGTACCCATCTTAAAACAAAGTTCACATTTGAATATAAAATAATATTTAGAAACCTAAGGATTAAAACTAATAGATAGAAGCCAAAGGATTAAAACTAATATATAGGAAAAACTGATTAGCTTTTGATCCACAATCCTAGACCAAAATCTAACTCAAAGTTTCATATAGACTGTATAACGTTTATATATATATATATATATATATATATATATATATATATATATATATATATATATATATATATATATATATATATATAGGATAGGAGCAACTTGCTCATTTAGTAAACTAGTAATTTACACATGCAATGTACGTCTTAATAAATATTCTTTTTTAAAAGTAAAAACTCGATGTTGTCTAGCCTCGAACTTGGGACCTCCATCATATTAGTTATGTACGCGCGATATACGTAAGTTGGTATGTTTACAAATGACAACTCCAACTCTCCCATTATAATATTATAGATTAGATATGAGCAATCAATGTAGACATGCAATTGATACATTGGGCAACTAACTAGTTTTAGGATAATTCAATCATATGCATGTCACCTCATCAATAGCCACATACATGCCACCTCATCAATTGCTTATTTACTAAATAAGTAAGTTGCGCGTACCCCCTTTTCCATATATATATATATACTAGTAATATACACATGCGATGCACGTATTAAATTATTTTTTTAAAATAAAGTAAAAATTTTGATTTACACGTGCGATATATGTCTTAATAAATATGATTATATATTTTTAAAGTAAATGTGAACACTATAATGAGAGAGTTGAAGTTACACGTGCATTGCACGTAAGTAGATAGATTTACAACTCCTACTATTCCATTATAATAGTTATTATATATTATATTATAGATAGATAATAATTTACACGTGTGATGCACATTTAATATATTAAAAAAAATTAAAGTAAAAAATCTAACGTAGTGAGGACTCGAACCTGAGACCTCCTTCATATTAGTTATGCACGTGTAATACACGCGTTGGTAGATTTATAAATGACACTAAGGCCTTCTTCCATTATAATATTATATATATATACTAGTATAACCCTGTGTAATATATTTACACGTGCACTGTTTAATATATTTACATATGCGCTGCCGTCTTAATAAATGTATATTTTTATTACTTATGCCCGTCTCATTAAAATATTATTATCATAATTTACACATGTTATGCATGTCTTAATAAATATTTTTATTTAAAAGTAAAAACTCTTACGTAGTGTGGCCTTGAACCGAATACATTCTTTATATGTTGAAAAGTGACCTAGTGTGGCCTCGAACTTGAGTTCTCCTTTATATTAGTTATGCACGCGCCATACACATAAGTTGGTAAATTTACAAGCATTAACTCCAACTCTCCAATTATAATATTAGAGATTAGAGATTAGAGACATATATATATCCCTTTAGAATTATTTTTAAATTTTTAAAATTTTCTTAACATAAAGAAAAAAGAGGGGGGGGGGGGGAATGGGTGGGCACATGAAGGTATACCACGATCTGTGGGTGTGGGTGCGCGTACAGGTCCATAAAATTACGATCCTTTTTAAGTAGGTTCTTTTTTACCCGCACCCGTGGCGACCCACACTATTGCAAGATCTATGGGTTAGCCTACCGGTTTATGGACCATGGTCCATATAATTTTTTTCCATTGTTTTATATGATATTATTTATTTTATTTATTGTAATTTATTTTAACTTTATAACTATCTATACAATATATTATGCTAAATTACTTTTGGTTCAAAGATTTTTCTATTTTTTTTCTTTTTAAAACAAAAAAAAGAGAGCAAATGTAAAAGATAACCCCCCTATCCACCACTCTTTCTCCATCTAAATTCTGAACTTGAATCATATCCCTTTATCAAACTTAAAAATTGTGCAATATTGTATAGATATTATTAGAGAATTTTTCAAAATTAGTTTTGTTATATTCTCATTTTTTTTTAAAAAGTGCAATATATTGCACAGGGTTATACTAGTCTATACAATATATTATGCTAAACCACTTTTGTCTATGTTTTTTCTTCTTTTTTTAAAATAAAAAAAAGAAAAGCAAATGTAGGAGATAACTCCCAACTCTTGCCTCATCCAAATTTTGAATTGGAATCCTATCCATTAAGCAAACCTCAAAATTCGTGCAATAATGTATAGATGCTATTATATGAATTTTTCGAAAATAGTTATATTATTTTCTCATTTTTAAAAGTTATGTGCAATATTATACAGAGTTATACTATCTATACAATATATTATGCTAAAACCACTTTTAATCAAAAAGTTTTTTCTCTTTTTTTTAAAAAAAATGTAGGAGATAACTAGCACTGTCACAAAAATCCGAAACCCAGAACTCACCAGGACATGGCATTGGACCGTAATCGACCTGATCTATTGCTAGTAGGGTTTGGGCCCTAAAATATGACTCGTTCATATTTTTGAATAGGGTCTGGGTCCGCTAAAAATGCTCTCGACCAGTACCAGGACACTGACGTTCTATTGCGGGTAGGGTTCGAGTCCTAAAATAGGACCTCTTTATATTTTCGGGTCGGATTTGGTTCAGCTCAAAATAAACCCGAGCCGGACCCGAACAAAAAAGAACCCTAACCTCCCAATTAGCCACCCCCCCCCCCCCCCCCTCATGCCCGACACACCCGCTCGCCGCTACCTCGGACCAAATGGGTAACATTTTTTAAAATAGAATTGGGTCTGAGTCCAATAATTGGACTAGTGGAGAAGCAGGTCCGGATTCGGCAGTGCAGATCCCGACCCGACCGACTCAATAACAGCGCTAAGGGTAAACCTTCCACTTGCTCTTTATCCTTAAAAATTCTAAACTAGAATCATATCTATTAATCAAACCTAAAAATATTGCAATATTGTATACATGTTATTATATGAATTTTTCAAAAAAGAAGCTTTGTTATTTTCTCATTTTTGAATATTCTGTGCAATATTGCACATGGTTATACAAGTATATATTAAGCTAATGTGTCTACCCCCTCACCCCTTCCTTTGTCAAAACAAAGGAGAAATGTGAGCAAAAGTATGAGTCTCATTTAAACTAACACGTGTGTTCATCATATTTTCATAATATAAAGAAATAAAAAAACAAAACAAAAAACAAACCCTCCCTAGCCACGATCTCATCCACTCCCATTTTCAAAATTCTCCCCAACCCTTGCCTCCCAAGCTGAACCCTCACACGCTATGGGCCCTCCTTGCCTCCAAAGTCGTCCCTCTAACCCGCCTCCCATGGGCCTTCCTCGCCTTCACCCCCCCCCCCTCCCCCCCCCCCCCCCCCCCCCCCCCCCCCCCCCCCCACAAAAAAAATATAAAAAAAAACCTCGACCTCAACTCCGATGTTGTTGCGTCCCACACACATTGTCACATCCTTCGTCATTTTCGAACCACTGCATTCATCAAAGTAGTATTTCTAGTGGAATTGGGAAATAGTATGGGTTGAAGATGGGGATGATTGCGGCGATGGATTCAATAATATGATTTGGTAAGGTTTCTTATACTTCTTTTTTTTTTTTGCTATTGTCTCATGCATATTTGAAAATGAAACACTTGAAACTCTAGAATTCTGATACATAATTTCTAGAATTGTGCTTTGCTCATTAACTGTTCGATGAAATGCCTATGTAACACGCAAGGTGTTTGTAAAATTGCTTTTGAAAAAATTTTCTTAACTAAATCAATTGTATCTATGTGTGGTGTATGTATTAATTTCTAACACCCTAATTTACTGCAAGATTTTATTTTCAGTTTCTAATTTTTATTTCTTAAATCCCAAAATTTGGATTTGGGGAAGAGTATGAGGATGATTGCAGTGATGGATCCAAAAATAAGATTTGGTAAGATGAGATATGGCAGAGGTCAGGGTAAGGCGGACGGACAGGTAGGGTGGGTGGGTGGGTGTGTGTGTTGGGGGGGGGGGGGGTTGCGGGAATTGTGAGCAATGGAGTGGTCGGTGGCATGGGAGAGGGTTTTGATTTTGGAGGGGAAGGGTCGAGATAATGTGAGTCAATTCCTCTGTGAACAGAAAGGTTAGACTGTGCCCGTATTTTTTATGATAAATTTCACTAAACTATATTCTTGAAAATGTAATATGTCTAAATTACCTTATATTTTTTTATAATTCTATATAATTTTATGAATCTCTCAAAATTATTATAATCTTTACAATTTGTAAATGGTAACGTTAGTTGTTTTTTTTTTCATTTAAAACATCAAATGCTTCACCTTATGATTTTTTTTTTGTAATTTTTTGATAAGGCTTAACTGGGGAAATAAAGAGTACTTTCCCTATATTTGTGACTTACCAAATAGGCCCATAACATTTTCGCAAATAGGCCCAAATCACTATTCAGTAGAGGCCTAATCCCGTCATTCCACATTTCCACTTCCCCCTCCGGCCCCTCGCATTTCCAATCTCTTCTAGAATCGACACGAAACCTTCCATCTCCTTCTATTCCCCCAACAGAATCTTCTAGAACCTCACAGAATCTCCCTCCCAAACCGCTTTAAATTCCCCCCAATTTTCCCATCTCACAAATCGATCCAAAAAATATATATTTAAAAAAAAAAAAAAACAAGAAATGGATGCCTTTAGAACTTTCGAAATTGACCCGGCCTTTATCTCCACCATCAGCCACCTCATCAACCTCCCCGACCTCGACACCGAGAGCAACAACAACAAATCCTCATCCACCCACAAGTACGTGCGCGATGCACGTGCAATGGCCGCCACCCCGGCCGACGTGAAGGAGCTCCCCTCCTCCTACTCCTTCATCGTCGACATGCCGGGGGTGAAGTCCGGGGAGATCAAGGTGCAGGTGGAAGATGACAATGTGCTGGTGGTTAGCGCGGAGAGGAAGAGGGAGGAGGAGGAGGTGGAGGGTGGAGTCGAAGGAGGGAAGTGGTTGAGGATGGAGAGGAGGATGGGCAAGTTTATGAGGAAGTTTGTTCTGCCGGAGAACGTGAATCTTGATGGGATTTCGGCGGCTTGCAAGGACGGGGTGCTGACCGTGACGGTGCAGAAGCAGCCGCCGCCGGAGCCCAAGAAGCCCAAGACCATTGAGGTTGCTATTGCTTGAAGACTGATTGATATAGGGAGCATCTGCTTGTAATTCTAAATTGCAATTGCAGTTGCAAGTAAAAAATAATTGAACCATTGTATTGGAATGCATGGGATTATCTTAGTGTGTTTTCTTTTATAATGTAAGCAAGTGAGATTAAAAAATAATATCGATGATGTTCCAGGAAAGGATTGCTTTCTATATGTTGACAATCCAGCTCAGATACGCAAACAAAATAAAAATTTTGTTTTATAAAAAGAAGATATCAATGAACTTCTATAAAATTGTTTCACGGAATTTAACCAATTGTTTCGATTGTGAGATATCATTGAGAAATAGAAATCCTTGTTATCAAAGGGTTTCCCGCGATTCTTTCTAGTATAGAATGAGCCAATGAAAAATGTAACCGATTCTTTCGTTTCCTTAGGCCACTAAGCTATCCGCCAGGAGTTTCGGGTTCATTACCGATATTTTAGCAACAAATTCAATAAATCTAAGTGTAGTGCTTGGTGTATTGATTTTTTTTTTTTTGGGAAAGAAGTGTGTAAGTTGTATATTTCAAGAATAGGTTGGATCGGATAGACAAGACTTTTTTTTTTTGGTGTAATACTGACATTTTAACAACAAATTCAATAAATCTAAGTGTAGTACTTGCTATATTAATTTTTTTTGGAAAGGGAGTGTGCGAGTTGCATATTTCAAGAATACTTTTTTTTTGGATCAAATAGACAAAACATTTTTTTTTTTCATTTTTTGATCTCTCTGAAATAGTTAATCTTTTTTTTCGGAATTGGGTAAGGGAACCCCGAGAAAAACAAAATTCTTATTTTAATGAGGAGAAGACAAAAGAAAATGAGAAAACAAATAAAGATAAAGAAGAAGAAAATGAACGAATTGCAATATCAGAAGCTTGGGATACGTCTCAGTCTCAGTTAATCTGCATGGACTCCAACAGTTTCACCTTAGTTGTGTTTGACGAGAAGAGAAAAGGACCGGGGTGCATCAAAACTCAAGCTGTTGAGATTAAATTCACTCTCAATCGACCGATGGCTTCCCTCCGGTCTCAAAACTTTCGGCGGCAGCAGCTGCTGCTGCAGAAGCAGCATCATTCAAACCAATCTTCTCGAGTTCTGTGAGAAACCCATCAACATCAGCTGCACTTATTTTGTATGGAGTGTGAGCTGCACCTGGAAACGTTTGTATTTCCACTTCCTGTTTATAATCCGAGAGTGCCTTGCTGATGACTTCACCCACATTTCCGAATTGTTTACAGAATTTGGGCGTGACCTATTTGAGCATGGAGAAGCGTAAGCTTGCATATCCTTCAGGCCACTTGACTGAATATGCTGTATTTATATGAAAGGGAAGATAAATAAAGACTTGCAATTTTACCTTTGCATGGTGAGGGTGTTGCAGCATCCCCAACAAGTCATGGTACACTAGCACCTGTGTTGAGATAACTAGATTAGCTGACAGATACAGTCAACTAGCCAGAAGATAAACGAATTTTCCACCGCAATTTGGCAAGTCAACTTTCAAGTGGTTTGACAATCAATGCCAAGCGTGAGGCCGTGAGGGGGTCTACTTATAACTTTTGACTTGTAATTTACTAGGAGTACTGATCGAGCTGGGTGTTAAGTAAGAAACCTGAAGGCAATTCTGTATGATGCGTAGAGTTAAAAGAAACCTATATAAAGAACTTGTGTGCATGAAGTGTTAGAAAATACATCATCAACCCTCTCAAAAACCATAGATTTCTCCTTGCTTTCTATATTCTCTTCAACAATGTTTCCTCGACTTGAAATAGTTGACAATGTTCAAGTGAAGAGTTGTCCATAGAACTTGTGCAAACCTCTACAACTCAATACTTTTTAACATGTCGAACATAGGACACAAAACAACACTTGGACTACCACATCCCTGAACTTGGTGATTCAAAGAAAGAATGGGTATCATTGAGTAGGAAACAAAATCTTTGTATTCTCACTGGAACTCCACTCATTGGTCTCTCTATTGCAGTATGGATGATTCCAAACATACAATGCTCATTGCACAGAAGGAATATAGAGATACTGACACACGATCAGACATTTATGCAACTCCATATCCTACATTACATTTTTTAACTTTTCATACCTTGCAGTTAAGGAAGATCATATGCTTGACATGTTATACTATGGGCGGAGATATACCGAACTAGCACTAATCAAGAAAATGATGGTGCAATATAAGAAAACATAACAGTTGAGAAGACTAGAATTTTGGTGTAAAACCAAAAACAGAGAAAGCCATAAGAAACACATTTTATCCAATTTTAACCATTACACTTTCAGGAAACATCTGTGAGACTGTCATCAATAAATGATACGACTTGTGCAACAAAAAGATACTGTATATTTTTTGGTATGTATGCACTATGTTATGTTATGAAGCACACACAATACACCAACACGAGCACATTGCGGCAGGACACACTAACAAACAAAAATTTTAAAAAACAATATAGAATAGGAAGGCTCGTCCAAGATATGTACGTGTGACATGACTCAAATTCCACATAAAAGTCTTTATACTTGAAAGGTGTTATACAACATTTTTTGGGGGAAATATGTTTATTTACTCTTAATTTATATTTCATACTGATCAACTAAGTTATTTTTCTAGTAGTGCTCTTTGCATGCCTAATAGCCCACATGATGGATAGAGTTAATGGTAAAACTGCCTTAATATTTGTGGGGGCCTGAGTTTTGTAATGAAGTGGGCAATTGAATGAAGATGTTTCAATGTTCATAAAACATCATAATGATGAAAATGTGTCGCATGACTGGGTTACCATGTAAATGTAGAGAACCACTTAGCCTGCAGACAAGGCTAAAAACACTACTCAATTTCAAAATAGCGGATGAAAAGAGAAGTTAACTTAATTACTAGACAAATAATATCACAAATATGATTAAATGACAGAATTATCGGACAGGGAAAATTAAAACTATAAAGTTATTTAAGGTTGAACATAACATATACGCACTAAGAAAACAAAATGTTTGATAAAACTTGAACGTACGATATGCTGACAAACCATATATAAATATATATTAATGACTATATGTCTTTCATTTATCTCCACTCAACTATATGCTCAGAAATAAGTATATAATATAATTATGTACTGCTCTATTGACCAACTGATAGAAGCTTGAAATACTAGGATTTGTCTCGTCACCAAGCCTACTTCATGTCAATTTTTTGTCCAAATTCAGAATAGTGCTTCATGTTAGCTGCAATAATCAAGCATCCGTGAATACTAAATCGAGAATTCTTTCTTACAACAAATTTAACTGCAAAAACTTTGCACAATTTATTAGCTAACTTCCTGTGATTCTCTATATAAATTTCTATATATACTGCTGCATTTCTAAATCATAACTTCCTGTGATTCTCTATAGAATTTTCTATATATACTGCTGCATTTCTAAATCATTTAGAGCCCACTTGCCTTCACAATCAAAATCGTAAAATCTTAAGCATACAAGAAAAATATTTATGTAAGAAAATCACATTCCAAAGGATGAAAGGAATATACAAATCGAAAAGAACAAAGGAAAATAACACCTCCCATGTTCAGATATAAAACTACCAACATAAAATTAAAACAGCATTAAATTAATTGGAACAAGTTCCCTACTCCCCTTTCAGGTCCCAAATAAAGTAAAAAAAAAAACCAAAAATTTCGACTCAACTAACCTGACCACTGCAAAAAGGGCCAGCTCCAATTCCAATTGTAGGTATTTTGAGTGCTTTAGTAGCGGCAGCAGCTACAGGTCCTGGCACACACTCCAAGACAACCGAGAAACATCCTGCATCTTGCAATGCCATTGCAGTCTCTACTACCTAAAAATTTCAACCACCATTAGTAGACTAGCAAATTAACAATTCATTGTTGTTAAAGAAAAAGCATGATGGAAGAAAGAATGACCTTGACCGCACTAGCAACATTTTTCCCTTGAGGCCTAAATCCCCCAAGCACACTAATAGCTTGCGGAGTTAATCCCACATGACCCATCACTGCAATCCCGGCCTCAACAATAGCCTTTGCAGCAGTTATCCTAGAAGGAGCACCTCCTTCCAACTTAATTGCATCCATCCCTCCTTCTTTAAGTACCCTAACCGCTGTATCCACTGCCTGATTCATCAAATCTTCAATAATCTCATTCTCCATATTCAGAAAGAAAAAATCTGAAGTATTTCAATTGTATAAAAATAATTAGGATAAGGAATTATTCAAAAAATTTTGGCTATATTTTGGCAATTTTTCAAAAAAAAATTGAGCGCACGGGACATGTTGTCCCGTCACATAAATTTTTTTATTTATTTTAAGTTTGTTTATGAATTAAATTTGGTTAGTATTTAAAATATCATTAAGTGAATTAATTAACTACTAAATAAACCTAAACTATATTTAAATTCACACTAAATCCTATTAAGTGGGTTAATTAAAGGTTGAAAGTGACCCAAGTCCTCAAACGGGACATGTTATCGTGTTTGAGAATTTTTCTCTTCGGACGGGACAACATGTCCTGTCCGACTATTTTTTTTTTTTGTTGGGGGTTGGGGGACGGAACAAGTTATTCTGTCCTACACTTAAAAAAATAATAAATAATAAAAATAATAATAGTCCCCTATATTTTGAGAAAGAGCAAAAAGTTTCTCAAATATGAGAAGCTATTGTAGCGATTTTGCCAAAAAAATAGCAAACTAGCAAACCGATGTGGCTGCTAAGAGCATCCACAGTGGTTTCTTATAATTGGCATTTTGCCATTTTATAAGAAACGGATGGCTGCAGTGGTTTGTTATATGCCATTTTATAGCATATTTGCTATACTGGTTTCTCATATATGAGAAACCAGTATAGCAATTCTCAAAATATAAAAGACGGGGAAACATATACCGTCGCTCCGATTTTATATTTTTTTAATCGAGTGAGACGGGATATCATATACCGTCTAAATATTTTATTTATTTATTTTTTTTAAAAAAAGGGTCAGACGGGGAATGTTACCCCGTCCTTCCCTTTTATTTATTTTTTTTTTTTTAAAAATTACCTCAGACGGGGAAACATCTCCCGTCCGGGAGATGTTATCCCGTCCAAGGTTTTTTTTTTTTTTTTTTTTTTGGTTTTTTTCCCCAAATTACCCTTCAATCCTTATTCTTTGAACGATCGTGGGAGGGGGTAATTTGGTCTTCTAATATGTAACAGGCAAATGAGAAAAAAATAACAAAAGACCGCTGCACGATCGTTCCCCAATTGCTATTACTGTAGCTGCCATTTTATAGCATATGATAAAAACGACTATGGATGCTCTAAATGGCAAATATAGCAAACCGATGCTCTAACCACTGCCTGCTCTCTGCTTGCTGCCATAATTCATCAACCTTCAATAACTTCATCCTCCAATGTTCACACTAAGAAATTCGAATCGTACTTCCCAATTGCATAGAAAATTGTAGTGTAATTGCAAAAGGAGGGATAATTTCTCAAAATTGAGAATAGTATACATTAAAGAGGGATAATTCCTCAGGAAAGGATGAAATATTTGTAAGGGCAAACATGGATTAAAGTTAAACCCCCATTCAAATGAGGGATTTTTAACCATAAAGAAGGAAACTTTTTCCTATACAAAAAACTAACTCTACTTCCACTTCATTCAAAGTCAATAAAAATCAAAACTTTTTCCCAAAATCAGAGAGATGAGATGACAACCTGAGAAGACGACGACTCGTAGGACCCGAACGGCAAGTCCCCGACGAGCATCGGCCTGGCGGCGCCCCTCGCCACCGCCCTGCAGTGCACCAGCATCTCCTCCAACGAGATCGGCAGCGTCGTATCGTGGCCGTGAACCACCATCGCGGCCGAATCCCCAACCAGACAGATATCGATGCCCGCGGTGTCCACGTGCACCGCCGAGGGGTAGTCGTAGGCGGTGACCATCGTGATGGGATCGCCGCGGCGGTGCTTCTGGCGGAGGCTGGTTAGGGTCACCCGCTGGGCTTGGGGTTTGGGGCCACTGTAGACGGTGTTTTCCGGGATGTTGCTCATCAGCCTCTTCGCTATGTTTCGCAGTAGCACCATTTTTGGGCTTTCTAATTTTGGTCTTCTTTTCTGTCGCCGTTTTTGATGTTACACTGGATTCGGTTATACTCGGGCATTCATTTTTATATATTTTTTAAAATGATATTTTCCTCAAGTAAGTCTTTTTTAAAAGTATATTTCAAAACTAATTTTCAAAATAGGTCTGTCCTCAAAGTTACAACTGTGTGACCTTTTCAATAACTAGGCTGCAGTTGTGACATCTCTACTATTTTAATGGGAGAATTGAGTTGTAAACAAACAAACCCTAATTTTGTAACTGAGCAAACCCGTGCAATATACGTGCAAACTACATCCACTAAACATTCTCGTGCCATGCACGTCAAATCAAAATATACAAATTTATTTAATTTAATGACTAAACTTTTTATAGACGTGCATCGCACGTGCATTATACTAGTACCAAATAATGTTAAGCTTCGACCCTTTGGAAAAAAAAAATTAAGTATAAAATGTGAAAATTACAAGCCTCGATATATCATAGGCCGCAATGCCAAACTGCGGTCTAATTACATATCATAGCTAATATGCTCTGATACTTGAAAGAAAAAAATTAAGTGTAAAATGTCAAAAATACGAGGTCGTAGTTGGGTACTGCGGCATCGATATAACATAGGCCACAACTGCGGTCTCAGTTATACGCTTCGTAGGACTCAGTTTTTAACATATAACTGAAGCTGCGGTTGTGGACTGCGGCCTATATTATATCGCGACTGCAATACCCAATTGCGGCCTCATATTTTTCACATTTATACTTAGAAATTTTTTTTCTTTCAAGTTTCGGAGTTTAGCATTATATGACATGTATTGAGGCCGCAGTCACTGCAGCCTCGTTATCAAAAAGACCGTAGTTCAATATTGCGGCCTATAATAACAGACTTATTTTGGGAATTAGTTTTGAAACAAATCTATTTTGAAAATTAGTTTTAAAAAGAGACTTATTTTGGGGGAAAAAATCTTTAAAAATTGTTCTCGTTTTCGGTCAAAGCCATCCATATCTACATCGAAACGAGTTCGAGGCCAGGCTACAGCATAGATCATGCAAAGCTTATTACCGTTGCCCTACATGACAAACCGCAAATGAAAGAGTTCTCACACTTTTGCAGTCAAAACACCTCGGTTAACCTGCTAAGTTTTAAAAGTGGTACGGAGTATTGTTATTTGCTACGTCATTTATATATTAAAAAAACTATATTTCTTAGTAAAGACGAGGTTGAAGCGCCTACTTTTAGATAGACCTAAATTTCACTTCACTATGAGTTTGGACGCTTAGGCAGGTAACAGAGTTCAATACAGAGTTCAAGCCTGACGATTGCGCACCTTTATGAGTATCTCCAACCATGTTAGTTATTTTGGCTAATTAAAATAGCCAAAATGGATAGAAAATGAATAATTTGGCTAGCGAAAAAAATCTCGACTCCAACCATGTTATCTATTTTGAATAACTATTAATAATTTAAAGTCCAAAATTAAATTAATTAAAAATATAAAACCAAAGCCTATAAAAAAAAAACCAAGTACAAAATAAAATTTCCAAGCCCAAAAAGAAATTATTCCCAAGCAATCAAGATGTGATTTCGCGATTTTGATTTCGATCGCGATCTAATTTCGATCATGATTTTGATTTTCTGATTCGATCGTGATTTTGATTTACTTTTTGCTCGCAATTTTGATCGCGATTTCGATTTTTTATTTCGATTATTATTTTATTTTTTATTTTGATGGTAATTTTCATTTCACTTTTCGATCGCGATCCCGATTTCGATTGCAATTTTTTTTATTTTTTGGTTTTTTTGATTTTGAGAAGAAGTTCAGTGAGCAGTACATACTCACTAGATCTGACGAGTGAATATTAGAAATCTATTTGGCGAGTGGTTTGACTAGCCCCGTTGAAGCATATTTTTGTCTTCATATTAGCTATTTTAGCTAAAATTAAAAGATGGCTAACATAGTTGGAGATGGTCTTAGGACAGCAATCCGCAAAAGCCTAAAAAATTATTTATTTTGAAATATGTTTTATGCCCTGTGTATGAATTGCTCCTTACTGCAAAAGATACTATGTAAGTGCATTCAAAATCGCTACTTGTTTTCATGAGATGGCATATGCATTCATGATATACTTGCAAACTGAGATTACAATCAAATTAAGATTGAGAGAGAGGGAGAGAGAGCAGCCTCTATGTAGATATCTCATTCACTATATTCACATTTTCCCTTTTGAAAGTTAATATTAAGTAATTTACAAAACTGAGAATAATAACATAAATTACACTGCCATAGAGGAACCTAATGTACACGGTCATGATAAATAAATCATATATTTACTAGTCATCTGGTTTACAAAAATGTATAGTATTCCATCGAGTGTCTGTGTTGTTGAACACCGAGCATCAAAAGGATGGACCGGCAACGGATTGCATGTTCCAACTCCTGCAAGCAATATTGAATAAAGAATTCCTTCTGCCAGCAAAATCTACGAGCAAACTGAACTTGCAGGGGGAGAAATTTGTCACACTTCAACTGCGACCAGCGGAAACTTGCAAATACTAAGCCAGTGATACTGGAGAATATTTGTGCAGCCTTTAAAGAAACATGTTTGATGGCTGTCATAAAGGGAAGGTGCCCAAGTCCTGCCCATGCCGCGTAAGAAGAACATTCCTTCCAGCAACCCATTGAAGTCGGTATGATAGATCAAGATTGTGAAGTACAATCTTGAGGCTGTCGGCATCGTCCAGTTCTCTTGTATTATCCTGTATTAAGTTGAAGGAAGATGTCGAATGAGTGAAAGCAAGTAAGTGGTCAATAATAAAGAAGCACATATGTTTAGAGGCTAAATATTAAAAAACGACACAAAGTTTTGGGTCAGTTTAAAAAAGGACACTAAGGTTTTTTGTTTAAAAAAAGGACACAAAGTTTAAAAAAACTCCACTGGGTTAGCTAGGGGTAGGGTTAGTTCGGGGGGGTGGGGGGGGGGGGTTATTTAAACATCTGATTAGTTAAGTGATGTTTTTTTAAACACAAATAAAAGATGAATGTCGTTTTTTTTAAACACAAATGAAAAATGAAAGTGGTTTTTTAAAACCCTAACCCTAACTAACCCAGTGGAGTTTTTTGAAACTTTGTGTCCTTTTTTTAAACAAAAAAACCTTAACCCTAACCCTAACTAACCCAGTGGAGGTTTTTGAAACTGTGTCCTTTTTTTAAACAAAAAAACCTTAGTGTCCTTTTTTTAAAACTGGCCCAAAACTTTGTGTCCTTTTTTTTATATTTAGCCTATGTTTAAAAGAAGCTTCAGAATTGTGAGGCACCAGATACATCAGCAGATCTATCGTTGAAGTTAAAATACGTTATTATTTTAAGGCCAACTTCCAACAACTTGCCTGTCTTAAAATAATCCAAAACAACTAAGCTCTAGTAAACTTTAAGCTATATGGTTCTCTCCCAAAAAGAACAAAATTAGCCTTAGTGAGTAGGGAAGAGAGGTATTTTGGTAACTTCCGGTGTCTATATGATAAAATTCAAGTTATTTTGATGGGTGCTAATATCAAAATATCAAGTTTCTGAGTGCAATTATAGTATACGTGTTTTGGTAGTGAGAAAGTAAATAAGCATATAATAGTAATAATAAAAAATATTTTTCCAGATTAGTTAAGAACAAGCAGAAAAGGGCATAACAAAAGAATCATGAAAAAATTCCTCAGTAAATGTTGAACATGATACCCAGCTGGAGTATACAGTAGTAATTTGGAGTAACAGCATATTTTATAGCATAATTTCACACATCAACACTACTTGATACGAAGCAAAAAAGAGTTTTAAGTACAAATTGAAGTATTAATTGGCTGACCAAAAGCAGGGTGCTCCCTATTGATAGCAATAAAGTAGTTCTTAAAAAAAAATGGATCTCAGAAAATTTAGATACCTGCAAATTAACCTGCTTATTATGCCCATGTATATTGGCCATTATACTTGTTCGGGAAGAATTAGGTGAAAACCCCTCCCATGGAGGAACCAATATCAACTTGGTACATTGAACTGGAACAAGATTTCTGCTGAGCTTCTCCCACCAGACAGTCCCTAAGGACCACCATCTAATCATCAACCCATTCTCAGAGAATGCAACTAGTCCCTGGTTCTGTAAGAAAGTCAGAATATTAAATTAGTACAGTAAGCATGCAATGAAAAATTAAAAATAGTACACCTAAATCAAATTGGTAACAAAAGGAAATTACAAAAAAAATCAGGTAATTAGGCAAGTTAAGCTCCATGAAAGAAAGCGTGGTTCATACTGATAAATCCTAAATGAGTGAATGAGAAGCACTTTAATAGCTATCTATAGTAATAAAAAAGTTATATGATGTAAGATAAAGTATATGAGCCACATAATTAAATGTTTCGAGAGATCGAGGAAAAAGTAACTGAAGAACCATTGTTTCAAAAACTCAAGTTATGTCCAGTAGGTTGACACAGCAGCTATTTGTGTACTAAAATGTTTGAAGAAAAGATACCGGGGAATAAGAGATTCTCAGTCGGTTTTAAATGATTTGGGTGCACAGTAAGAAATATCTCTAAGTTTCAATGGCATGCATTTATTTGCATCATTGTTATCTTTGCGGTTAGTGTTTTATAAGCTGGAATGAAAAAATGAGGTATATAACTGCACGTTTACTCTTCCATTGTGCTGCTCCTCGTGCTATTTCACATGCTATAAACCGAAGTTTTCTCTTGCAATTCAACCACTGCAGGTCAGGTTATAATAGTCCTTAAAAAACACAGTTTCTCTGAATTGACTAGATTATCGTAATTTCTGATTAACGGATGACATCATAAAGCCACTATCACAAAAACTTCTCTTAAAGATCTTGTCAAGACTGCCCATTATGTTCTGTCAAAAATATCTGTTCATCAAGATAAAACCACCATGAATATTACTCTGAACTTAGCAAAAAGTTGATTTTATAGTCAGCTTTAAAGGGAATCAAAACGAACCAAAATCGTACTACTGTCGTGCACTTCTCTTAATGTTTTCAGGCAGGTTGAGAATAAAGTTCTATAATTGCCAATAAACAACAAGAGATCTACATTAAATTGTGACTGACAACCATAAGAACTAGAAGATGACCAATACCAGATGAAAATGGAGTGCGGTTACTTAAATTTACTATGAGATCCAGATGTTCAGCAGCCAAAATCAATTTAAGTATAGAAAATAAAAGTACAAGAAGGGGGAAAGAAAAAGATATGGCCTCAAAATAGTAGCTTGAGATAGGAAACACCTAATATCAAGCTCTGCTTATGATGTTCCAAACATAAGACAAGGTTGGTTGTTTAATATTAGATGCATGTTCCCAAAAACATCTACAAGGAAAGTGAAAATTGAATTAATTTTATCAATATATAAATCTGTAATAGTTCAATGGAAGTTAACCTTCCACCATTGGTTACCTGTCCATCAGGTGAAAAACTCAAAGCTGATATTGCAGTAGTCATTTTTGTGTTTGATGCTCCTTCAAGTAACCTAGGAAGACCTAGAGGGGCACTTGCATCCAAAATCTTTATTTTTGTAACACTGCATCGTTAAACAATAAGAGGTATCAATAAATATAGAACACACAAAAACAAGATCCAGTAATCTTTTCAATTTTAGAAACAACGCAAAACATGTAACAATCATACAGCAACCCAAATTAATAGTGAAACCGATATTACAAAACTCGTTAATCATATTTATAGTAAGTCTTAGCAAGAAAATTTTAAAGCAATGTTCTGTTTGCCTCCTTGGCTTCACCAATGCATTGGGGCTGAAATTTAGTCCCTATGGAAAACCTATAATATTTATGATCTTTCATCTAATCCGTATTCTACTCCTTGCTTGTATGAGCTTAAACTGTACAACTAACAAGGCAGGTTTCATTAGAAGTGTCAGAGAACCAGGCCAGCATGAGGCTCGCACAGCATGTGTCTGGTTGCATCATCCCAGGCCGAGCACAATACCAACTAACTTAGGACCGTTTTTGCCAGCCCATGATGCTCAATGGTGTCTGATTCGGGCCCAAGAGGGTGTATCTGAGCATACAGACAAACCCAGATAACTAAGTAAATGTGATACCTCTATAATAGAAATGCTGGTGATTTATATCACTTTACCAGGAGAGAAAAGAAAAAATAGGATATTATCATTTGACCCCAATAACCTATCCTTCTTGATATCACATACCTTTCTAAGTCATACACTCGAATAGTGGCACTTTGAATGTCACCAATAGCATCTCCAATAGCCAATCGTGTTGATGATTCGTTCATAACCACCATTGGAAATACACGTGTAATTTCCCTTAAAGCAGTTATAGAGGTCTTAAGGCAAGCTTTACGCATGACCAAGTTCCCAGGGTCCATTGTCTGCAAAACATAGCTTACAGCCTGCAAAACTGTCCAGTATTAACTAATCATACGTACAATGTATGAGATATATGTATATGTACAAATTGGTGTAGCCTACAATGTGTAATTAAAGCATACACGGAGACTAAAAGTTCTTAGTTACAACTAGAACTGGAGAAACGGCATCTGACATTTTAACCCGCATTCTAAGTTCCAGCCTATCAACAAAGACATGAAAGAACCTTGTCAAAAGTTGAAAATATTATTTTAATTCAACAACAATTGGCCAAAGTAGTTGCTGATATCAGTCTATCACCTACTGTTCCTTAATTCTCCAGTTGCATTTTAGAAATCCATTTGGGGTGTTGGTGATATGACTAGGTAATACTACTAACTAGAATTGGCCACAGTACTGGTAACTATTATTTTAATACAACTAGAATTGGCCACAGTACCTAGTAGTTTTTTGTTTTTTTTTGACAATTCTAGCTGTATTAAAATAATAGTTACCAGTACCGTGGCCAATTCTAGTGATGTAAAACCAACCCTAAAATAGAGAATTTTCCAAGAATTTTAATGGGTTAATTTTACCAACATGAAAGTGCTGATCTAAGTTAGAAATTTTTAACAGTTAACAGGTTGATGGGTTTTCAAGAATTGAATCAAATATAACAGTCCCAATTAATAATTCAACCTTATAATCAATTAAATCCCTATGTGTTTTAGCAAGTAAGAAGTCCAATAATGATTCGTACTCTATTCAGGTATGTGGAACACTCAATCTCAATTAATTTTGTGGATGACAGGCAAATCAGATAATAAACTAGATGATATGGCAGTAAAACATAAATACGGAAGAGATGGAAAGAGTATACCGAATGTAAAGAAACTCAGCGTAGATGTAGGAGCGGACAACAACCAAGATCACAGCAACCAGGGAGCAAAGTCAGCAACTAAACCAACGCAGTTGGCAGATCAGGGCAGCAACCAAGCCAACGCAGTTGGCAGATCTGATTCCGGCGATGAGGGGAGGCGGCGAGCGGGAGTGGCGACGTCGGCGAGGTGCGACGGCGAGCGGGGGTGCACGGGGCGGCGCAGATGAGGCAGGCAGTCGAGGTTGTTTGGGATTGAAGGGGTTACGGTGTAGGGGAGAGGGAGATGAGGGCGTGGGTTGAGGTCGGGGTGGAGCGGCAGGGATGGGGGTGTCGAGATGTGGGTAGGGGTCTTGGGTTGGTGGTGGAGGAAGCCGGCGACTGGATTGAAGGGGTCGACGAGTTTGGAGGTGGTGACGGGAGGAAGTCGAGGATGCGGGAGAGAAACAGCGGGGACGATGGCGGGGGTTTTCGTGGGTGTGGATTTGGATGTCGGGAGGAAGAAGGAGAAGATGAAGTCGCTGGTGAGTTGGGTTTGGTGGGGATCGGGGTAGGGAAGCAGAAGAAGCGGCGGCTGATGGGGGGTTTTAGGATTAGGGTTTGTATTATAGATTTGGGAAATTAGGGTTTTGTATTTGGAATTTTTAATTGGGGATAAATTTTAGAATTAATCACTAATTCTAAAATTGGATTAGGATTTATCACAAACCCTAATTTATATCTCAGTTGTATCACACAAAGGAGAGAAAGGAAGAGCAAAAACTCAACACAGTTTTTTTAATCAATAATGGCATGCTTTTCTCATTCATCTCAGGGCCTTTAAATAGGCTCAATTACATCTTGAAACATATCTCCAAAATATTCTCAGAATCTAAAAATTACAAAAGATTACATATGGCTATAATTGCCAGAAATAAAAATGGTAATAAAATAAAAATCCTAAACTGTAAAGATGTCCTCATCATCTAGTTACCGGTATTACCTAGTCATATCACACACAAAAAACTATGAGGTACTGTGGCCAATTCTAGTTACCAGTATTACCTAGTTACATCACTAACACCCCAAATGGATTTCTACAATGCAACTGGAGAATTAAGAGTAGGTGAAAGATTGATATCAGCAACTTCACTGCATTTCATTTAGTATTACGTGTTTCCTTATACAGATTATATCTGGCTATCAAAGACTTAAACTATTAACAATTAATTTTGGAGTTGGGGCTTAAATTTTAGTTTAATTACATCTGTCATCATGTTGTTAAGTGACTACATTTTGTAAGACTAATATCCACAGATAACATGCAAGTATTAATATCGTAATACAAATTTCCACATCTTTAAATGCATATGCATTTGACACAACCATGACATACATACAAACCTACAAAAATGACCACGGAATACTCCTGAGTTCATGCAACTAAAATCCGGAGAGAGTCTGCCCCTTGACAGATGTTTTAAATTGTCTAACCCATGCAAACCAAACAATAGTGCAGATTTCGTACAACTAGCCTGACCCGCAGAATTTGAAGGTGAACTTAGATATGCAAATGAATATCCAGTCCATATCAATCTGATGTCAGACTAATTCTAAGCTCCACTATTCATAAATAACAAATTATCTTATAACTAGCTACAGATATGTGCTACCTTCAGAAAGGGATGAAACAATGAGGATAAATGTATTGATGTATGTGTTCATCACGAAAAGTAGTACATCATTTTTTTCTCAGGCCTTTCATCTTTCCATGGGGCAAAGGATCAAAGATTTTCAGAGAACAGTGTACAGAACTTATGAAAGCACACACAAAATATATGTTGTAAACCATTAGCAGATATATATATATATATATATATATTAGCAATAGTGGAGAAATTATTCTTTTTACTCTCTGGAGTTAGAAGTACCACTAGTCACAAAATAACACAGTATCTTCCCTGGAACATACTAGCATATAATTTAAATAAATAATCCACTTGATAGGATAATGAAGGCTACCTCAGTTCAATTGAGACTAGTATAATATTTCCTAAATAGGCACATAGAAGCTTAACAAAAAAAATCGTCAATAAGGGCTTGTTGGACATAGGTTAGTGTGCAATACTAGAGAAGAGATTTTCCCAACACCTATCTGGATATCGTACGAGAAATGAAAAAAGTTTTCCATCAGCCGACCTCTATTTCCCATAAGTTTTTCTCAATAAGCATGGGAAAAAATTACTATAGGTCCTATTTATTATTATTTATTATTATTTTCATTCTCAGTCTCTCTCAACTTCTCCAACAAAATTTTCTACCAACCAAACAAAATTTTCCAGCAAAAACTTATCTCACTAGAAGCAACCAAAGAAAGTTGGTGAAAAGTTTTTCTTGAAAACTTCTCCACAGAAACCTAGTTCCATAACATGAAGTAATTGAAGTAAAATTTCAACTTTTTAATACCTCTTCAAGTATAGAAACAGACCCTAGATATGTTAATACTTGAATGTTGTAAGAAGCTCAATGCAAGAACACAAACCTAGTTCCATAACATGAAATAAATGAAACAAAAAATAAACCTTATCAAGAAGAGGAGCCAATGATTTTGGAGACCCTCGAACCACCCGGATAAGAGTTTTTAGCGATATTTGATGAACAGGTGAATCTGAGGAAGTGGCCCAAATTTGGCCTTCTACAACATTTAGGAATCCCCCTATATCAGCTATTGCTAAGCTGGGAAGAAGAACTTCAATTAAAGCCTCCATCATATTAACAGCTAATGCTGGTTTTTCCATAGCATTATTAGCTGGTGAAGCAGTTAAACATTCAATCTGGATAAATATATCACCAATTAGACGAGTTATCTCAGAGCCCAGGCATACTTTCCATATGTTTTCCATTCCTTCAGCTAGAAGCTGTGCTGCAGTTGCACTGTATCGATCATTCGTGGATGTAACTAACTTGATTAGTTGGGTAATTACCAGATTGGAAAGATTAACTTTCACTATACTTGGGTACCAAACAACTAATGCTGCTGCAACTATAATTCGAGTGGCAATTGCATCCTGCATTGTCCCCCCAATCCATGAGATCCACTCATGAATTTCAAAAGATTCCATCCATGAAACCATTGTAGAGTCATCTAGCTCCTCACAAGTTTCTGCATGGCTTTCTGAGTCTATGCACATGTATTGAGAGGTACTGCCTTCATTAGAAAGAGCATATGGAATAGCACGCGGAGCAGCACAATGGAACAGAGAACGTGCAGCCATGCGCACGTGTTCACTAGGATCTTGCCAAAAACTCACCAAGAGCTGTACATTTAATAGATTATGTAAGCTGGACAAAACATTGATGAGTACAGGGTTAACAATTTATATAACTGTAAAGGTATAGCACAACTGAGCAGGGCCAAAATGCCGAGTCTCAACAAACTGGAGGAATTTAATTTAAATAATAAATAAGGTTATCAAAAGATATAACAAATTTATACAGACAATGTAGTGACACTAAATGGATTAATATGAATTTTTAATATAATGCTGAAGATGGCAGAGTTACACCATAAAAGAGGATACAGGGTCTACTTTTCAACTTTAAGATGTTGACAGACTGTAATATAATTGAATACTCATTCAGACCGGACTAAATAATAAAAAGCATAACATAAAAGATTGAAAACCACCCACTTATGTACAGTATGTAACATCTCTCTTTCAATAGATGAAGAGGATCCGAGCGGTAACTGAAAACGAACGCAAAAAAAAATTGTGCAAGGGTCTGTTGACCCCACTATTAAATTTTGATGTTTGAACACATAATCGACAGAGAACGGCCAACATACTACATGAGTGTGTAGATATTTATTGGCATGTAGTTTATAGCCTTACCAAGGAGGATGGTTGGACTACACATGAAGTTGCACCAAATTGGAGGTTGGATGAATTCATGGCAAGCATCACAAATGACAAATGAAGTCAACATGTGTAAGAAGCAAGTCCAAGTCAAGACTCAAAATATCAAGCCAATCATGAAGATCATGTCAAGTTGACTCTCATTTTTATATGTTATTCTTTTTCTAGGATTATTATGTAAAGAATGGCTCTTCAATCTTAAAAGGAAATTTGTTTTGAAAATATGTTTTATTTTCATATAAGTAATTACGCTCTACTCAATCCTTTTGAATATGTTTCCTTATTTCTTACGTCTCATTTGGACCCCTCCTCGACAACCCAAATGGACGTCGCAAGACCCCTTGATTGATTTAATATTTTATACTCTATAAGTACCTTATCAGTCTTTTGTTTTCACATAATAACTTTCATTATCTTTGAGAAAACAAACATGGCTAAATTTGAAAGAAAAAATACCCTCAGCTATATGTGTTCCTGAAAAAACACTCTTAACAACAATTTTTTTTCTAAAAAAATCACCCCTCAAACTTTGTTTTTCGAAAGAAAACAAAAAATAAATCTCGACTGCTTTGAGTGATGTGTCCACAATCACTTTGTCCGTCTGACTCAAAAATGTTGAGGGGTGCACCCCCCCCCCCCCCCCCCCCAACACACACACACACACACACACACACAAAAAATGAGGGGTGTTTTTTTTTTGTTTTTTTTTTTTGGGGCGGGGGGGGGGGGGGGGGGGGGGGGGGGGGGGGGGGGGGGGGGGGGGGGGGGGGGTTCAAGAGTCATTCTCTACAGGAGCCTCCATTGTAACTTTTCATTTCTTTTGTTATGCATGAGCGTCTGGTTCAATACATCGAGAATATTTTTGTACCGAAGAGTTTATCGCTTTAGGGGAAGAGATTGGATTGTAAGAGGGTTTACTTCGACCCATTTAAAGAGAACTTTTTAGTTGATAGAGAAAGCCTAAGGTAGGAGACTCCTCTTAGGTAGTGGGTGTAGGCAAGGGTGCCAAACCAGTGTAAATCATTGTGTTGATTGTGGTGAGATTCTTGCACTTTTATTTGTATTTCAATTTAATTAAGTTATAATCTTACAAACCACCACCACCCCCCCCCCCCCCCCCCCCCCCCCCCAACCCAAACCCCTTTTCCTCTCCTGTAGTGCTTTGTGATCTACATTATCACAGGAACAGCAGCAGTAATAATAAAACTAATTGGAGTTGGCATATCCTATTAACTTAGCAAACATTCCCTTATTCCTGTCTAATTCCATGATCATTTGAAACACTAAATCCAATGTGCAACATTCTGAGGTATCAACACGGTCCAGTAAATAACAGGACATCTGCACTATCTAGAAGACGGTAGTGGCCAACTTTGTCCATAGCTGTTTTAGAATGCAGAATGATGAATGGTAAACATTAAAAACAAAAGGTAGGCCATGTATTTTGAACTCTGTTAAATATGTAAACAAGGGATGTCAACATAGCTGTTTCAGAATGTAGAGTGATGAATGGTAACATCAAAAAAGAAAAGGTAGACCATGTATTTTGAAGCATGTAAAATATGCAAACAAGGCACACACACACAAGAGTGCAAAACTTGAGGGAGTAAGGGTTGGATTTGGGTTTTGGAGTTAAGTGAGATTGAATTTGGGTGGAGATTTTGGTGTAGTTTAAAGTGAAGATGGTAACAGTATAAATTTTTAGGGAGTGAGAAGAAGTAGAAGGTTCTGACGACTCGGGGGGCAGAAAACTCTTTCCTAGGGAGAACATGAGAAAAAGGAACGAGCACCAGCTATTACGGATACGAGTCCACAATGCAAAATGGTCTTTTTCATTTACCCACAGTAAAAACTCTGAATTATGTTTTTTTTCTTAGTTTTTCTTTTTTAATTCATTTAAGTGTTGATATCAATACAAAAATATAGGTGTAATATGAATGTGGACATATAATTAGGGATCAATATGTAAAACCTCACTCTTCTATATTGTAAAATTGAAAGCTAAAGTATAAGCATACACTTGGCAAATTTTTAGGTAACAATTCAAATCCATCTACGCACAGCTGACATAAAAATTCAGTTTATTTCTTTTAAACCTCTGTTAAAGAAGTTAAAGTCATGCCATATGTCTGTTCATAATTACTCTAAATGAGTGGAAGAAAAGAGAAGATATCAAACCATCAGCATTATGTGCAACCTGAAGTGAAGGAGGCTTTATCTCTGGAACTATCTCTGAAAATTTCCAAGTATAGAATGCTGCCAGGGCACTGCAAAATTAACCAAACAAAAAAATTGAAAACTTGATCTCCTACTAAGAGCTATTTTAACATCAAAACACATATTGCAAAATATAAGGAAACTTCTGATATAAGATATAGTGTGGGAAAAGTAATATACAAGACTTATTTTTACTATAAGACATCACCTTAGTACCTCCATATTCATAACTACAAAACATGATGAATTTCATTTGTAGCAAGGAAAATTCTCTATCCTGATCAAGTTTATCATTGACCCCTGCCCTCAAAAGGAGGCTATCTAGCAAAGATTCAAACATCGAGTTACTCATTATATATTTTATAACAAAAGCCCAAGCTTTCAAGTGAAAATGGATGGTATGGAAAGTACTAGGATATTTCATTAGGTGAGCATGGAAGTAAATTTGAAGGAGCACGGGAAGTCGAGAATAGAAACGAAGGAAGATTTGCAAGATGAAAAATCAGCTGCGATCACATAAGCTCTAGAAGAGAAATCTAAAGAATCCGATATGTGTATTATGAGTTGGATTTGTTACAAAATTACAAAGCAAGTTTAGAGGTGACAGAATTTTAAAAGGTTGGAGCTGTAGGGAACATTATTCACTAAACCAAGAGGCAACAAATAAATTTATAAAATTGAAAGTAGATATTTGACTTTGGGCTTAATAGTATTTGTTAATGCTTAGTAGAATTTTAAAAGGTTGGAGCTGTAGGGAACATTATTCACTAAACCAAGAGGCAGGAATAAATTTATAAAATTGAATTTAGATATTTGACTTTGGGCTTAATAGTATTTATTAATGGTTCCGGAAACATGCATTGTCGTGCCAGGATAACACTACTAGCACTACTACACCACAACAAAACTTTTATCCCAAAATTTTGGGGTTGTCTACATGAATCATTTTCCTCCACGCAACTCTATTGTCGGCCAGGATAACACTCGGATAACACTACTACAGTTGTATAAAGTTGACTCTATTATAGTGATTTCTTGGCCTGATTTGCAAAGAATTATCCGCGATGAATGGACCTACTAAAACTTGATCCCAATAAAAGAGCCTACGAGACATTAGTCAAAGAGATGGAAAAATATGACATGGAGCAGTATATCTAATCCAAACAAGATTGCACTTATTTTTAAAAAGGATTTTTAAAAAAATAGATTCCTTGATGTATATTTGCACTTAGATCAGCGAAATTATGGTAATTTTTCTACCAGGCTCTCCAATTTATTGTTACTAGTTGCAATAGGATGGCCCTTCTATCAAGTATTACATCCAATAGCTTAACCACATTTGCTTAACCCTAGCTCAGGAGAAAAAATAACACAAAACTATAATTTTGTACTACAATTCCAAGTCTTGATTCTAATTCCAATCTAACCATCTTCTTCTTCCTCATGCCTACTCATAGCCCCCCTTCTCTCATCCTTTCTCATTAAACCCCACCAACTATCTTCTCCTTTGCCCCTCTCCCTCTCTCCAAATCCGTCACCAACCCCCTTTGAACCTTTTAACCTCCCCTTCACAAGTGGTCCCCACTCTTTAGTCTTAACCAAAGAAGCATGAATACGTACTTGTTGACACAGACACAATGTGACACAATGCATTCCTATGAGAGAAATTTTGAAAAACTACACTAACTCATTTACTATTGCATCGGATGCATGTATCCGACACGGCCCGACTATTAAATAGAAGCGTACATGCTTTGTAGGTCTTCAGAAAACGTTGACATCTAAGCTGATCTTACCACTCAGGGATTAGTTTCAATAGTGACCTGTAATGGGGGCCTAATACCAATTATGATGTAGGATCATCTTTACGAATTTTATGAGATTTTATTAGATGGTTTTATTTGTTCTAAGCCTTATTTGTAGAAGTTGAAATGGTATGTTCTTTCTTATCCTATTAATTGGATACATGATCTCTTATATAGGTAGCATAGACAAGCACGGGCTTTACCCGAAATATGCTAAACTAATACAACTACATCTCTGATACTCCTCAAGTTGAAATGGTATGTTCTTTCTTATCCTATTAATTGGATACATGATCTCTTATATAGGTAGCATAGACAAGCACGGGCTTTACCCGAAATATGCTAAACTAATACAACTACATCTCTAATACTCCTCAAATTGGAGCATATACGTTATACATGCTCAACTTGTCACTGATGAACTGTATTCGGGCTTTCGCAATGGGGTTTGTTAGAGCATCAACTAGCTGATGAACAGTACTAACATGTTTAGCCTCTATCTACGGAGGCTCATTCGAAATACCACTAATTTAGTTGTGAACCACATGGCAGTCAACTTCAATATACTTCGTTCATTCATGAAACACAGCAATGGCAATATGTAAGGCAGACTACTATTATAATACATACGTATCAACCTGTGATGCACAGGTACTCTAAACCCCCCCACCCGTACTAGTATCGGGTGCGTATCTGGTGCAGATACGCTCGGATACGCTCCGAATACGCACCTGATACGTATCCGGAGTATTTTGAATTAAAAAAAAGAAAAAAAAATTACAGGATACGATTTGGGTATGCCTGGGTGTGCTCGGGTACGCCTGTTAAGGAAATAAAAAATTAAAAAATTACAAAACGTCAAAATTCTTCATCTTCTTTCTCTCTTTCTCCATCTCTCTCCAGTCTCGCACCCCTTCTCTCTCTCTCTTCGAAATCCCTAAATCCCCAAAATCTCTCCAGTCTCTCTTTCTCTTCGAAATCCCTCTCCCAAATCCCTAAATCCTAAATCTCTCTCCAGTCTCGCACCCCTTCTCTCATCCTCGACGCTGTCGCTCGCTCCTGTCTCTCCTCAATGTCTCTCGCTGTCCTCGACGTTGCGCGCTCCTGTCTCTCCTCGACGTCGCGCGTTGTCTCATCCTCGACGAGAAGCACTCTAGCTCCTCCTCTCGACGTCCTCCATTGCGTCGACCTCGGCCGTCAAATCTTAGTCGGCATCAAATCTCAGTAGATCGTCGGCGCGCCTCCTCCAAGGTTCGATCTTCACTTCTTCAGTTCTTCTCCTCTCTCTACAAAATACAGATTAGTTGAAAATAAATTAGATTGAGAAAAATGAAATTAGATTGGGAAATATGAAAATAAATTAGATGTTAGTATGTTATCAATAAATTAGACGAAAGAATTTGTTAGTTTTTGTTTGCTATAAAATTCTGAAAATCAGACTCAAAGCTTGTAAGAACGAAATTGTTATGTTCTGTTAGCTTTTGTTAGACTCAAAGCTTTTGTTATGTTGTAAGAACTCTAGTGTAAGAACGAAATTGTTATGTTCTGTTAGCTTTTGTTAGACTCAAAGCTTTTGTTAGCTTTTGTTAGATTTGTTAAAATTACACTCACACAGTCACACACAGTCACTATAAAAATATGCAATGTTAAAATTACAATTTCTGGTTTACAATCATTCTTCTAGTTATTATAATTTTTTGAAATTTTATATTTTTTTAACAAAATGTATAATAAATTTAATATTTTTATATTCAACGTACCCTTAACATACCCGTATCCTAAATTTTTGAGAAATCACGTATCCGCGTACCCGAGTCGTGTCATATCCGTATCCCGTACCCGTGTCCGTGCTACATAGGTATCAACTCATGTTGAACAACCCCAACTCACTAAGCAAATGCTTGACCCAAGTTATCTCACACGTGACATCAGCCATAGCACGATACTCATATTACGGACTCAAATAAGAGACCACATTCTGTTTCTTGCTCCTCCAAGAGACTAAGTTTTCCCAACAAACACATAATATCCAATGGTGGATTTCCCAGTCGTTGGGCAATCAGCCCAGTCAGCATCTGAAAATCCAACAATTCGACAATGTCCACCATCAGTATACATCAATCCTTTGTCTGAAGAACTCTTTAGATAATGAAGAATTCTCATAATTGCATTCCAATGGCTCGTTGATGAGGACATCTTTCCTGTTTAGTTTATTTCAGTACCATTTTTGTTTCTGGCAATTATAGCCATATGTAATCTTTTTTGTATTTTTTTAGATTCTGAGAATATTTTGAGATTTGTATCAAGATATATTTTGAGCCTATTTATAGGCCTTGAGATTAATGAGAAAGTATGCCATTATTGATTTTAAAAAAATTTGTGTTGAGTTTTTGCTCTTCCTCCTCCTTTGTGTGATACAACTGAGATCTAAATTAGGGTTTGTGATAAATCTTAATACAATTTTAGAGTTAGTGATTAATTCTAAAATCTATCCCTAAATTAAAATCCCTCACATACAAATTCCCTAACCCTAATTTCCCTAATCCCAATTAACCAAAACCCTAACCGCATCCCCTCCACCTTCAGCCGCCAAATCCTTCTTCTTCTCCCTTCCTTCTTCTTTCCCCGAAACCCACCAAAACTCCAAACCCAGTCATCCCCTCCATCGACAACTCACCTGCCACCTCTCTCCCTCATCCTCGCACCCCTCCCACAACCCAACATCACCGTCACCAATCCAAGTGCCCACGCCCTCGCCTCTTCTTCTCCCTCCCGACCAAGATCACCACCCCCAAATCAATCCCGAATCCTTCCCCTAACCCATCTAGTCAAAACCCTAATCCCACCGGACCCCAACAGCATCGACTGCCAGCCCTCACCTGCGCCGCCTCCGTGCGCCTCCGCCGGTGCTGTCGCACTTCGCCGACGACGGCATCCCGCTCGCCGTCGACCAGCTCTGCCAGCCATTGGCTTTGTTGCTGCCTTTGCTCGCTGTGGTTGCTGTATTCTTTGTTGTTGTCCAACTCCGAGATCTACGCTGGTTTTCTTCGCATTCGGTATACTCTTTCCACTATTAATATTTGTGTTCTACTGCCCTATTATCTAGTATATTATCTAATTTGTCTGTCGTCCACAAAATAACTGAGATTGAGTATTTCACATGCTAGAGTAGAGTATAAATCGATATTGAATCTATTACTTGCTAAACTCATAGGAATTTAATTATTGATTGTAAGGTTGAATTATTAATTGGAACTGTTACACTTGATTCAATTCTTGAAAACCCATCAAACCTATTAACTGTTAAAATTTCCAACTTAGATCCGCACTTTCATGTTGGTAAAATTAACCCATTAAGATTCTTGGAATTCTCTATTTTAGGATTGGTTTTACATCATTTTGGTATCAGAGCGAAGGTTTTTTAAAACCCTAGTTCTTGCATCGTAGGCATTATTTTTGCATTCAATTAGGATTGTTTAGTCTTTTATTTTATTTTTGTCTTTTTTTTATTTTAGGTCATTTCATATTCATTAAAAAAAAAGGACACACACGACTCCTAGTTTCCACTTTTGGTGAATGCGCCTTCGCGACACCATCACAGATCCTGAAGAGCCTTTTCTATCCCTTCCCAATCACCCAATTAGGAACCCTAGACTCCCCAGACCTGAAATGGACAACCCTGATATCTCCGCTACCCTAGCTGCCATCCAAGCAACTCTTGCCAATATCAATCAGAGACTTGAGAAAGTGAAGTTAAATCAAACCATTGTCTCTGAGCTTCATGCCCATCGTCAGATCCCTCAAGAGAATGCTCATGACGATCGACGTCAAGAACGTGACCCTGACGAACAATATAAAAAGAACGTTAAGGCTGACGTTCCCCAGTTTGAAGGCCACATGGAACCCCAAGCTTACTCGATTGGATCCGTACCATGGACCACTACTTTGTGTGGTTTGACATGAGCGAAGCCCTGAAAGTTAAATTTGTCACTATGAAATTAACGGGTAAAGCTCAACAACATTGGACCAATCTTGAACACGCCCGCAGAGGCCGAGGCCTGGCACCCATAGCCACTTGGGAGGCCATGCTCACTGAGAGATATGTACCGTTATCGTTCCATACCCGATTGCTAGATTCATGGAACCAACTGTATCAAGGAAGTAAATCCACACAAGAATATGTTGATAAAGTTGATGACTTCCTTATTCGGTGCAATGCTTTAGGTAAAGAGAGTGAAGAACAAACTCTCTCTAGGTTCAGGGCTGGATTACGAGCCGATCTGAGGAACGAGCTAATTCATAGAAATGTGGACTCAATAGCAGCAGCCTACGCTCTAGTCCTCGATATGGATTCCCTTAAAGCTAGTTCCCATTACAAGTCCAGCGATCCGATGGATCATTCCTCTAGAATGAATTCTCCTGACCCCTCTAGACCTGAGCACTCCTCTCTTCAGTACCCTAATAAGTCTTACCCAAATAAACATACATCAAATTCCTATTCACATAGAAATGACAACACGTGTAAGAACACTGAAAGAGACTATTCTAAGATTGATCCTCTCACTAAGTGCTATAAATGTAAGGGATATGGCCATGTTGCTGGCAACTGTCCCAGCCCAAGTAGGATCAATATAGTAGAGGGTACCGCAGTCATTGCTGATGAGCCCGATAATGAGTTTACCTATGAACCTAATATAAGTGATGACTTTGATGAAAAAGAGGATGCCTCCATTGAGTATACCTGAGACACCCATTCCTTCCCAAGTCACTTGGCAACCCATAGATTTTACTCATGTATTAGAACGTCACAAAGTCACAGAGTCTGCACCCACATTTGCATATAACATTCATGACTTACATAGAGAAATTTCCAAGAAAATTAATGAAAATAATTTTAACAACAAGTTAAGAGCTGATATTAGAAGGAAGTTTAAAACTTTTAATGTGGGTGACGAAGTGATCGTTCGGATTCATCCGGAACGGTTTCCTGTTGGACCCGTTAAGAACTTGAACATACGTGTTGCAGGCCCATTTAAGATTCTACATGCAATCAATGATAGTACCTATGTCGTTGACCTTCCTGAAGGTTTTGGCATAAGTAAGATTTTCAATATTGAGGATCTAGTACTTTATAAAGGCTCAAAATTAAACCCTAGAATTTTTTTTAATAATGAGCCTACCCTGCAGCCTAATGGTGAGATTCTCACATTTACCCCTTTACTTAATACTATTCACCCACCGACAGAAGAATTGGATAATATTGTAGATGATCAGATAATCTCCACAAGAGATGGTGGTATGCACAAGTATTTGGTGAGGTGGAAAAACAAGCCGAAGTCGGATGACACTTGCAGTGATCGTAAGGGGCTCCCGCAACTGGATCCAGATTTTTTGGAGCACCATGATAGGATCACTGGTTTTGACTCGACTTGGTCGAGCTCTCTCCCACCCGGAGAGAATGATGAGGACATCTTTCCTGCTTAGTTTATTTCAGTACCATTTTTGTTTCTGACAATTATAGCCATATGTAATCTTTTTTGTATTTTTTTAGATTCTGAGAATATTTTGAGATTTGTATCAAGATATATTTTGAGCCTATTTATAGGCCTTGAGATTAATGAGAAAGTATGCCATTATTGATTTTAAAAAAATTTGTGTTGAGTTTTTGCTCTTCCTCCTCCTTTGTGTGATACAACTGAGATCTAAATTAGGGTTTGTGATAAATCTTAATACAATTTTAGAGTTAGTGATTAATTCTAAAATCTATCCCCAAATTAAAATCCCTTACATACAAATTCCCTAACCCTAATTTCCCTAATCCTAATTAACCAAAACTCTAACCGCATCCCCTCCACCTTCAACCGCCAAATCCTCCTTCTTCTCCCTTCCTTCTTCTTTCCCCGAAACCCACCAAAACTCCAAACCCAGTCATCCCCTCCATCGACAACTCACCCGCCACTTCTCTCCCTCATCCTCGCACCCCTCCCACAACCCAACATCACCGTCACCAATCCAAGTGCCCACGCCCTCGCCTCTTCTTCTCCCTCCCGACCAAGATCACCACCCCCAAATCAATCCCGAATCCTTCCCCTAACCCATCTAGTCCAAACCCTAATCCCACCAGACCCCAACAGCATCGACTGCCAGCCCTCACCTGCGCCGCCTCCGTGCGCCTCCGCCGGCGCTGTCGCACTTCGCCGATGACGCCACCCCGCTCGCCGTCACTCGCCATCGACCAGCTCTGCCAGCCATTGGCTTTGTTGCTGCCTTTGCTCGCTGTGGTTATTGTATTCTTTGTTGTTGTCCAACTCCGAGATCTACGCTGGTTTTCTTCGCATTCGGTATACTCTTTTCACTATTAATATTTGTGTTCTACTGCCCTATTATCTAGTATATTATCTAATTTGCCTGTCGTCCACAAAATAACTGAGATTGAGTGTTCCACATGCTAGAGTAGAGTACGAATCGATATTGAATCTATTACTTGCTAAACTCATAGGAATTTAATTATTGATCGTAAGGTTGAATTATTAATTGGAACTGTTACACTTGATTCAATTCTTGAAAACCCATCAAACCTGTTAACTATTAAAATTTCCAACTTAGATCCGCACTTTCATGTTGGTAAAATTAACCCATTAAGATTCTTGGAATTCTCTATTTTAGGGTTGGTTTTACATCACTCATACGGGGAGAAGCCATAAACTGACTTACTATGCTGACTGAATATGCAATATCTGGACGAGTGACTGTGAGATAATTTAGTTTTTCCACAAGCCTCTTAAATCTCCCTGGATCCTCCAAAAGGATCCCTGATTTGGCAACAACCTGGAGTTTCGGTCCATAGAAGTGTGTGATGGCCTACATCCCAGCATACCGCTCTCGGTAAGTATGTCCAATACATACTATCCATGGTAAAGAAATTATCTACTCATATCGAGCAACTTCGATCCCCACGAAATACTTCAGTCGCACGAGATCCTTAGTTTGAAACTTTTGTTAAATATATGACTTTAGATCTTGAATACCCTTTTGATCATCTCATGAAATTACAATGTCATCCACATACACAACTAAAATGATACTCTGCACCTGATGATGTCGATAGAATGCAGAGTGATCCCTATCACTCCTGAAGCCAAAACTTGTGACAAACCAAGCACGAGGAGACTGTTTGAGTCCATATAAAGGTTTCAAGCACACCCTTGTAGGCTTAGCTTTGTAGCAAAACTGAGGGGCTTCTCCATATAAACCTCCTCCTCAAGAACGCTATTGAAAAATGCATTCTTGACATTGAGCTGATGGAGCAACAAATGAAATCGAGCAGCCAAGACAACAGTGATCCGAACAAAAGGCATTTTGGCCACATGAGATGTCTCATCATAATTAATGTCATAGATCTGTGGATAACCTTTAACAAACAATCGAGTTTTTAGGCGAGCCAGAAAACCATCTAGGTTTACCTTAATAGTGTACACCCACTTACAACCAACACAATGTTTGCCAGATGGCAGGAAAACTATATCCCAATAACCATTTTCCTCAAGAGCATACATCTTTTCTCGCACAGCCTAGCTCCAATCAGAGTGATAGTGCTTCTGCTAATAACTCAGGAATACAGTAAGTGTCCAAAGTATAGATGAAGGCTAGATGGGCAGACAACAAGTGAGTATATGACAGACGAATATATAAAGGATGTGCAGTGAAGCAGTTCTCATTGTGTATGGCAATGGGAAGATCATGATCAGTAGGCTCACTAGTAGAGGGGACAATAGGTGTGGGCTCAGTGGATGAAAGAGATGGTGTAGCAGCTGGCTCATACGTCAGTGTTTCATTGACATGAGGCAGTGGGGTAATGGACACAGTGACCGGGATGATGGTCATGAACAAAACTGGCACACCCGAAGATTTTGGGAGGGGGAATGGGTCATGATTAGGAAATAAAAAGGAAAAAGGTGTTTGACCATCTAATACAGACAAGGACATGTGATTAATTACGTAACATACAGTAAGGACCACATCCCCCAGAAACGCTGCGGAACCTGTCTATGAATGAACATTGTCCTTGCAACCTCTAACAGGTAAAAGTTTTTAATACTCGGTAACCCTGTTTTATTAAGGGGTATAAGGGCAAGAGGACTCTTGAAGAATACCAGAAGAAGACATAAATATTGTAAACTCATAAGTAAAATACTATGCAGCATTATCAATACACAAAAGTTTAGATAGTAACATCAAATTGGGTTCTAGCCTCAATACAAAAATATTTGAAAATAGAGAAAATTTTAGAATATTTCGTTAAATATATCCATGTAGCACAAGAATAGTCATCAACAAAGATAACAAAATATCTAAATTTACTGAGATGAGACAGGCCAAGGTCCCCACACAACTCGATCGTTTATTGACTGTAGGAGAATAAAAAACATGTGTTTACCTGACTGACACGACTCACAAGGTGGCTCATTAAGAGAAGATAATTCGGGCCTGAACTTCTTCAGATTCTATAAAGATGGATGTCCCAATTGAGAATACAAATCAAAATGTGTGAAACCACTTAAGCAAGCAAAAGATATAGGAAAACCATCAAGCTGATAGTTGTGTCAATCGTCCTTCTTGTCCCACACTCCTGAAACACAGTTATTGAGATAGAAGGCAACTGAACAATTCAAACTAAGGGGTAAACTGGTAGTGTGGTCAACATGTCCACCCCCAACCCCCCATCGGGGAGGTACAAAAATCAGCCAGACGAACATATGAATGAAACAATTTTTATCCGAGAATAATAAACCTAAATTCCCAATCATATGATCATACACACCTGAATCAATTACTCATGATGTAGGAGCAGTGGTAGTCAAGTAGGCACTACCAATGTGCCAGGCTGGCAGAAGAATAAAACTGGTGCTGAGAATCAAGGTATCGTTGGAGAACCTGAAGTCTCCTGCATTTACCTGAACATTGGTCAAAGTGGAGGCTACATGTGCAGTGTCACGATCGAATGTTCTGAGAACATTTGTTAGGACAATTCCACTTTGTATGCCCAAACTCCTTACAACAGTTGCACATGATGTTGGCAAGTGAAGTCTCTAAGCCACTCTTTGAATTGTCGTTGCTAGCACCACGACCACTGGAACCAGTTGTGTAACCAACCCGACCATGTTGTCCTCCTCCTTGACTAAAACGAGGCTAAGAACTAACCAATGCATATCTCTTATGTGGTGTCGCTAGTGACAATTGAGGGAATGTGAGAAAACATCTATTTAACAAGTTTGTAGGCCTCTAACAAACTTTTGGAGGCAAGACATCCAATTATCAAAGGTCGGGCAGCCTTATGAGACTTGAAAAGTTCCCGAGAAATGTGAGAACATGAATTAATTGTTGGCACTCTTGCATCTCCTTTAGATCAGTGCTCATTGCTCAATAAAAAGAGCTCTTGCAACTCATCATATGACTTCTTGAAGACGGCGTAGTACTCATCAATACTCTTCGTACCCGACTCACAACGACAGTAGGCCTGCTGAACACGATAGGCATGTGTCATACTAGTCAAACCCGATTAGGTCAACCGACGATGATCCTTAAGCTCTTTAGCCATAGAGTACAGCATCATATTATCAAGAATCTCGAGCTCCCATGGATTCCAACGTAGCACTCGTGATCAAGCTATCATCAGCTTCCCAATCTTCCGTCATTATCTGAGGTGGGTCATCAAATGGTGACGAGAGCGACGAATACCTTATAGTTTGACTGTAAACAAATTTTGTCATTGTTGCCAATTATTACTACTCAATTTTACATTCAACAACTTTGATGGAAAATGGGGAAGAGTAGTTCCTTTCACATCGGAGTCATCACTATTCTCTTCACTCATCTTGTCGATCACATCCAATCACAAATCACAACAAATCAACAAATCACAACAAAATCCAGCAACCACACCCTAAATACACCTCATCACCAACAACGAACAAAATTAGAAATAGAAACAGCAAAATCAAAGAACACAAAGAGAGAAAGAACGAGTAATGGCAATCTCCAATTAGGGTTTCCAACTCCCCAATCCAATCTCTATTGCTTCTCAATTCATCACACAAATCTCAACTTTTTAATCACCGGATGATAAATTAGAGGGGTAGTTTCCCTCTTGGGATCGGCAATGACCATGGCGACGGCGGCGACAAGCAATGACGATGACAACGACAATGGAGGTTGTCGGCGATGATGGGATCTCAACAGCAACCGGAGGAAGAAGAAAATGACGATGGGAACACGAAGTCACTGCAACCAGGGTTTGGAGATGAGGGTTTGGAAAGGTGATGGGGTGGTAGTGGCTGGGTCCACAACAAGGCCACGGGTGGTTGTCGACGGCGGCGGCTGGCTAGGGTTAAGATGTGGTTTTGATACCATGAAATGGTATGTTCTTTGTTGTCATATTAATTGGATACATGATCTCTTAACAAATAGCATAGACAAGAATGGATTGTACCTGGAATATGCTAAACTAATACAATTACATCTCTAATAGAAGTCATTTTAGTTCTGAAGCAATTAGATTAAACTAGTTTCACAGTAGTAAGGATTTAGACTGGAATTAATAAATAATAGGTTTGATTTCATTTGAATTAGCCTTATCCTTTATCTTGTTATGGTAACATATATGGTTAAGTTTCTCCTAAGCTTCCCCTCTTTTCTCCTCTCTTTTCCTTTTATGTTTCACCGTTTTCATATGAAAGCATAATTGCCATAATTTAGTAGAGCTAGTCGCAATATGCATTCTCCAATGGACCTACATTAGAACAAACAGCTAAAACCATAAAAAATGTACCTGCTAGCAGTTGACAACTTGATCATGCGTTGAGCAACAGAAACAATAGCTAAAGATCTCATTGCACAAAATTCAGATGAAGACTTCCAAAGCTGAAACATAAACTTCATAAAATTAAAAGTGGGCCGATGAGAGAGATCCGGGAAGATTTACAGGTCCCAAAAGAAAATTTACCTCAAGACTAACATTCAAACCAGGGAACATCAATGTCAAGGACCCTCTATCCCCTTTAACCCCAGAAGCAATATAGAAGCCATCTGGTCTATAGATATCCATTTCCTCCATCAGTAATCTGTCCAACTCCTTATCAACATCCCATAAATGAAGAAAACACAAGCTAAACCTCAGCAAACATATTTCTAGTCTCTCAATTTCTTTATCTAGTTCAATTGATTCAGCTGATACCCGCTGATTACAGACTTGTGCTAAGTGTAAAGTCATCAGAGATGAAAGATCAAACTCCAAAATTGCAATGCCAGCAAACGGGCAAGATGATTTGACCGGATGAATAGAACTTCCATGAACTTGGTGGGAGGAAACATCCATTGCGGAACTACTGTAAGCTGCATCTCTTATATGCGAGACTCCAGTAGTAGGCATTGCCACTTTCCCATTCTCACTCACCTTTACACGAGATTGTGCAGAATTTGGAACATCAATAAAAGGAAAACGTAGTGATGATGCCGAAGTAGAGCCACCCACTATACTTTCAGTTGTAAGATTTTCGTTAGTACATCTGCAAAAATGATCAAACATAGATAGAGAAGCTGCACCTTTAATTTTACGCTCCCTTGCACCAGACTTCACATCCCAAAGGTACAATACACTATCCGTATCAGATAATGACAAAACATTTCTGCAGAGACAAGCTACATAACCTCTCCTGCTGTCCCAAGCAACCATTGATGGATACATCGGATGCCCAGGAAACATTCTTTCAACGCGCAGGGTCTCAAGTGAAACAAGAGCCACACAACAATCCTCACCAACTGATAGAAAGCAATTGTTCCAAGGGGGATCAGCCCAAAATGACGGCAATATGATTTGCTTAACTGGTGCTACATGATGGTGCAATACTGCCAGAAGATTGCGAGAATCAAGATCCCATATCCGAACTGTAAAATCCGTGCTTCCCGAAACTAACAGCCTATAGATCTTTTGCTCTAAAGAGTTTGTAGAAATACATCGGGCAGCCAAGCAAAGGACTGCTCCTGTGTGCCCTCTGAAGAATAATTCTGATGTGCAAGAATCACCACCTTGGTTTTGACCTGCACAAGGAGACTCTGTTTCTTTGGGTGGTTTTACAAATCGAACCACTTCTATCTCGCCATTATAGAAACCATATACAGCAGCATACGGAGTATATGAGTCCTCAGAAAACACCATCGAGGATGATACACCCCGGCCATGTATTTGATCCCCATCCTTACTGCAATCACCATTTCTATGCTCTGGAAACTTTCCTTCTCCTACTAACACACAAGAATGAATCCTACTGTCATCACTCCTTTCTGATGGAATCGACCATATCGACAAATAAGGCTTCCACAATAAAGAACTCCCTAACACAAAACACCTCGACACTAATCGCACAAGCAACTCCTCAAACTGACAAAACCGAACTGACGACCTCTCATCCAGTTCCCCTCCCACAGCCGGAATCTCGACCAAAACCTCAAGCCTAAACCCCACCTCCAACCTCACCATCCTATACACAACCGCTGCCCCGTCACCACCCCACATTACAAAACCCTCTCCACTCTCAAGAAACTTAATACCGAGAACAGGCTTGATACCCTCCCAACAAACCTCACCAATCTCCACTCCACCATCCATTATCTTAACCACGCATCGGGACGAGCCAACCACAGCCAAGAACTTCCCATCCCCCGAAACTGCAGAAACCCTCAACTCCTCATCGCTTAATCCCTGTTCCACTGAAATCTCTTGGGACCTATTTGGAAACAAAATTAGGATAATTAGAGATAACTTTTTAAGCCGAAGTACAGGTACAATATCCAAGTTAGGCCACAAATAAAATACAACAGTTATTTCAAGTAAGTGTGAGGTAAGTGGATATGACTTGTAAACCTGCAATCATCTAAATTTTAATTTGTGGGTCTTATTTTGGAGATAAGGCCCTGTTTGGATACACAACACAGGTAGAATACTACAGGTAATTCTTAGATGAAGGTAGCTGGAGGTTGTATACCTACACCTCCAGTTTGATTTAAATGTGGTTAGATTGGAATGTAGATACATACCATTGCCGACATTTTATCTTAACTTTGAGGTATAAAACAAAAGGAGATAGCTTGTCTCCAAAATTTGATCCAAATAGACCAAAGTTCATACACCTACATCTCCACTACCCGCTATATCCAAACAGGGCGTCAGTTACCCTCAGTCACCTCTTAGTTAAGATAACTGTAGGTATCTCAACTCCAACGTTACCACAATTTTCTTCTAAACCTAAAAATGGAGGTACATGAATCCTCCTAACTTTGTACCCAAACATGACCTCACTAATATCCGTGAAAGTACAAGTGTACTAACTTTGGTTACCGTACTCGTAACTCCGCGTAAAAGTTCTATTCTAACTACTGTTCTGGAGTCTATATAACTGCAGTTATCACAACTGTTTGGATCAGATAACTCAAATAACAAAAAACAAAAAAAGAGAGAGAACACACCCTGCTTGCTGATCCATCTCTTCTTTGCCCTCCTCCACCCCGAACTTCCGCACCCTCCCGTAGTTATCCACCGCAACCGCATCCCAACCACTCCCTAAACTCAAATGCACCACGTGATGGCCCACCCCAACACTCCGCACGACGGTCAAATTAGCCGGATCAAGAACCAGCACCTCACTCCCAGCGCCAATCATGACATAATCAGCCGATGCGACGACGATAGAAGGCGGAGGAGAGGGGAT
Source organism: Hemerocallis citrina (assembly GCA_017893485.1). Taxonomy (NCBI): domain Eukaryota; kingdom Viridiplantae; phylum Streptophyta; class Magnoliopsida; order Asparagales; family Asphodelaceae; genus Hemerocallis; species Hemerocallis citrina. The sequence continues at coordinate 203,375,146 of CM030368.1, read as the reverse complement.
GCGGCGGCGGATGCGGCAGCGGTGGGGGGAGGAGGCGGACCAGGCGCAGAGCACGGAGTCGGAGGAGGCGGAGAAGAGGAGGTTGAGGTTGGAATGGGAGGCGGCGAGGGCGGTGACGGGGGAGGAGTGGCCGCAGAGGATGGAGGTGGGGTGGAGAGAGGGGAGGGTGAGGGACCAGAAGAGGATGGAGCCATCGGAGGAGGCGGTGAAGAGGGAGGGAGGGGAGGGGAGGGCGAGGGCGGCGGTGATGAGGTGGGAGGAGGGGAAGGGGGAGGGGGAGGAGGAGGGGTAGAGGCAGGCGATTGAGGGGAGCTTCATGGGAAATCCATGAGAGATCTGGTTTGGGTTCAGTGAAGATGGGGGGAGTTCAGGTTGATCATGATGATGGTTTGGGGTGTTCTCGGGAGTTCAAGATAACTAGTGCTATGCGACCGTCGTCTAGTTCAGAAAAATCTCTCATAAACTGGTGACTACTCATATATCTCTAACCTCTAGTCTCGGATCTCTATCTTTACTATTTTAATGGGGGAGTTGGGGTTTGTAATAAACAAATCCTTTCTAACTATATAAACTAGTATAATGCACGTGCGATATATTTTTTAAAAATATGTATTATACACGTGCGTTGCACATGGAGAAAATAGGAAGGGAAATGAAAAGGACAAAAAAAAAAATCTACCAACACGTGTGCTGCACGTGTTGACACACACACTAAGAAATAATAAAAAATTGTTTATTTGTTTACAACCCCAACTCTCCCATTAATATAGTAGAGATACGTATAATATACGTCCAACCTATATCCAACAGAAATAAATGTGAACCGTATGTATAGTCCAAATCAAAACATTCAAATACAAACTATTTATTTCTTATTCGATACTAGTATAATGTACGTGCGATGCACGTCTAAAATAAGTAAGGTCATCAATTTAAATGAATGTATATCGAATAAGAAAAAAAATAGTTTATATCTGAATGTTTTGATTTGGGCTACACGTGCGGTGCACATTTATATTTGTTGAATATAGTTTGGACGTGTATTATACGTGTTTATATAGTTACAAAGTTAGAGTTTGTTTGTTACAAACCCCAACTCTCCCATTAAAATAGTAGAGATATATTCATTTAATTTGATGACCTTACTTTTTGTAGATGTGCAGCGCACGTACATTATACTAGTAACTATAATGGGAGAGTTGGGGTTATCATTCGTAGACAATCTATAATTTATAGATATTTAACCATCTAATCTGAATCATTCATTTTTAAGTGGAAGTTATATTCACCATTCATTTACTCAACTTTTGTTAGTTACCATAACACCCTCAAAGTTCAAATATATTTATGACATGGTTATTTACAAAGTGTCGCTCATATAAAATAAAATTTTGTCAAGAGATAGAGTGGTCATTTGTAGACAACCAATCATATAATCTCAACCATTTATTTTTAAGTTGGAGTTATATTAAATATTATTTACTCAGCTGTTGTTAGTTATCATAATACCATCGAAGTTTAAATTTATTTACCACATAATTATTTATAAAAGTATCACTCATATAAAATAAAATTTTGTGTCACATAAAAGATGTTTGGTACATGGATTGAAAGATTCATATGAATAAGATGATTACCGGGAATGTGATGGTGGTAATGAAGATTCCCGGAAATGTTGCATTATCGCGTTTGAGATAATACACTGCATTCCCGGGAATCTGTTACTATTGTATTTTTTTATTCTAGTTTTTTATTATTATTATTGTTTGTTATGGAAATCTCCTGATTTTTTTTAGAATGGAAATCCTTCTCAACAAAGAATTTTGATTCATTTAGGAATTCATAATTCCTTCCCAAACTATGCTTCTCACGTACAAAAATAGATAATTTAAACTGGGATTTCCTTGCACATTCTCATGTTTGGTTTGGTACATGAATTTGAAGTTTCTTACGAATGAGAGGATTGCCGAGAATGTGAGGGTCTGAATGAAGATTATCGGAAATGTTGCATTATCGTGTTTGGTATATAGTACATTGCATTTCTGAAAACTTTTATTATTGTAATCTTTTATTCTAGTTTTTTTTTTTGTTATTTTATTGTTTGTTCTGGAAATCTCATGGGAATCCTCAGTTCCCATGATTTTAGGGGGGGATATATATTTTTTATTCTAGTTTTTTTTTTGTTATTTTATTGTTTGTTATGAAAATCTGAATCCTCAAATCCCATGGTTTTTGGGGAGAATAGAAATCCTTCCCAACAAAGGATTTTGGTTTTCTTAGGAATCCATCATTTCTTTCAAAACTATGTTTGCCACATACCAAACAAAATAATATTTTTTTACCGTAATGACCCATTTTTTGAAAATATTTGGCGCTCTGACCCACTTTCAAAAACAATTAGCGAACTGACCTAGTTTTGTACACGTCAGCAACAAACGTTCTTGGGGAAAACGGCATAGGTTATCTACATGTCCTTTTTCCCAATAACGACATCTATTTTGAAAAAAAATGTCATGTCATTTTTTGGAGTGACGGCATCTGTTAATTTTAGTTGAAGAAGCATATAGTCTCAATTGTGAGATAAAAGGCAAGTGTGAAAATACAATAAGAGATATCGTTCTTTGAGAGAACGGCATTCTTTATACTAATGCCGTTATTTTGAATAATGGCATCAGTTATTGTATTTTCACACTTGCCTTTAACCAGTGGCCCCCTCTTCTCCTTCCCCTTTCTCAATCGATCTCCTTTCTCTCTCTTTTCACTTCCGCAACCAACAAGCCCTAGATCCCTAAATCAAAAAATCCCAACTATTGAAGTGCTCTCAAACTTCCAAAACAAAATAATTCAACACCCATACATAAACCCTAATTGTGATTCGCTCATTTCCTTTTCCACTATTCCGAAATCCGAAATTGTGGTAAGTATTCAAAATCCCTAAAAAAAATTACAATGTTCATTTTGATGAATGAAAGATATATATATTGGTAACATAGTACAAGAGATGTAAATTAGATTCATCTAAATAGTAGATATGTGTAGCGCCCCGAATTTCTAATAAGATATCTTAGAAAATACGTGGCACAATTCCAGCAATCCACTTCAATATAATATTAAACACAACCAACACCACTAAAATTTTCAACTTTTATTACAACAAACTTTTACAAATCACAGCGGAATTCAAAACAACTCAAACAATATTTTCTGTCATTTACAACTCAAATTATCTCAAAACTGCTTTTACAATTTTACACAAAACTCTTTCAAAGTAGATAATCTCAAAACTAACTCAAGCATCCAAACCTCCAACTCTAAGCAACAACCTGCAACATATGAGGCTAGAGATGATCCCTAACCCCCAAAACTAAAGGGGTTAGCCATAAATGGTGTGAGTGACATAAAAACAAACAACATAGTTTAATCGTAAAACATAAGGTCATCAACAACATGTATTAACCACAATGATAAATGAATGAGAAATAACAAAGATGTAAAGCATGAAAACATCATAGAATGAAAACAACAAGTGCATCTAGTCTAAGTGTCAAGTGTAGGAAAACTGGAAGACACATGCACGAAACCAAGTCAAGACAACACAAAGTCTATATGCGGACTCTCTAATGCATACTTGTCGAAGTCTATGCATCTCATTCTACATAGGTTTGGTGCAAGCCCTTAACGTCTCCACATCATAGGGTTCAATCCCCCGCTATGCAACTAATCCTATCACGATGACTACTACGAGATAAAGATAAACTGTGAGAATTAGCCCATGCTTGATAATTCCGGAGATAGATCCCACATCTCAGGTAATTTTCCTGGATAATTCCGGAGATCATCCCACATCTAAACATTGACACATCATCACATGAATACCCCATGTGAGTCACCTCGACTTTGATAATTCCGGAGATCAATCCCACATCTCAAGCAAATCACTTGGATAATTCCGGAGATATATCTCACATCGCAGGTAATTTACCTGGATAATTCCGGAGATAAATCCCACATCTCAAATAAGTTACTTGGATAATTCCGGAGATTAAATCCCACATCTAAAGCCATACTGAGATGCATAACCCATGTTCCCGTTCATCATATCACCACTAGTGCATGTCCTTATCATTTGGGTTATTTAATTACTTAACGAATCTCCTAGAGTTGGTGTACCCTACCGGCCTAAATTCGAAACTGACTAACTGAAATGCCTCATGGGCCACAACAAAATAACTCAACACCGGTATACTAGGGTCACTCACCTCTAGAGACTCAACTCAAATGTCTAAACCAAAGTTCCACTAAACAAAGTGGCTCAACTGAATATCTTAAAATCAAATGCTTATCTGAAGACAAAATATAGGCCAAAATATCTGAAGACTAATCATTCAAAAGAACACTCAAATTTATGAAAACTCATCAGTACCAGTTGACTTATTACTGTAGTAGGTCGACTGTCTAGAGGGAAAATGTCCATGATTTTGAGAAAATAAGTTAAGTAATATAAGTTGACTTATAAGAGTCATAAGATGACTTACCAACAATATAAGATGACTTATAAAAATCATAAGTGACTTACCAACAATATAAGATGACTTATAAAAATCATAAGTTGACTTACCAGATCATAAGTAGACTTATAAAAACATAAGTCGACTCAAGGGAGACATAAGTCGACTTATAAGAACATAAGTCGACTTATAAAAACATAAGTCGACTTACCAGAGAGAAATTCCAGAAATCTTTAAGAAAATATTCTAAGTGTTATAAGTCGACTTGCAAAGTCATAAGTCGAATTAAAATACAATATAAGTCGACTTACCAGAGAAAAATCTACGATACTTTGAAAAATAAATTCTAAGTGTACCAGTCGACTGAAAAGGGTCTAAGTCGACTGTCCAGAACGGATTTTCAAGAAAAACTAAAGATACAGCAGCTGGGTCGTACCAGTCGACTGAATAGTAGACTAGTCGACTGTCGGCCTACAGTTTTCATAATTTAGATCTGAATACAATAATCAAAACTGAAGTTTTTCTAAAGATTCCTTGTTTATGAAAATAGTTCGTATTCAGGCAAAATGATTATTCTCAAATATTCTTCATTATGGACACATTACTCAATCATACAATATCTCAACACTCAATTCTCATGTTTTAAATTCCTAATTCTTCCACTAGGGTTTCTCAATACTAAATTTCTTCACAACTCATAGCCAAGATCTGATTTGTAAACACAAGATCCAGATGTTCATCCATCCGATCATAACCATACTCAAATCTTAACATGCTTTCTAGCAATACAAATTTGTAATCAAGATCTACTCAACATTTTTAGATTTCACATGCATGGTACAAACAACAACATTTGCATCGTTCTCATGCAAAATACACCAAATAAATAACATATCAAACAAACGACAAACAATCGTTCGCATAGATCAACTCACAAACAAAGTTCATATCATTCACAAAACAAAACAAAACAAAACAATGTCACTCACCTTTGAATTGAAAAGATCCAACGAAAAGCCTCCTTTTTTGCGAGATCCAAAAATTCTCCTCTTGATCACCAAGAAAATAATAATATAATAAATCTGGAGTTGTGCAGCGAATGACGGCTGCACGTCCTCTTTTATACAGGCCGGGATTGAAAGGAATTAGGGTTTTGAAGTACTTTTGCAAAATAGTCTTTTTTTCAATTTATTACTTCACATATATAACCTTTCTTAGTTAAAATAAGTTAAATAAATCAAAACTAAATAAAATCCTTTTACCACTTAGTTTTCCAACAACCCAGCACAGCCCAGAGATAAGAAAATTTCGTATTTACACTCAGGGTGGCAATTTTGCACAAAAGCCCTCCCTTTTGTAATATTTGCAAATACCTCATAAAATATTCATAAAAATCCAGAAAAATCCGAAATAATATCTAATAATACATATTATATTTTCCAATCAAAATATTTGACTTTTACTTTCCAGAAAAACATTTGCACAAAGTTCTACATGAATTCCTTATTTGCAAAAACACCATTTTTGACTAAATCTTCACCAAATCGACTTTAAATAAAATCTAAATATATTTAAATTTAAATGCTAATCATGGGAAACCAAAATACCAGTAAAAACGAATGTTCATAGTTTATTTAAGATCCAAACGACTTTTACATAAAAGCCCCTCTCTTTCGAGATATTTGTAAAAATAGTTTCTTTATTCAGAAAAATCCCAAAACTTAGAATAATCTCCATTATAATTAGAAGAATCTACTAAAAATATAAATTTGGTTATTTTCACCAAAAATATTTGTACGTGTTTCGCACGTGTAAAAAGATAAATCTTTAGAAAATATTTATTAATTCTTCAGAAAATTATTTTAATTTATTTTCAAATCTTTAAAATAATATTTGAAAATACGGGGTTCTACAATATGTGAAATGTACTTAAGGATTGTTGTTGATGATGTGTGAAATGTTCATTTTGATGGATGAGAGTTATATTGGTAGTATAGTATAATAGATGTAGATTAGATTCATCTAAGTATTAGATATGTGAAATGAGATTCATCTATGTGAGATGTGGATGAGCTATATTGCTATCTAAGAATTCTCATCGTTGATGTAGTCTAAAAATGACAATGTAGTATATTAGACATTGATGGATAAATGGTCATACATTAGAATTGCTATATTTCTAATCATTATATTCATAGTTCGGTTTGTATGAATGGATATTGCTATGAGATTTGTTTATATACATAGTAGAGAGGTTGTGGTGGTGATTGTTGTGAGTAGTATTTCGATCGAGTATTGAGAAGTTGTTGTTATCTTCAAACATCGATTATTAGAAGAAATATGGCATATGTTGCCGCTGAAATCAGTGTGGGGCAAACAGATAAATTTGTGGATTCTTGGAATGTTGAATAGTCAAACCTGAAGCCTTTCCGCCGGAGTTTGACCGTGATCTCCCGCCGTTGATCTGCAAAAAATGCGAAACACCGGGGTTGATCCCGGCGATACGCCCTTCGACGCACAAGTCAGTAATCAGAAAGATTATGAATGAGCTTTGATTGGCAAAATATTGATTACCTGTTAACAGTGGGGGATGGGTGTAACGCCCCGAATCCCAAATATACTGAATTCGAGATGTTCTACAGGATCTTTCCACTTCCTTTAGTACAATTTTACGAGGAAATTTGAACTTTTCACTTTACATCAGAGTTTACATGAATACATTATAATTTACATTGCACAGCGGAAGTAAACTTTACAACAATGAAGTAAATGTACGACAACATTGAATAATCTTTAAGCATTTGTTCCTCTTTAATCTTTATCATGTTATTTACCTGCATATAAGACTGTGGGTACGTCAGTTTATTCAACCGACGAACATTATACACGGCCATCCTCTCTATGCCGAAAATAGTATAACTTATTTTTCATATTTAACAGACACAAACTTGTCACATGTCAAACTAAAGGGACTACCCTATTGATGTCGTGTTGTGATTGTGCACTTAGTCCTTAATGCAATTATTTATATTAGATGACACTAATGCGCACTTGTTCGGATTCTATGCATCCCATACTACATAGGTCCGAGGGCAAGCCTCTTAATCGTTCTTCATCTTTGTAGGGTTCAATCCCTCGCCATGACTTAATCTACTACTGTAACTACGGTGAGTATCCTAGATGATCTATGAGTACAAGCTCGTGTACAGAAAATCTGGAGGGGAATTCCACGCCATGTCTTGATTCATCAAGCATGCATTCTGTGGCAATTCAGCCTCCTTCATGGCACAAGATCCTCTTGCAGTCACCAAACATCACACAAGCGTGGCTAAAGTCCGATCATTACTGAGTTGTGCCCACGCCATGTCTTGACTCATCAAGCATGCATTCTGTGGCTCACACACCCGCACCGTAAACTCTAGTTCTCATACTCGCGTTTTTCTCTCACTTTCATCACGTCTTCACTATGCACTAATCCTTAGTTTTTATTAGAATCATGAACAAAATCAAAGCTCTAGAGTTAGCCTCTCCACTAAACCGGATTTATTCATTTATTCAAACATGACCAACCTTGGTCTTTCATTTCAAATTTCATTTCATTTCTTTCCAAATGCTGGGGGAGACTTAGCTACTCTTTTGTTTCAATTCCAATTCACAATTTCCTATTTGAGCATTTCCAACTCATAAATTCATTTTCATAATCATAACAGATTTCTTTTTCAATAGCATGATCTCTAAATTGTTCAATAGTCCATAATCGTACGTGGAATTATATACTTCATCAATTATCAATTTCACATTGAAGTCACATCACTAAATGATTATTCACACTTCATAGTTTCCACACTATTCTCAAATGAGAATAATTTGCATCACATCACACAATATAATTTCTTTCTTTGCCATATTAATTTTCTAATCCTTCATTTCAAGTCATTTTTGCAAGATATAATTTCACAAAGAATATCAATGTGAAACCATAGTTCTATTTACACATTTAGTCACAAATTATACTTTATTTTATGTAAATAATTCACAAATTATTTTTAATAAGTCCCATATATTTTTAGAAGAATAGTCATATTTTTTTTCATATTTTTTTGATCAACAAAACATCCAAAAAAAACATTTTTTGAATCTTGCCGAGGCCAAGATTCGAACCCAGCACCACAGAGAACACAGCCGAAGGCACAGACCACTAGGCCGAATGCCTCCCACGGTATAGAAGAAGAGCTGAGAGTATTTAATGCTCTCGGCTGCAGTGTTTATTTTTTTTTTAAAACATGAAACAAAATATGCGGTGCTACTGGGGATCGAACCATCGACCTGCCCTATACTGTAGCGATTAAGAGCGATCCGACCACTCGAGCTATAGGCTCGGGTTGTCACTAGTACAATTCGAGTTTCATTTAACCAATACTCTCTGTTATTTAAAACATTTTAACGTTCATCAAAATCTCATTTCAATTGCTTTTACTAACATACTGTAAAAATTCCAGATCAATCATTTCCATCATGAATTACACTCCAGTATATGAGAATAATTTTCTTAGATAATTAAACATATTTTTCCCAATAATTTACACATTTCTACCATACAATTTGGTTAATTTGATATACTACCACTAATACATTCTTTTTCGACATTATAATTTCATTAATCCCTATACTAATTTTCTGCCCTTATTCATTCCCCAAACATAATAATTGCATCTTAATTCATTCGTTACAACAAAATTTTCCAATTTAGCACATAAAGCGACAATATCAATATACTAATCCTTGCATATAATTTTTCATGCTACTAACGAAGGTTTCTTTACACAATTCATAGCCATATTCATATTGCACACAACTAGAATTTTAACAATAGAAACACATACAATTTGCATATCAATAATTCAATCAATTATAGATCATTTTTCCAATTAGACGTGCATTCTTATTAATCATTTTCATGCATCATTTTTTTAATCAATCTAGCATGCATTCCTATTTAGAAATAGGAAAAATTTACCCACCTTAAATGGAGAGAAAAACAACTAGCGACACCTCCTAAACAATGTCCTTGCAAACGAGAGCGAATCCTCCTCCTTGAAGCGCGCACTCGAGCCTCCAAGAACACCCAACCCGAGAGCTCCTAAGCCAACCGATAGCACTCCAAAGCCGGCCTCCTCTTCTTGTTGCAAGCACAACTCCCACACACAACTCAATCTTTTACTCACTAAAATAACTACTAGATAATGTAATTGAACTATAGGTTTGGAAGGATTAATTTTGCACAAGAACACTAGCCATGGGGGGGGGGGGGGGTATTTATACTAAAAATCTAGGGAAATGGATGGCCAAGATTGAAGTAGGAGTTAGGAACAAATGGCTTAGATTTAAGGAGGAGTTATACTAACCACCCATAATCAAGTAACCACCACACCATGATCCCACTCAAAATTTTCATTTCCCTCCAAGATTACAACCGGCCTAGTGTAGGATTGTGCACTTTGCACGTGTACGTGCAATGCACGTGCAAGCATTTGCCTCCAAAAATTTGTGCATTAAATTTTGTATAAAAATAACTTTTAAATTGTATTCTATATGACAAGTTGTATTTAAGAATAAAATAGCTCATGGGCTTTAGTTTGTGGGCCAAAATATTTATTATAAATTAAATTAACTTTGGGCTTTTTAAAAATAAAAGGCTTTTGTCTCTTTGAAAAAGGGCTTTATACAAAAATAATTTAAGAACACATATATAAATATCTATACTCATCATAATGAAAATATTTACCAAAATATTGCACGTGCACACTACGTGCAAAAATAAATAATTTTCATAAATGAAAAATCAGGGCATTACAATGGGGGTATTTATAACCGCCTTAGGGACCAGTTTCGGGATAAATCCCTACTTCCCGGTGGATGGACATAAGGAATCAGGGCCGTTGATTAAGTATAATCATAAACCCTAATTCTTTCCAGCTGGACCGGGTTTCATGCAAGTTGGAACCCGCACCCAGTTGAGATGGATCCGTTCGTGGGTTATTGGGCCTTTGGAAAAAAGACCCGGTACCCATTTCAGATCCGTTTGTAGGTGAAATTATCATTTTACCCCCGAGCTTTAAGATTCGTGCCCGATTTGGATGGTTCCGATTTAACTCTATTTTTAGCCATATCACGAGCCCCCCACTCCCGAAGACTGAGTTTGATCAGCCTTTGAGGAGTAGTTTTACTGTTTTAATGGCTTGCAGAGTTGTACCGGAGTCTAAATAAGGGGTGTCGAATCTTTATGCGGGGCATTATGGTGATTTTCGGAGTTGGTCGCATGCTCAAGGTTGTTCTTGAGCGATCCTGGACTTTTGGTAATTTTTCTTAATTTTTATTTATTTTTCGGACTATTTATTTAATTTCGCGAAGCAGTGATTTATTGTTCGGGGACCTTAATTAATTATTCCAAACAATAATTATTTACACGGGGGCTCAAAAATATTTCCCTGAATTTATAATTATTTTTTAGAATTTTTAATTAATTTTCCTGAATTTTTAATCATTTTTCGCAATTTTTAAATAATTAATTCGAATTTAATAATAAAAAATTAATTTTTAATTCGATTTATGATGTGGCACGATCTGGGCCTTCCATCAGCAAGTGGCGCGAATTCCTGAGAGATCGGATGGTCGGAGTGGCTCGGCGGCGCTTTTCTCCGTTTTGCGGAGGTCGGTGCCCCAGTTGCTCAGCTAGATCTCCTCGGTAGCTCGGCGTGGCATGAGCTACCGAGCTACGTGGCTGAATCTGGACCATTTATCAGCTGAGTGCAAATATCGGAGTGATCGGATGGTCGGAGTGGCTCGGCGACAATTTTCTCCGCTTACGGAGGTCGGTGCCCCGGTAGCTCGGCCAACCCTCCTCGGTAGCTCAGTAGCTCGGCACGTCATGAGCTTCTGAGCTACGTGGCTGAATCTAGAGCATCCATCATGGCGCGAATCACCAGGATGGGGCTCAGATCACGAGAAAACGCTATCTTGTCGTTTTGTGGGCGTGGCGTGATTTGAGCCATTCATCATGTTCTGGCGTGACTTTTGAAACGATCTGACGGTTAAGGTAGTTCAGCAGTCATTTTTCTTCAAATGTGAGGGTCGGTGCATCGTTAGCTCGGCCATAGCTGCTCCGTAGCTCGGTAGCTCGGCCTTAGCTCCTTGGTAGCTCGGCAGCTCGGCCTTAGCTCCCTGGGTAGCTCGGCAACTTGGCCTTAGCTCCTTGGGTAGCTCGGTGGCTCGGCCATAGCTGCTCGGTAGCTCGGTAGATTGGCCTTAGCTCCTTGGTAGCTCGGTAGCTCGGCTTTAGTTCCCTGGGTAGCTCAGTGGCTCGGCCATAACTGCTCGGTAGCTCGGCAGCTTGGCCTTAGCTCCTTGGTAGCTCGGCAGATTGCTTCGGTGGCTCGGCAGCTCGGGACGAGCCGTTGGGCCGCGTGGCTGGATCTGGAGCGTCCATCATGGCCCGGATCTCGAGGTTAGGGGTTCAGATCACGAGAAAACGTTATCTTGTCGTTTTGTGGGCGTGGCGTGATCTGAGTCGCTCATCATGTTTCGACACGAATTTTGAGACAATCTGATGGTAGGAGTTGCTCGGCGGTATTTTTCTCCAAATGTGGAGGTCGGTACCCCGGTAGCTCGGCAGAGTGCCTCGGTGGCTCGGCTCATGACGAGCTGTTGAGCCACGTGTCCGAATCTGGGGCGTCCATCATGGCGCGAATCGCGAGGTTAGGGATTCAGATCACGAGAAAACGTTATCTTGTTGTTTTGTGGGCGTGGCGTGATCTGAGTCGCTCATCATGTTTCGACACGAATTTTGAGACAATCTGGCGGTAGGAGTTGCTCGGCGGTATTTTTCTCCAAATGTGGAGGTCGGTGCCCCGGTAGCTCGGCAGAGTGCCTCGGTGGCTCGGCTCATGACGAGCTGTTGAGCCACGTGTCGGGATCTGGGGCATCCATCATGGCGCGAATCACGAGGTTAGTGGTTCAGATCACGAGAAAACGTTATTTTGTCGTTTTGTGGGCCTGGCGTGATCTGAGTCGCTCATCATGTTTCGACACGAATTTTAAGACAATCTGACGGTAGGAGTTGCTCGGCGGCATTTTTCTCCAAGTGTGGAGGTCGGTGCCCCGGTAGCTCGGCAGAGTGCCTCGGTGGCTCGGCTCATGACGAGCCGTTGAGCTGTGTGGCCAAGGCCGAACCGCCGCAATCGTTGCTTCTTTTTATTCCGTCGTTTAGCCTTCTTTAATGGGCCCCCAAGCGTTACAAAAGCCCGACAGTCGCCTCTTTGGCTATAAGTTCTCACCCCCCTCACTTCTTATCTCATTCTTTCACTTTTAACTTCTTAAAACTTACTTCCGCTCTCGAGTTGCTCTGCTAGCGGCCATTTGAGCTCATGGGCGGTTGTGCTAGCTGTCGCGAAGGCCAGGCAATTTTCGGCGAAGTTTTTCTGACTGAAAACATCACATCATGGTCAGTTTATTTAACCTTATATATATATTCTACGAGATGTCACGAGTATCCTCGGGTAGTGAGGCATCTTCCTTGGGGGGTCAGAGCGATGAGGAAGGGAGAGAAGTGGTGAGTAGACGGAAGGGGAAGGAGATAGTAGGGTCATTTGCGGCTGAGGAGAATGTGAAGGTAGTGGCTCGGTCGTCGATCGTTGAGACGGTGGTGGAGATCGTGAGGCAAGCGGGCGAGATGGGTCGGATGCCGACCGTGTTGTCCGGCCATGGGGGGATAAGGCAGTACAGCGGCAAGCTGCTGACCAAGGCTGTCTACGGTCGCTCGAAAACCTACGAGAATAATGATCCAAGGGAGATTACCGAGGTGGACAATATCCCCTCGGTTCTAACCGAGCGAGATCTACTTTGGACTCAGAAGGGCTTTGCCATTCCCCCGGAGTACACCCTGATTCTCCCCGGTCCCGGGGTACGAGCGTGCACAGCCTTCACGCCAGATACTTGCGTCTTCGCCTACAACGCTTTGAATGCCGGACTGCGTTTTCCCCTGCATCCCTTCGTGACCGAAGTTCTCCAGTGGTATGGGCTGAGCCCTATTCAGTTCATGCCGAACACGTGGCGACTTGTGCTCGGATTTCTGCTCCAATGCCAAACAGCAAAGGTGCTCGTCGTCCTCCAGGGTTTGTATCGGATCAACAGGATGAGTAAGACTGAGCTCCGTTACTATCTGTCGCCTCGAAAAGGCGTCAAGATGATAGAGAACCCCGATTCGATAAAGTCGTGGAAGGGGAAGTTCTTTCTTATCAAGGGCCCCTCGGCATGGGACTTCCCGACCCGATGGAAGGAGGACGTGTCGAAGTATGCCAAGGCCGAGCCGGTGTTGACCCCGGCAGAGGCAGAGGTGGCAGCGAAGCTGATCGGACTTCCGATGTTGAGTTGGAGGGATATGACTGAGGAGGTGCTTCACGGGTCGGGCCTTAGTCTGATCGACCCGAGTATGCTCCGGACAACTCTTTTCCCTTGTTTACTTTTCTATAATGCCTTTGTTTTTTCTAACTTGATTTCTTTTTCTCGACAGAGGCTCCGAATATGGACTTCAAGGCGATGATGGCTGAACGAAACAAGGCTACCGATGCCAAGAAGAGGAAGAGGACGAGCGCTGGTCCCGCTTCTGGCCGACCTACCAAGGCTCCTTCGGTCGTGGTCGGAATCGTCGTCCCCACTTCTCCTCAGCGATCATCCTCGACTGTTGGCGTTGTTCAACCGACGCCCTCTGCTCCTTCGGGCGATTGCTTCTCCGTCTCGGCGCACTGGCGCTCGAGGCCCCGCCCCTGACCGAGCAGACCGAGGTCATACTGACCAAGGCCCACAAGAAGTTGTTCGTCCCCGATTGGCGGGTGATGAATCATGATGACTTCTTGGGGAACTCGGTGATGAGTATGCAGGCTCTTCGCCATCTCCCGACCCCAAAGGACCGAGCCATTCTGAAGGCGGGGACGACGGGCGACGATGCCCTAGAAATAGCTCGGTCGCTTATGTCGGTAAGTTTTCTCAGTTGTTTTCGATATTTTTCTCGAAGATTTTCTAAGTCTTTAGTTCGGCTTTTGATGTGTCTAACTGCTTCTTCTTGCAGGCCACATGCCACTTCAGCCACCTTTTCGAGCAGTATGCTGAGGAAGAGAAGGAGTTGAAGGTCGCTTGTGATAAAGACAGGGCAGAGAGGGCGAGGGCCATGAAGCAGTTTGAGACGGAGCAGCGCCGCTCGGATGCTTTGGCGGCCCAGGTCGCCGACCTCGAGGCGGCTCTGGCACAAGCGAGGGAGAAGCTCGCTTCGGAGGTCGCCAAAGCAGTCGAGGAGAGGGCCGAAGCGACGAGGGCCTTGGAGGCAGTGAAGCGGCAAAAGAACGAGGTCGTGGAGGCAGCGAGGGCAGAGATTGAGGCCGAGGCTAAGAAGCATATGGCGGCCAACATGGAGCAATCTTACACCACTGCGCTCGAGCACGTCGATGCTTGGGTCCCCGGCTTCAATAGGTCGGGGTACAGCCTATGGGGTCCGGTCGTCGAGGAAGACCCTGAAGCCGAGGAAGAAGCCGAAGGAGAGGAAGGGGACCGCACGGTAACGATGCTCCTACCGACCCCGAGACCGTGGTGGTGGGGGGAGGGGATGACAAGATCGTGGCTGACCCCCGAGCCGAAGCGGCAGAGGACGAGGAGTAGTCTACCGAGGTGCCCATCACCGAGCTATCGCTCAAGGTGGCCCCTTGATCCTTTTTGCTTTTGTATATTTTTTGTTCTTCATGTATTGCCTTGTAGCGGACTGGCCACTGCTTTTTTGGTGTAAATGAAATTTTGCTTTCTTCGACCATGTGTTGGGGTGTGTCTTGATTCGAAATTTTTCTGAAAATAACTTTGTCTTGAAATTTGACTAAGTGTTGAGCATAGCGTCGCGAACCCCTTGTTACTGAAGATTTCGCTAAGTGTTGAAAACACTTTTTGTTCTTTGCGTTGATATGTTTTCGCTTTTCAGGTCGTCGAGTCGAGTTCAGCAGCTGAAGCCTCTCGTCTTCGGGTTGACTTAAAAGCAACGAAGTTGGCCCTCTCTCGCAGTCGAGAGTGTTTTCTCAAGAGCGAGTTGGAGCTAGATCATCTCAAGGTGATGCTGGCGGAGTGTCTTTCCGCCTGGAGCAACTAAGGAAACGAGCTCGCGAGGTTCGTCTCGAGGGTGAGGTGGAGTTGCTTCGAAAGGCGTTATTTGATGTTACGGAGGAGAAAGGCGAACTGCTGTCCGAGGTTCACCACTTGAAGATAGTAGAAGAAGAGCTTTTGGCGAAGGAAGAAGAATTAACGGCGACGGTGGGCAAGTTGATGGTCGAGCGCGACAAGTTGACGGCGGAGGTCGACGGGTTGAAGAGAGTTACGGTCGACAAGAGTATCGAAGTCACTCATCTCCGTCGAATTATCGTCGACAGCTCTGGTGCCGCAGGCTCTGCTCAGCTTCCTCGCTTTAAAATATTCGTGAAGGACGACTCTCTGAAGGATCGAATCATCGAGCTCGAGGAGGAAGTTGCTCGGCTCAAACCCTGACCTGAACGGATTAATGTCAGAAGTACGTCGTGCACTCGTGAAGAGAGTGAGAGGGGAATCTCATTTTATGAGCTTGCGACTCGCTCGCCTGCTGCTAGGCAGAGCCCGGTCGACACTCAAAGTGGTGTGGACGCTTCGTCGAGCAGAGCATCTGTTGGGGCCACTGTCAGGGGCAGTACTGAAGGGGCATCTCAGTTTGCTGGTTTGGAGACGAGCTCCGAGGTTAGGCGGCGCCATCCCCGGGTGTCTTTAAACCGAAACGTCCCTGTCCCGAAGAAGCGTTGAGCGAGCTGTTGTAATTATGGCTTTTCGAATTTTGTAACTCGTCATAGATGAGAGTAGCTTGGTCTTGTAACTCGAGTTTCTTTGTACTTTAAACTTTTATAGAAGTGAATGCTTGTTTTACTCCTTTGCGCTTATGGGTTTGCGTGTTTTGTTGGTACTTGTTATTTGTATGGTATCTTCTTGTAACTTGCTTAAAAGCAAGGAGTAGGAGCGGAGCCAAGCCTTGAGCTCCGCATTCTTTGCCAGAGCGGATTCCAACGGTTATGGGAGCAATTCCGAATGACGAACCACTTCTAGCTCGCTTAAGAGCGAGCTTGCGAAGCGGAATCGAACCAAGTTTTGGACTTCGAACATGTCATTTGAGTAAGATTCAACTGTTGAGGGAGCAATTTTGAATGGCGAACCACTTCTAGCTCGCTTAAGAGCGAGCTTGTAAAGCGGAATCGAGCCAAGTTTTGGACTCCGAACACGTCGTTTGAGTAAGTTTCAACAGTTGTGGGAGCAGTTCCAAATGGCGAACCACTTCTAATGAGCTTAAGAGCGAGTTTGCAAAGCGGAATCGAGCCAAGTTTTAGACTCCGAACACGTCGTTTAAGTAAGTTTCAACGGTTGTGGGAGCAATTCCGAATGGCGAACCACTTCTAGCTCGCTTAAGAGCGAGCTTGCAAAACGGAATCGAGCCAAGTTTTGGACTCCGAACACGTCGTTTAAGTAAGTTTCAACGGTTGTGAGAGCAATTCGGAATGGCGAACCACTTCTAGCTTGCTTAAGAGCGAGCTTGCAAAGCAGAATCGAGCAAAGTTTTGGACTTTGAACACGTCGTTTGAGTAAGTTTCAACGGTTGTGGGAGCAATTCCGAATAGCGAACCACTTCTAGCTCGCTTAAGAGCGAGCCTGCGAAGCGGAACCGAGTCAAGTTTTGGACTCCGAACACATCGTTTGAGTATGCGGCGTTAAAGGTCTAAACAGAGAGACAAAATAATCACACGAGAAATATGAGGGGAAAGAAGTTCTTTATTGATAACTGCTAATCGGCTGCTTTTAAGTTGCAAGCCGTTATTACAATGAGAACATGAAGAAGCAAAGTACAAATAAAAAGACAGGAATGACTCAACATGTGAAGGTACTCGGAGAGGCGTTCAGGCGCTCTCTTGATACTTCAGTAAATGGTCGGCATTCCAAGTTCTGGGTATCTCTCTGCCTTCATGATCTTCAAGACGATACGCTCCGGGGCGGACTACTTTGGAAACTTTGTACGGTCCTTCCTAATTCGGAGCTAGCTTACTCTTTTGGTTGGGGAACGAGATAGCTAGTTTTTTGAGGACTAAGTCCCCTTCTTTGAGATCCATGGGACGAACTCTTTCATTGTAGGCCTGCTCTATTCTTCTCCGATAATTTTGCTGGCAAATTGAAGTTCTTTCACGGAGCTCATCAATCAGGTCCGAATTTGCTCGGAGATCTCTGGCGTTCTGCTCTTCATCATAAGCAATAAGGCGAGGAGATGGCAGAACAACTTCTAAAGAGATCACAGCCTCGAACCCATAGGTGAGATTAAAGGGCGACTCTCCTGTGGGGGTCCGTTTCGTAGTGCGGTAGTTCCACAATACGTTAGGGAGTTGTTCTGCCCATAAGCCTTTGGCGGCCTTATCTAATCTCTTCTTGATGCCGGAGAGGATCTGCCTGTTGGCATTCTCTACTTGATCATTGGACTGAAGATGGGAGACGGAGGAGAAGCATTGCTGAATGTCAAGGTCTTCACACAAAGATCGGAACGCTGCCCCTGTAAACTGTGTTCCATTATCTGTTATTAGGACCCGAGGCATGCCGAACCTACAGATTACATTTCTCCAGAAGAACTGCAGTACTTTGTTCTCAGTAATTGTGGCCAGAGGTTCGGCCTCCATCCACTTAGAGAAGTAGTCGATTGCCACGACTAGGAACTTAAGCTGGTCCGGAGTTGGCGGAAATGGACCTAGCAAGTCCATCCCCCACATTGCGAAGGGAATCAGGCTTGAGAGAGATGTGAGTTGTGCTTGGGGTAGGCGGCGGATGTTGGAGAACTGCTGACTAGGGTCGCATTGCCAGACGTGTTGCTCGGCATCTTGAAGTAGTGTAGGCCAAAAATATCCGTAGTTTAAAACTTTCCTGGCGAGGGACCTTGATCCCGAGTGGGCGCCGCCTATGCCTTCATGGAGTTCTTGCAGGGCGTATGAGGCTTCTTCCGGGGAGAGGCATCTCAAGTAGGGTCTGCCATCTACTTTGGTATAGGAGCGTTTGTACAGGACTCCTTCAACAAGGGTGTACCGCTCTGCTCTCGTTCGGATTCGATAGGCCTCTTTTGGATCTTGGGGAAGGATCCCATCCCTGAGGAATTCTATCAAAGGCTTCATCCAGTTGTCCCGGAGTTGGACGGGCAGCGACTGCATCGAGTCGGGGGCTTCTTCTTCTATGCTTGGTCTTAGGAGTACTTCGATTAGGACGGTCTGCTTGAGACCTTGGAGTGAGGAGGAGGCCAATTTGGAGAGGGCATCTGCTTGAGAGTTTTCTTCTCAAGGCATCCGTTGGATTGTGCCTCTTCAAACGACTCCATGAGACTTTGGACCTTACCTAGGTACTTAGCCATTCGGTCGTCTCGCGCCTCGTACTCTCCTAAGACCTGATTCACGACCAGCCGCGAGTCACTGAATATTCGGATACGCTGTGCCCCTGCCTTGCGAGCCATACCCAGGCCTGCTATCAGGGCCTCATACTCAGCTTCGTTGTTGGAGGCTTTAAAGTTGATGCGGAGGGAGTATTGGAGAACGAAGTCATCTGGGCCTGCCAAAATGACTCCGGCTCCGCTCCCTTCGGTGCCAGAAGACCCGTCTACATATACTGTCCAGATGGGTGGCCCATTTGCGGCTTGACTCACTTCCAGGATGGTGCTTTCTACGATAAACTCAGCCAGAGCTTGAGCTTTGATAGCGGTCCGTAGCTGATAAGATATGTCATGCTGACTCAGCTCGATTGACCACTTTATTAGACGCCCGGAGGTCTCGGGCTTGTGCAGGACTTGTTTGAGCGGCTGGTCGGTAAGAACGACCACCGAGTGGGATTGAAAATAGGGGCGGAGCTTCCTGGCTGCCATTACAAGGCATAGGCTATCTTTTCCAATCTCGGATAGCGGAGCTCGGCGTCTCTGAGAACCTTGCTCACATAATAAATAGGCTTCTGAGCCTTGACTTCTTCCCTCACTAGGACAGCGCTGAGGGTCTGCTCGGAGGCAGCGAGGTATAGGTAGAGTGTTTCCCCAGGAATAGGCTTGCTGAGGAGTGGGAGGTTGACCAGATAGGCTTTCAGTTGGTTGAATGATTCTTGCTGCTGTTGGCCCCACTCGAAGCCCTTAGCCCCCCTGAGGGCTTTAAAGAAAGAAAGACACTTCTCTCCTGACTTAGACAGGAAATGCCCTATGGCCGCGAGACATCCTATAAGCTTTTGAACCTCTTTCACACTTGTAGGAGGGGCCATATCCAGTATGGCTTTGATCTTTTCGGGGTTGGCTTCAATCCCCCTCTGACTGACCATGAAGCCTAGGAACTTGCCAGACGAGACTCGGGTTTAGTCTCATATCATGCTTCCGCAACACGTCGAAGGCTTCTTGTAGGTCGGCAACATGGTCGGACCCGTGAATACTTTTCACTAGCATATCATCGATGTACACTTCCATGTTTTGGCCGATCTGATTATGAAAAACCTTGTTAACGAGGCGCTGGTAGGTGGCACCAGTATTTTTGAGCCTGAAGGGCATCACTCGGTAGCAACAGAGACCTTGATCAGTGACGAAGGAGGTTTTCGGGATGTCTGGGGGGAACATTCTGATCTGGTTGTATCCGGAGAAGGCATCCATGAAGCTCAGCAACTCATAACCCGAAGTAGCGTCGATTAAGGTATCTATGCTGGGGAGAGGGAAAGGATCCTTAGGGCATGCCTTGTTCAAATCCGTGAAGTCAATGCAAATCCTCCAACTCCCGTTGGCCTTCTTGACCATAACAACATTAGAGAGCCACTCGGGATAGTTGACTTCTTGTATAAATCGGGCTTTGAGGAGCTTGTCCACTTCTTCCTTGATGGCCTGTTGGCGCTCAGGGGCAAATTTGCGCCTCTTCTGTTGGACCGGTTTGGACTCCGGAGCAACACTTAGGTGGTGGACGAGGAGGTCTTCAAAAATTCTTGGCATGTCGGCAGCCAACCAGGTAAAGAGGTCATGGTTCTTCCTGATGCATTGGACTATGTTGGAACAGAGGGCAGAGGGGAGGGTCTTGCTGACGAATAACTTGCGGTTCTGATCTTGCTCTGAAAAGAGCACTTCCTCCAGCTCGTCTACTGGTTCGGACATAGGCTTGGTGTTCCCTTGGGGAATCTCGAGAGTCTCGAGGGAAAGGACAGGTCTCCCGGTGGAGGTCATGTAACACTTGCGGGCCATCTCCTGACTACCCCTTACTTCCCCCACTCCTGCCTTGGTGGGGAACTTCATTTTGAGATGATAAGCTGAGGGAACGGCCTCTAAAGCAGCAAGGCCAGGTCGGCCTAGAATCACATTGTAAGCAGCTGGGATGTCGACGACCATGAAATCCATTGGCTCCGTCCGGGTAGTAGGAGTTTTGCAGCGGTTACGTCCAGGGTGATCACCCCTTCGATAGTCACTGGCATTCCAGTGAACCCATGGAGCGTATAGCCTGCAGGCTTAAGCCTGTCCCGCGATAACTTGAGTCCTCGGAAGGCAGCTAGGAAGAGGATGTTGACAGAACTGCCATTGTCCACCAGAATCTTCTCCACTTTGAAGTTAGCCATGTGGAGGTTAATTACTAGTGCATCACAATGGGGGGTTCGGACGCCCTCTAGGTCTTCATCCGAGAAAGTAACCGGGACTCCGAGGCCTTTAGGAGGGGGTATGCCGTGCACCGAGTTGACTTCCCTGATGAAAGCCTTTCGAGAAGAGTTGGATGTCCCTCCCATTGGACCTCCATGGATGAGGTGCAAGACGCGTTCTTCTTCAAACTCGGGAGTCTCGTCGGGCCTCTCAGGACGCTTGTTAGCCCCCCTGGGGGGAGGGGAAGATCGATCCGGTCCTTTCTCACGAACTTGGACAACTGCCCTCTCTGAATGATGGCTTCAATTTCATTCTCCAGGGCCCGACAATCATTGGTGTCGTGTCCGTGATCCTGATGATATCAGCACCACTTTTCCTTGTCTATTTTCTTTCCGGGGTATTCATCTTCAGGGCAGGAGGCAGAACTCACTCTTTCTCGACTTCCATGAGGATAGTTGAAATATTGGTGTTGAGAGGGGTAAACTTTTCAAATCTGGGAGGCGGGCGGCGCTGACCCCCGTTGTCCTTCTGGAGCTTCTTAACTCCTTCATCTTCGGCTGCCTTTCTCTTGGTTCCGGAGGAAGACCCCTCGAATGTGGGGCGATGTTCAGCTTCTTCTGCCCGGATATACTTCTCGCTTCTGAGAAGAAGGTCGGAGAAGTCTCGTGGGGGCTTTTTGGCTAGGGAGGAACGGAGGTTGGAGTTGAGGACATTGGACTGGAAGGCGGCTACAGTGACCGATTGGTCGAGGGAGGCAATGGACCGGACTTCCGCGGTAAACCGCTTGACATAATCTCTTAGTTTCTCACCATTCTTCTGATTAAGGAAGAGTAGTGAAATACTAGTCTTCTCGGTGCGGCGGCTGCTTATGAAGTGGGTGACGAAGAGGGTCTCAAATTGTTCAAAGGAGAATATGGAGGATGGGGCCTGGCGGGAGTACCATTCCCGAGCCGGACCCTTGAGAGTAGCTGGAAAGGTCCTGCACAGTAGAGCATTGGAAGCTTGGTGGATTAACATGAGAGTTTTGAAACTCTCGATGTGATCTACGGGGTCTGACTCCCCCGTATACGTCTTGAACTGTGGGGGCTTGAAGTTTGCTGGAACGGGTGCCTCCATGATGGTTCGAGAAAACGGGGGTCTACTCGGACGGAGGGTCTTTCCTCTCAGTTCTTCTTCCCTATCCAGTTGGCCGAGGCGCCTCTCCATCTCGTGGAGACGGCAGTAGACCGCATCATCCCTTCGACGGTATCCCGGTGAGCCTCTGGATTCATCTTCGTACGAAGGGGAGCGTGGAGTTCGGCGATGGTAGCTAGGGGAATGGTGAGGACTAGGGATGTGATGCGGTGGCTCGGAGCTTGAGGAGGAGTTACGGACCGATGACGAGGACTTTGGACCGGTGGAGGAGTGGGAACCACTGAGCATTGCTGTTGTTTGGTCGGAGATTGAGGGCATGCAGGATTGTAGCCCAGAACTCTTGGAATTCGGCTCGGGTGATAGGTCTGTTCTCGTCCCTCTGGGGCTGACTACCAGCGGGAGAACGATGTCTTCTTCGATGGTACTCAGGGGACTCCCTCCGCCTCCTATGAAGGGGAGACCTCTTGTGATCTCGGCGACGAGGAGATTGCTCATTTGGACGTTCTGAGCGGGTGGCTCCCTCACGGGCCCGCCTTTCATCCAAACGGCGGCGAAGGTCCTCTTCTTTCTGTCGTTTGATGAGGATTTTGCGGAGGTCTTCGGAGGGCCGGGGGTTGTGAGATGCCATTGAGTCAGTTGAAGAGTTATGTATGGAGACGCGGTCATGGTGAAGGGGTTGCTTCTGAGGAGGAGGACGAGAGGTCCCAATACCGGTGTTCTGGGGCCCGACTGGAGCCCGCTGGTGCTGGAAATTCTGAAGAGGAGGTTGTTCCTGCTGCAGAGGCTGATCAGGCTGAGGAGGGAGTTGTCCCTGCTACTAGACGGTTTGGAGGGGAGCCTCCTATTGGGGCTGAGGAGGAGTGGGCCCACGGTTGGACCCTCTGGATCTCAGTTTCCTTGGAGGCATGGCTGGAGGTGATCTTAATCGGTGGAAGAGGATGGAGTGCTATTCGTGATTCCCACCGACGGCGTCAATCTGTTGCCGCTGAAATCGGTGTGGGGGCAAACAGATAGATTTGTGGATTCTTGGGATGTTGAATAGTCAAACCTGAAGCCTTTCTGCTGGAGTTTGACCATGATCTCCCGCCGTTGACCTGCAAAAAGTGCGAAACACCAGGGTTGATCCCGACGGCGCACCCTCCGACCTCAAGTTAGTAATCAGAAAGATTATGAATGAGCTTTGATTGGCAAAAGATTGATTACCTGCTAATAGTGGAGGATGGGGGATATTTATAGCCGCCTTAGGGACCAGTTTCGGGATAAATCCCTACTTCCCAGTGGATGGATATAAAGAATCAGGGTCGTTGATTAGGTATAATCATAAACCTTAATTCTATCCAACTGGACCGGGTTTCATGTGGGTTGGAACCCGCACCCAGTTGAGATGGATCCGTTCGTGGGTTATTGGGCCTTTGGAAAAAAGACCCGGTACCCATTTCAGACCCGTTTGTAGGTGAAATTACCATTTTACCCCCGAGCTTTAAGATTCATGCCCGATTTGGACGGTTCCGATTTAACTCTATTTTTAGCCATATCAGCATACAAATTTGATTATCTCCATACATCATCATTTATTAATATTGTTCTTGACGCAATATTTTTGATGTTCACATATAAATGGATCCTACACAACCATCTTTTTCCCATGATTTTAGTTCTTCATCTTCGCACGCACGCACAACAAGGAGGTCCGGGGCCTTTAGACCCGTCCGTACTCTATTTGCAAGAAGATCATAGGTCTCAGGCCGTGTGGACTAGAGATGTCGAGAAAATGAGTTTCCGAATGCACACCATATTGCCGACGCACCCTCGAATACAAAACTATTTGATAAATTGCGGGTTCTATGGGATGTCCATGTTGGCCAAAGTGAAATGCGACCATTCATTATTTACCGCTCTTGTGGAGGGATGGAGGTCGGAGACACACGTTCTACCTACCCATTGGTGAGATGACGGTCATGCTTCAAGATATAGCCGTCATATTGGGTCTTCCAATCGTCGGGGTGGCGGTGACTGGGAACGTTATGTTTAATAAAGTAATGTTGGTTAGAGATTACCTTGGGAGGGAGGTTGAAGAGGACGACAAAAGTGTATTCGTCGGGGAATCATTCCGACGTTCATGGCTCTTTACAGAATCCAACAATAGTTTGGGAGATGAACCGACCGACTTCGAAATTCAATGTTACCCGCGAGCTTATCTTTTGTCGATGATCGAAGGTATTCCCTTTCCTAATTCTTCCGGTGATGTAGTCCATTTAATGTACCTTCCTTTGATTGCGGACATACATAGAGTCGGGTGATATAGTTGGGGAAGTGCGGCTTTAGCCTTTCTTTACCGTGCCTTTTGCAATTGTTCCTTGGGGTTGATACAAATGACGAGGCCGATGGGGTTATTGCAAATATGGTGTTGGGAACGAGTACACCTTGGTCGGCCTCAAGTAACTATTTTGTCAGATAATTGGACTGTGCTTAATGAGAATCCGGTGTTTAGGGCTCCTTTAGGCGTGTATTGGACGAATAAACTCATGTGGAGAGATAACCCACATGGGGTTTTGACGTATTATAGGGATGAATTCGATCAGCTCAGGGAAGAGTACGTCAATTGGACACCGTACACGGCCGAAAGGCTACAACGACTACCCCCACTATGCACTGCCAACATGCAACTTTGGTTGACACGAGCTCCACTTATAAAGTTCTATGTTGTGGAGTTCTATTACGCTGACCGGGTCCTCCGACAATTCAATGCACAACAAGCCAACCCAGAAAAGACAATGTACGACCGAAGACTTCACAATATTACTGGTCAAGGTCGATTGCCAAGTATGGATTGGGCATATCATCACCGCATTCATGTTGCATGCTAGAATGAGAGGAAATACAATTTGGTTGTAGAAGGAATTGCACATTACGACGGGTCGATTCAGACAGCTTACATGGCATGCTACCGACGTATTACACGGTTGTATATTGCTCCAAGATCGGATATCCCTGTGGGTATCCAAATGCCGGTTCCTAGGCACCACGTAGAACCACCACCGGCACATTCCACGTCGCAACCAATGTATCAACCCAAAGCTTCCTTGCACCGACTAATGGTAAAATTTTGTTATGATCAACAAATATAAATTTATATTTATTTTACACATTTCGCTTTTATTTGTTGAATAAAGTTTGGTTTACTACTAATTTATTTGGTTGGTATTGTAGATTAACAATACATGGGATATTGCGAGAAAATGTGCTCGTGTGTTGAAGAGCAACGCTTCAAAGGCTTGCAAGGAGTTAGCAAGAGAAATCCTCCATCCATGTCGTACCTCACTTGAAAAGGTTGGTGACGGTCCGTGCTTCGCTGCTCTTTTACCCTCATCGGAACTTCCCACTCAACCGCCCCGAGTAAGTGTTACTCGAGCTCAACCTCCACCACCACGAACAAGACAAGTTGAACCTCCCACATCAGCAGAGAGACAAGCTCAATCTCCACCTAGGTCATCTACACATTCGGGAGCTTCTCCTTCACGGTGGCCATGACGAAGTAAGAGTTTTCGTTTTCCTCCTCCGGGAAGTCAATTAGCATATAGAGATATTGAAGAAGTACAAGCGGGGCATGAAGAAGATGTCGGACCAAGTGTACCTGCGACCCAAGAAATTGCCGAGCGTAAGAGGAAAGTCCCTGCTCGGAGAAGGAGGGAGCCCCAACACTATACGCCTAGTTAGTGTTGATTGTTCAAATGTTTAATTTTCTAGGCTTTGAATAGCTCAATCACATAAGATACATTTTGAATGTGTAAATTTTATAGATCTTGTTGGCTTAGGAAGAACTTGATGAATCTGAGTATTTGGGCTTTTAACATATGAAGCAAACTTGAAACAATTGATACAGTTCGATTGTTGTACTATTATGTTATATATATTATCTGGGGTTTGTTATTGCATTTGTTGTTAAATATAAAATTGATGTCTAGAAGCATTCAATATTGATTTTGTATACGCACGTGCTTGTTTGTGCATGTTTTACTTGTAATATATTAATAACAGATGCCGTTATTGAAAATAACGACATCTATTACCTGTAACGTTATTTACAGTAACGGCATAGGTACAAAACATGTTGCTCTTGTTTTGTATATTAATTTAACTTGATGTCGTTATTCAGAAAAACGGCATAAATGGAAATGATGTTGTTCTTCTAAAAAAACGGCATCGGTTGAGTTATTCATTTCGAGGGGAATTAACCTCTGCCAATACCTTCTGTCTTCACAGTCGTTTTTTCAGAACAACGGCACCACCTAAGAATGTCGTTATTCGGAACAACAACATCTCTTAAGGATGCCGTTGTTCTGAAAAAGGGTAACAGTTGAGTGTCTAATTTCCATGGAAATGAATCTCTGCCATGGTATTTGCCGCCGAAGGAGGAGGTCGATGAGGGGGAAGCGATGGCGACGGAGGCGAAGTCGCGTGTGGCTGAGAATATATGGCACTACTGTTATCTTTCACACAATATATCTATATAATAAATTACAAAGAAAGCTATCAAGTGGCTTTCATTCAATCTTCCTTAAAATCAATGGCCTAGATTGATTCTTACAAAACATATTTTCTCGCCCAAAATTTCAAACTCCAAAATTAATTTTTTCCCCCCAAAACTAAAAAACTCATTACTTTATTACTATCTCTCTCTTCTCTCTTCAATTTTTCATGTTTTTCTCTTTCTCTCTCTCTCCCTCTCTCTCCCATTCTTTCTTTATTTACTTACAAACTTACAAATTTAGATTTTAAGATTTCAGGTTTGTAAAATTTTCAAAATTTTTATGTTTTTTTTATTGCACATGTTATATTGAAAATAGCAAATATCTCTTCAACAGTTAAATTTTATCATTTTCCATCCTTAAAGTTGGATTTTACACCCTCATTTATAATTATTTTTCAACATATACTAATAGAAACATGGACTTTTATTTACAACTAATTATTGTCATACTATTCAAACTTGAACTACATAATTGTTGTTTCACTGTTTACAGGGCTTTTCATGTGTTGTATCATTCCGAAGACGTACCGTAGGCACGTGTCCACAGGCAAATCTAGTCCATATAATAAAACACAAAGAAAGCTATCGAGTGGCTCTCCTTCAATCCCCCAAAAATCAAAGGCCCAGATCTAACCTCACAAAACACATCCCCCCCCCCCTCCAAACTCAAATTCAAATTTCCCCCACCCAAAACAACTCCTTTGTTTATTTAATTATCTATCTCTCTCTCCTATTCAAAAAATTAAGAAAATAATCTTTTAAAAAAAAAAACTTAAAAACTAAACAAATTTAAAATTTTAAAACTTTAAAAATAATTCAAAAATATCAAAAACTTATTAAAAAAATTTTAAAAATAAAAATTTATGGAAAAAAAATTTGGGTGTGCATGGGATCTAAGTTCAGAGATGTATGATTGTTTTATTTTTATGTTTAATTTTTTAAATTTAGTGATTTATTTGATGAGTTTTTTATTGGTTTTGATTTAAGGTGTACGCAAGCGAGAGA
Source organism: Hemerocallis citrina (assembly GCA_017893485.1). Classification (NCBI taxonomy): domain Eukaryota; kingdom Viridiplantae; phylum Streptophyta; class Magnoliopsida; order Asparagales; family Asphodelaceae; genus Hemerocallis; species Hemerocallis citrina. Next base: position 203,347,260 of record CM030368.1, on the reverse strand, counting down.
TGGATTATTTGGTGGTCTCAATTTGGGCTTCCAAACCATAGCAGGACAGGTAAGCTGACCAACAACCTAAAATAACCTGGCCAATATGCAACATTAATTTCTTTACTAGAAGAAAAAAATACTATCGTGAAGTGTTCCCTTCACTGGTTATTAGAAACCATGGATAATATAACATATAAGAACTTTTTTTGTATGTTTGGATATATAGGATTGGGATGACTGGAGTTTACCAGTGAATGGTGCAAACTCTCTACTCAAGAAAGACAACTAAAGTAAATTTGTTATTTATCCATTTTGATTTTTTTTTTATAAAGGTGGAATGGAGAGACAAAGTGGAGATAAAAGAAATGATTAGATTGGATTAGAGTTTTGAGAACTTTATGTATTTCATTTTGGTCGAAATAATAATAAGAGTTACTTTAATTGCAAACTGAGTCCCAGACAAATAAATGTTTAGATTATTGGTATTGTAGATACCTTCACACCTGCACTTACATTACCATTGTATTTAGACATGCCCGTAGTGGTTATGAGATTAGAGTAAGCTCTATAAAACCTATATGATAATGCCCTTGCATAACGATTACAAGCATTTAAAAGTGATGCTTAAGTTTGAAAAAAACTCTATGCAGTGTTACTAACAAACTATATGCATTTCAGGTAAGTTCAAGTTAATGATCAAGAAGGCGATGGTTGAGCTTAAAGGTAGATTTACTGCTTCCTCATATAATATGTTTGCTACTTCAATTAATTTGCTGGACCTCCAAAACTATTTTATATAATTAAATCAGGTGCACCATTCCGAAGACGTGTCGTAGGCACGTGTCAACGGGCAAAGCTAGTCTATATAATAAAACACAAAGAAAGCTATCAAGTGGCTCTCCTTCAATCCCCCAAAATCTAACCTCACAAAACACATCTCCCCCCAAAGTTCCCCCCCAAAACTAAAATTCAAATCCCACACTCAAAACAACTTCTTTATTTATTTAATTATGTTTCTCTATCATCTTTTTAATTATTAAGAATATAAAAAAATTTAAAATTTTTAAAAAGTAAAAAATAAAAAACTTTTTAAATAAATCAAAAAAAAACTTATAAAAAAATTTTTAAAAATTAAAAAATTTTTAAATGAAATTTTAAAAAAAGTTAAAATTTCAAAATTTTAAAATAAAAAAACATTTGAACAATTTTAAATATTTTTTTAATAAAATTTTAAAAATTTTGAAAATTAAAAATTTGAAAATCTCAAAGCAAACCCAAATTCAAATTCAATGTCGAACCCCAATCAAGAGGTCGTCGCCGATATCTGATCCGCTGCTGATTCTGTATCAGTGATGCCCCTCCACCAAATCGAGCGCGAATATCAAGCGACTCCGTATCAGCGACTCCCCTCCACCGAATCGAGAGCCTCTATATGCAATGCGACGACTCTAATTTCATCTCATTAACCGAATTCTCATTCTAATTTTTAGAGGTATGATTGTTCAATTTGGGCCTTCAAACCATAGCGGGACAGGTAAGCTACCAACAACCTAAAATATTGTAGCGCCCCGATTTCCAACACTGGGAAACCGTGACACGAGCCAAGATCTTTTCTTCAATTAGTCACAATACACAGAAAACATGAGAATTTAAAACTTTTTATTCAATACACAATGTGTTCAAAGTCTGAATATTGTACAACTGTAATACCTTACAATAGGGTTACAATATTACCTTTACATTTCTAAGTATTACAACCTTCAACATTTTACATCAGAGTACTTCTCAACTAATGCATAATCAATACATATACTGCAGCGGAACTAAACATAACACTGACTCCTTGCTTTCCTTGCCTTGAGTCCTCCTGAATCTCGCCTTTGTACTTCGGCGATCCAGTACCTATGGAAGTGGGGACGTCAGTATTCACTGACGCTTAAAGGCTGATCATATAGCAGCGAATCTCCCAAACAATATACAAAATATAGCAATGGTGTTGGTGTAGTTTAAGTGTTCGTGAGTGCTAAGACTAGACTCTAATGCGATATTTAAATAGAACTAGGACGCTTCCTATTCTAATGTCAGCAAGTTTCCGAAGCAACATGCAGCCCATACTACATGCGACCCCATCTCAAGCCGTTTCTCCATACATAGGGATTGAACCCGCGTTTAAGAATTCTAGTTGTACACAACCTGTTCCTGACAATACTCCATGACTCTGTGAGGTTGCAGAAGGGGTCAAGTCCCCCCATGCACTCTGCTTATGGTGTCTCCGTTTTCCACTACTACCCGGCATGCCGGACCGCACTCGATCCCAGTATATCGGGCATCGTTCCAAAATCAAACCATAGGGTTTCGCAAGCGCAGGGTAGCGCGAAGCCTACCCTGTGGCACCCTCTGGGGTATCGCAAGCGCAGGACTGCCCAAATGCATCCTGTGGCACCTCAGCCACGGTATTTCAGGAATTAACAGAGCGAGATACGCAACCCGTGTCCTCAACCTGTGAGACGGCACCGTACGTATCCCTTTGACGGGAAGGTACAACCCAATAACACCACCTAAGATCTGCCTCAAGGGACGAGTTAGTGTAAGGGGCCCCCTACAACTGACTCCTCTCTCCCGGCAAAAGGGTTTAAGTAAAATGATCCTCGTAAGTCACTATCCTAGTGATGTCCCTGACTCGAACAATCCTAGGGATGACAATATTATACACACAACATGCTAGGCCTTAAATTAGGCTTCACAAGACAACTCTACTAGGCTGCTCAACCTAGACTTACCAGAATCCCTCAGGATCCGGTTCGTGGCTCATCGATCCAAGACTTTGGCCGTGCAAATATACACGCATGCCGCTACCCTAGACTTGGATTCTGTCTATACTCCGGTCCTCGATTAACCTACCCTGGCTAAGATTCGACGGTACACAAGGAGTGACTCCTCCACAGTTCCTTAGGGTAGAAATCATATGTCTTGACGGTCGATAGCCCTTAGGGTGGTAATATCACCCTAGACGAGTACAACGAACTGTGTACTAGCTAACAAGCTATACACGAGTAACAACCACATACGAGCCAATAAGCTACGTATGGAACAATAACTACCTACGAGCCAGGCGGGCCTCGTAGGAGATAACCACGTACATACCAGCCAAATAAGCCGCGTATGAGACCAATAGCTACGCACGGGCCAGTCGAGCCGCGTACGAGACAACAACCTACATACGAGCCAACTAAGCTACGTATGAGACCCACAGCTACATACGGGCTAGTCGAGCCACGTACGAGCACAACCATATGCAAACAACCATACAAGTAATCAATCTTAAAAGCAACCAAACGTGCTTACTAGCAACTTAATCTTCTATTATTAGAAGCAACAGAAGAATCTACTAGTAGTCTATGATCGGTATTCTACTAAGGAAGAACCGAAGGCGACAAAACGGCCTTTATCAACTAACTATTACTAGTGGCCTTCCCAATCCTTATTACTTCAACCTATAGCGCCTTAATCATGGCATACAATCGCAAGCATCTTCCTACGACAACCTAATCATATAACACAACCACTCACCATGATACTCTTAAGTATGAATACGATTAAGCTTGTGCTTATATCGAGCTTAAGCATAAAATTCACTACGACCTAGACATGAAGTCCACTATAGTCAAGCATAGGTTACAAATTGAGCATGAAAGCTCACTACTTATCATGACTAATCACCACAACCCAAGCATGGATAGATAACTAATATAACATACAACATTCCAAGGCATAGTAGGTATTCTAACATTACTCCTACAACGTTCTAGACATGCATTTGAACTTTAGCATGGTGTGGAACACAACATAACATCACTACAACTAGCCATGGGTAGTTTCTTTATTCCAAGCATGAATATCATAGTATGGCTATCATTAACTTAACATGATCAATGATTAGCATGATACCTACTTACTTAGCATGAATAATGATTAAGCATGATCATCTACTAGCATAGCATGAACAATTACCATCTAAGCATGGGTATCATGTAAACATGAGTATTCATCTAAACTAGCATGGCATACAACTTAATTACCATGAAGCTAGCATGGCATACAACTTACTTGTAACTAAGCTAGCATGGCATAGACCTTACTTACAATTAAACTAGCATGGTATATCACATACCTACAATTTAACTAGCATGGTATATCACTTACCTACAATTAACTAGCATGGTACACAACTCTTATACCACTTATCTAGCATGAATCTTTCTTAAGCATAAATAACTACTAAACATGAATGTCTTACTATACATGGGTGACTACTAGTATGAACATTCAACATTCCTAAGTATATATGTATATATACTTCTAACATGGTAAGTAATTTTATCATGGATCCTACAACATTCTAGGCACAATTAATCTAAACATGGTAGGAAACTCTTAGATTGCATCCTACAACATTCTAAGCATAAATGAGTGGATCTAAACATGGTAGGAAACTCTTAGATTGCATCCTACAACATTCTAAGCATAAATAGATTAATCTAAGCATGGTAGGAATTTTAGAATTAATCCTACAACATCCTAAGCATAAATAGGCTAATCTAAACATGGTAGGAACTTTAGAATTTGTCCTACAACATTCTAACATGATATAGCATTCCTAAAACATGATGGGTAATTTTAGGAGGCATACTACAACATTTTAAGCTTAAAAATATGATAGGTAATCTTAGAAAGAAACCTACAACATATATGTCATTCCTACATATGATAGGCAATTTTAGAATTACTCCTCCAACATTCTAAACATCATAAGTATGCTAGATATTTTTAGAGTGAATCCTACAACATTCTAGGTATAAAGCATGATAGGATATTTTTAGAAATAATCCTACAACATTCTAAACATAAAGCATGATAGGATATTTTTATAAAACATCCTACAATATTCTAAACATAAAGCATGATAGGATATTTTTAGAAATAATCCTACAACATTATAAACATAAAACATGAAGGGACATTTTTAGAAAATATCCTACAACTATCTAAGCATAAAACATGAAGGAATATTTTTAGAAGATATCCTACAACTATCTAAGCATAAAACATGAAGGGATATTTTTAGAAGATATCCTACAATTAACTAAGCATGAAAACCTGGTAGGATATTTTTAGAAGACATCCTACAACTAATTAAGCATGAAAACATGGTAGGATATTTTTAGAAGACATCCTACAACTAATTAAGCATGAAAACATGGTAGGATATTTTTAGAAGACATCCTACAACTAATTAAGCATGAAAACATGGTAGGATTTTTTTTTTTTAGAAGAAATCCTACAACTAACTAAGCATGGAAACATGGTAGGATATTTTTAGAAAAAGTCCTACAGCATTCTAACATGAAATAGCATGATAGGATATTTTTAGAAAACATCCTACAACTAATTAAGCATAAAAACATGGTAGGATATTTTTATTAGGCATCCTACAACATTTGAAGCATGGGTATTGCTTCTAAACATTTTTAGAAGTGATCCTACAACATTTGAAGCATGAATATTGCTTCTAAATATTTTTAGAAGTGATCCTACAACATTTGAAGCATGAATATTGCTTCTAAATATTTTTAGAAGTGATCCTACAACATTTTACTACTACTACTACTCCTATCAAAACATAACACACAATTATCTACTACTACTACCACTTCATTCTTATCAAGAACACAACATACAACTTACTACTACTACTTTATGGACATAAAACATCTATAATTACTTACTACCACTTCTTCCTTTAATCAACATACTACTACTTTATTTAATCAACATGCTACTACTACCTCATTTAATCACATACTACTACTTTATATTTTAGCATGCTACTACTTAGTTGCTTACTAGTCTTTATTATTACTAGTGATAAAGAAAAGATCATTTTTATTTTATTTTACTTTACAACTAGTAAATATGAAAGAAAAAGATCTTTTTCATTTATTTCTACAACTAGTGATTAATAAAGGAAAGATCTTTTTAATTGCTACAACTAGTGATTAATAAAAAGAGAAGATCTTTTTAATCTACAACTAGTGATTGATAAAAAAAGAGAAGATCTTTTTAATCTACAACTAGTGATCAATAAAAGAAAAGATCTTTTTATTATTTCTACAACTAGTGTTTAATAAAAAGAAAGATCTTTTTAATCAATAAAGAAAATTACAACAAACATATACTTATTATTATTAGTCCAAGTTCCATAAGGTCCTACAACCCACAATGGTTGTAAAAATGTATTCATATGCTTATGTGTAGTTCTTATCCAAGTCCTACAACCTTAAGTGGTTGTATTTTCAAGTCCATATGCCAATGTGAATTTTTTTGTCCAATAACATACAAAACAACAACTACAATAATAAAGATGTGATTTTTATATGTTAGTAGTCACTATTATTACTTTCTTTCTTTTATTTACCACAACATACAACACACTCATTCATAAGAACAACCCAAAAAAAAACAAAACAAAACAAGAAGGTAGGAGAAGAAGTCAAACAACAAAACAAACAAACAAACAAACAAACAACCAAAGAAGCATGAAGAAACCCCCACCTTAGCCTTTTTTGGAAGGACTAGCTTGCTAACCTTCTCCTTCACCTAGCTTTTTAGAAAGCTTCTAACAACCTACAAAACAAAACTCTCAAGTTAATCTTTGTTCTCTCTTTCTTTTCCTTTCTTTCTTTCTTTCTTTCTTTTTGTTTTCTAAAATGAGAGAAGGAGGAGAATGAGGGTGAATTTATAGGAGGGAATAGGAGGGGGTAAGTGCACCACATTGGCACAAAAAACCCCAAGGAGGGGGGTGGCCGGCCATACCCTGGGGGGGGAGGGGTATGGTGTAGGGTGGTGAGGTGGAGGGATAAGGTTTCTATAAGGGCTTTAGTTTTTCTTATGCATACAAACCTTCTTTTAAACCTTCTAATCAAACCCTAATTATCTTACTAAGTTGTCATGACAAGAGTAAGTACATTGTTCTTTGAGTACATACTACATACTAGGTATAATGCACCAAGTACCATACAATTGCATGTATGTGTACATGTATGTGTATAAAAATATTCCTTATAAAATCCTTATAAAATTTCCATAAAATAGTTTAATTTAGAAAATAATAGTAAAATAAATTTTATTATTAATTCGGAGGATCGCGCTATCAATTTGATGCGCTTCGGATGCGCACCGACCGATAGATGCGCGTAGACACTGTTTGTGGGCAAACCGGCGAAAAATCACCAAAATAATTTGATTTTGGAATTAAAATGAAATAATAATAAAATAATACTAAGATAGTAATTTATACGAGTTAATATCCTTCCGGGATATAACAAATAACTTGACAAATATGCAACATTGACCAAGTGGAGATAAAAGAAATGATTAACCGAAACACCCCTGCCTCGAACTCGGACAATTTATACAATTTAGAAGACAAATTAGATACTATGTAGTACAAATGCCCACCACAGGCTGCCTCTCAAAAGGTGGTTAACCGAATTGGTGACTCTTGATCATAGGCAAAGTTATTTATTATTAATTAATTAGTGTTCTGTTTTCGATGTGGGACAATGTTCCTCCACTTTCTCTCCCGTTCTCTCTCTTCGAGAGACACACAGGCAGTCACGTGGGCCCCAATCTTGGGCACCACGTAAGCAACTGCACAAAGAGACAGCGGCAGCACTCCCTTCACAAACCGCGGGTGGGCCCCAGCTTCAATGCCACGTCACCCCTAGGTGACGCCACACACAAGAGCAACATCTTTACTTGTTGTTTTCTTTTCACGTGGGCCCCCCACTATACAATATTTCCATATAATTCTATAGAACTCTCCCATAGGAATCCTCTATAGGCAACAATCTCATTAATTCATATATATATATATATATATATATATATATATATATATATATATATATATATATATAGACTTCTTCCATTGCAAACGGGCCAGAACGGGTCTGTTCGCACAGAACCGTGCGAACTTCGATCTGGACCGTCCAGATTTTTTAAATAAAATCTTGCCTTAACCCGTTGTTGGGAAGAGCGGGTTAAAGCAAAATTTTATTTAAAAACATAGCCTTAACCCGTCCTTCACAAGAACGGGTTAAGGCTATCTATATTCATTTTTATTTTCATACAGTTCGTCTTCTTCGACGATTCATTTTCGCCCCTTCTTCTTTCTTCGACGAACCCAATGGGAAAAAAATCCTAGCTCCGACATCTCTGTCCGCTCCCCCTCTTCTCTCCCAACTCCGAAGATCGAAACCCTACTCTTTGTGGAAGTCGAACTCCGACAATCGAAACCCTAGCTCCGAAGTCGAGCTTTGATCGAAACCCTACTCCTCCGAATCGATCGTTTGGCTTGATTTGGACCTATTTTGTAAGGTATAGACTAATTTTTTACCTCAAAAATCTATATTTGTGTATTTTTTTCAATCTGTGTGTAGTAAATTATTTACAAATTGGGAAAAAATTTATATGCATTAGTAGAGTTTAGATGTAGAATCGCGTTGACTTCAAGTATATTGAATTGCCGAATTCTATTTCTTGCGTTAGTAATTTGTAGAATTACAACTGTATATATGAAATTAGTTAGAAACTTTTCAGTGCGGTTATGGTTGAAAATCCTGCAAACGACTGTAAAAAATACGAAACTTTGCGAGTAGGTTCGTCTCACGTAGTACAAGCCACCCCAATTCGTAGAAGCGAGTTTCGACTCACGGTTCGAGAAATACGGCCGCGTATCGCTTTCGGTTGAAAAAAACCAAGTAAAGCGGTACACGGCCGTATCTCCTGAACCGTGACTCGAAACTCGCTTCTACAAGTTCGGGTGGCTTGCCCTACCTGAATCCGGCCTAGTCGGAAAGTTTTATAATTTTCGGATGCCGTTTGGGTGGTTTTCTCTACTTCCTCGAATGTGAATTTTTTGACTTAGAATTTTGTAAGTGCGTTTAGAGTTTAAAACACTTCAAACCACCTCCAAAAATTACGAAACTTTGTGAGTTGGTTGGTGTCCCCTAGGAGAAGCCAACCCAACTTGTAGAAGTGAGTTTCGACTCACGGTTCGAGAGATACGGCCGTGTATCGCTTTCGGTTGAAAAAAATCATTACAAAGCGGTATACGGTCGTATCTCGCTAACCGGGAGTCGAAACTCACTTCTACAAGTTCGGGTGGCTTGCCCTACGTGAATTCGACCAAGTCGAAAAGTTTTAAAATTTTCGGATGCCGTTTGTGTGGTTTTCTCAACTTCATCGCATTATAAGTTTTAGACTTAGAATTTTCTAACTGCGGGTAGATTAGAAAACCCTTCAAACGACCTCCAAAAAATACGAAACTTTGCGAGTTGGTTGGTGTCCCCTATGAGAAGTCAAACCAACTTGTAGAAGTGAGTTTTGACTCACGGTTCGAGAGATACGGCCGCATATCGCTTTTGGTTGAAAAAAATCATTATAAAGCGGTATACAGTCGTATCTCGCAAACCGGGAGTCGAAACTCACTTCTACAAGTTCAGGTGGCTTGCCCTACGTGAATTCGACCAAGTCGGAAAGTTTTAAAATTTTCGGATGCCGTTTGTGCGGTTTTGCTTCAATTGCTCAAATGAGAAGTTTTTGACTTAGAATTTTTTTAAAAAACGGGCCGATTAAAAAGCACTTCAAACGACCTCCAAAAAATACGAAACTTTGCGAGTTGGTTGGTGTTCCCTATGAGAAGTGATCCGAAGTTGTAGAAGTGAATTTCGACTCACGGTCCGAGAGATACGGCCGCGTATCGGTTTTGGTTGGAAAAAACAACTAAAGTCGGTATACGGCCGTATCTCGCAAACCGTGACTCGAAACTTGCTTCTACAAGCTCGGGTGGCTTGCCCTACGTGAATCCGACCTAGTCGGAAAGTTTTATAATTTTCGGGTGCCGTTTGCGTGGTTTTCTCAACTTCCCTGCATGTGAATTTTTTGACTTAGAACTTTGTAAGTGCAGTTAGAGTTTAAAACACTTCAAACCACCTTCAAAAAATACGAAACTTTGCGAGTTGGTTGGTGTCCCCTATGAGTAGCCAACCCAAGTTGTAAAAGCGAGTTTCGACTCACGGTTCGAGAGATACGGCCGCGTATCGCTTTCGGTTGAAAAAAACTATTATAAAGCGGTATACGGTCGTATCTCACAAACCGTGAGTCGAAACTCACTTTTACAAGTTTGGGTGGTTTGCGCTACGTGAATTCGACCAATTTGGGAAAATTTTGTAGATTTCTTTTGTTTTCATTCGTGCATTTTTCCCCACAATCTCGGTTTGTTTGTTTTGTTGTCATTTTTACCAACCACATTTTAAATTTTTTGTCAGATAGCTAAATGGCTAGAACAAGGCAACCGAGAAGCCCGTCCGATAACACTAGTGGCGTACCAACTACTGAGGTAAGATTGATTACTATTATTGGTTTTAAATACAAACATGTTACATTATCTCAATAATAACATTTGTTATATTTATTCGTGTAGGTTGGTGGCCGTCAATCCACATCTGCTGAGGCAGGTCCGTTGTCCTCGGTTACATCACCCAGACCCGTGGACACAAGCGTACTCACCCTGCAAGCCAAACACCGATCTGAAGCCGTGTGGAATGGGTCCGATAAAAAATATAATTTTCGGAAGCACACAGTTCTTCCTTTCGACCCCCGTATCACGCCGTATGTGGTGGAGGCCGGTTTCTACGGAGCTAGATTCATTCACTCAGTGAAGCTAGATCGGCCACTCCTTACAGCTCTAGTCGAGCGATGGAGGCCGGAGACCCACACATTCCACCTACGGGTGGGTGAGATGACTGTGACCCTACAGGATGTGGCAATGATAACTGGACTACCAATAGATGGGGTTGCCGTGACGGGAAACATGGACTTCGATCGAGTTGAAGTTGTTTGTGACTTACTCGGTATCGACCTGCAGTCGGTAGTTCTCCAAAGGAAAGAGGCCGCTGAAAAAGATATCCGCGAAAATGTCCCCGCAGATTTTGATGAAGATTTATTGTATGAACAAATAGAAGCTGCGAAAGATAAAGCGGAGGAAGAAGTGATGGCTGACGCTTTCGATGGTAAATCACTGTACATCAGCTGGTTAAAATTTCAGTTCGAGGAGGAATATTTGGACGCCGATTCGGACGAGCGAACCCTGACGTACTATGCACGTGCATACATTTTTAGTTTGATAGAGGGACTTATCTTCCCGAACTCATCCGGATCAACCGTGCCGCTAATGTACCTACAGTTGTTGGAGGATTTCCGGTATGTGGGTCGTTTTAGTTGGGGAGTGCGGCACTGGCGCTACTATATAGGAATTTGTGCACATGTTCTTTAGGTGGCGTACAGATGGGTGGCCCAATGGTGCTACTGCAGATCTGGAGTTGGGAACGCATCCACATCAGACGTCCCCGTATTACTTTGGTTACACCAGATTGGTTGGCCGCCCCGGGGGCAGCGGAGTTGTTACCTCCTCTAGGAGCATATTGGGCGGACCGGCACATGTGGGTCGATAACCCATGCCAATCTGTAACCTACTACAGAGATGAGTTAGACAACCTGCGGGACGAGTTCGTTAATTGGGAACCATACTCAGCCGACAGGTTGCAACAGGTTCCTCCAGTCTGCGTAGACAGATCCCTTTGGTTGACGGCTGCACCTCTTGTGAATTTTGGAGTCGTCGAGTTCCAGTATCCTGATAGAGTCTTGCGGCAATTCATATATCAACAGAAGATTCCCGAGGTCAGGTCTTATGATAAAAAGTTGCACAAGGTCAGGAGAACGGGACGAGTGCCCAACTTCGATTGGGCAGATTACCATCGTTACCATGTAGCCAACTGGAACACCATGCGGCGGCAAATGACACCGAATATGATGTACGTCGCGATACCATATGATGGCTCCCTCCAGTAGGCATACATGATGTGGTACAAGCGAATAACACGGTTGTATGTTTCTCCAACGGCCGCCGTACCAGCTGGTGTGCAACTTCCCATTCCCCCTACCCAGGCGAACCAGCTCCAGCATATTCCTCCTCCCAGCCGATGTACCAACCAAGGGCTGAGACATATCGAAAAATGGTCAGTCAAATTTCATATAGTTTGTACGCATGTACTGTATTTAATTGATGCCGCTAATTATGAATGATGTTTATAAATTGGAATTTTTTACCAACTGTAGATTGAAAACGCATGGGAGGTTGTTCGAACAGCTGTTCGCGTCCTGAAGACTAGGATACCAGAGAGCTTCAAGGCGGTAATCCAGGAGATGCTAGCCCCGTGCCATCGCACTCTGGAGGATGCGGGTGAAGGTCCACAAGTTGAGGCCTATTTGAAAGCCATCTTGCCATCAACAGGTTCTAGGCGAAAACAAATTGTGAGTAGGGGAATTCGCATGATCGAGCCACAACAACTACAACCCCAACAACCACAAATTGAAGATGAGGCGGAGCCTTGGGAAGATGATGACCCTCAATCTCCCGAAACCGAGGGTAGACGACGGAATCCTCAACGAAAGAGGAACCCACCTGAACATCTATCACCAAGTGGTCGCAAACCGCGTGGTCGTAAAAGGTAGTATCTAACAATAGGTTGGTTAAGCGGTATTTTATTGCTTGGTTTTTTATTTTATTCCCTTCAAATAACTAAGAACCACTGTTTGTATCTCTATTTGTAAATGTTGTAGATAATTATCGGGCATCCGCGGAACTCAACCATGACGATAGTTGAAGGGATCCAGAAATGTAGTCGAACGATTAAACAATTTGTATATCAACTGTTTGTTTATATTTTTTGGTAGTGAATGACTTGTAATAGGTAGTTGTAAACAATACAGAAATGAAGTCGAACGATTTGGTGAGATTAGTATTGGCTAATGAATGTCCTATTTTTGAACTTCACATATATATTGTTGGGAACATGGATTTCTGAGTTGTTGTGGTTACCGCTATATATATGTAGTTGTATTGTTGTGAACTGAGTTCTCAATTCTTGTACTATGAATTGTTGTTGTGAGGTTGTATTGTTATAAACTTAGTTTCAGTATTCTTGTGAGTTGTTGTGAGGTTGTATTTTTCACCAAGACACCTGTACTGATTGGGCCGAAATATCCCTACCTAACCCGTCATTGTAGATAACGGATTACCCACACCTAATCCGTCATCGACAATAACGGGTTAAGTAGACATATATTGGCCGAAGTTTTTAACCTACTGGCCTGTACATGATATAGTTCTGCCAAAATAGGTAAACTTAACACGTTATTGTCAGTAACGGGTTAGTTGTAGCTAACCCGTTATCCACAATAACGGGTTAAGAAGACATATATTAGCCGAAGTTTTTTAATCTCAGGTCTGTACATGATATAGCTCTGCCAAAATAGGTAAACTTACCCCGTTATTGTCAATAATGGATTAAGCTCACATAACCCGTTATCGACAATGACGGGTTAAGAACACATATAATGGCAGACGATTTTTAATCCCAGGTTTTTAGTTGACAAAGTTCTGCCAAAATAACTCAGCTTAACCCGTTATTGAGAATAACGGCTTAAGAACAATTAACCCGTTACCCTTAATAACGGGTTAAGTAGATATATATTGGCAGAAGAATTTTCATCTCAGGTCTGTAGGTGATCAAGTTTTGTGAAAATTGTTTTACTTAACCCGTTATTGTTAATAATGTGTTAGGATAACTTAACCCGTTATCCTCAATAACGGGTTAAGTAAGAAGATATTTTTATTCTTTCTACAAATTTCTCTTCACTCTTTGCGAGAATTGTCTCCTGAACTGTGCAAGGTGACATTAATATGCCCATAAATTGTTTATAATTTTTATTAATTTCCATTTACTACCTCGTAACTAACCACTATAAATTTGTTACCATAATAAGTGTTGTGAAAGTTAAAAAAATTAAATTACGAGATTTTTGTACCAAGGGTTAGGGTTAGGGTTAGGTTAAGATAGGGTTAGTGTCGGGTTAGGGTTAGGGTTAGGTTAAGATAGGGTTATTGGTGAGTTAATGTTTTTTGTTTTGATTAATTAGGTTCATATTTGTGGATCCCCACATTTATATTTGACTTTGCAACATGTGGAACCACATGTAAAACATGGCAAGTATCTTAATTTGTGGTACAAGTCGTTAACTTGTAGTACATTAACGGGCCGTTCTAAATTTCCAGACTAATGAATCCATCCATCCATCAGTCAATCAAATTGAAGGTTCAAATCAGGGCTAATCAAATATATCTTCGCCCACATGTCTTTATTGTGCTACTACATGTGAACTTGTACCCCCACATGTGATCAGATCCAGTTCTTGTTAGCCAAGTAATTTGATCTGGTGGCGTGGCGCCCTAATAACGCGTTCGTGCTTTTCCATTAGGAATACCATCATCATCATAGTTGATCCAAATCTGTATTGGTCTTTTTGTACGTGGATGTGGGGATCTACATGTGGTTTTTTCCACATATAGGCTACATGTGGGGATCTACTATGTCGTTTTTCCCCATATAGGCTACATGTGGGGATCTACATGTGGTTTTTTCCCATATAGGCTACATGTGGGAATCTACATGTTGTCTCCACCGAAGAAGTGGTGTTGTCATCCAAGCCAAGTGACCACCACAAGTGAGAAAAATTTGAACATACATCTAAGTGGGAAAAAGCATCAAGCTAAACAAGCAGAACTCAGCACCCGCCTACTATTATTGCAGACACTTCAATATGGGAAAAAACTAAACTACATAACCACATGTACATCTCCACATGTAGCTTATATATGGGAAAAATCCTATGTACAGATCCAGTTCTTGATGGCCAATTAATCTCATCTGATGACGAAATGCGGATCACGTGACGCATCTGGTTAGGCTTTTCCATTAGGGATATCAACATGTGGGGATGTACATGTGTTTTTTCCTTGTAGATTTTACTTTGCAACATGTGGAACCACATGTACAACATGGCAATAATCTTAACTTGTTCTACAAGTCGTTAACTTGTTGTACATTAACGGGTCGTTCTAAATTCTCAGATTAATGAATCTTAACATGTAGTTTTTGTTGGCCAAGTAATTAGATTTATCCCGCTGAAGGGCATTATAAGATATATGGAACACTAACAGGTTTATCAGTCTCACAAACTGTAAGTTGTAGCAGAGATTCTACCGTTTCATGCCTCTCTATCAACGGCAAATTAGAATGAGGACCAGCAAGAAAGCCTAAAATGATTCTTATCAGTCATTCCACAATAAGTGCATCCCTCATGTACCCATCTCTCATTAGGGGATCTACATATGGTTTTTCCCATACACAGGCTACATGTGGGGATCTACATGTGGTTTTTTCCCATATAGACTACATGTGGGATCTACATGTGGTTTTTCTCCCATATAGGGTACATGTGGGATCTACATGTGGTTTTTCTCCCCATAACAAGCTAAACAAGCAGAACTCAATCTCAAAGCAGACACTTCGATATGGGAAAAAGAGTGGAGACTCTACATTTGGGGATCTACATGTGGATGTAGCCAATATATAGGCTACATATGGGGATCTACATTTGGCTATGTACTTTAGGTTTTTCCCATATTGAAGTGTCTGCTACGAAGAGAAAAAGAGTGGAGACTCCAACCCTAACCCTAACCCTAACCCTACTTTAGGTTTTTCCCATGTGGGGATGTACATGTGGTTTTTCCCCCATATAGGCTAAATGTGGGGATGTACATGTGGTTTTTTCTCCATAACGACTACATTTCCTTTGAACATACACCTAAGTGGAAAAAAGCACCAAGCTAAACAAGCAGAACTCAATCTCACCCGCCTACTATTATTGCAGACACTTCAATATGGGAAAAAACTAAACTACATAACCACATGTACATCCCCACATGTAGCTTACATATGGTAGTGACCCTATGTTCAGATCCAGTTCTTGATAGCCAATTAATTGGATCTGATGGCGTGACGCATCTGGTTAGGCCTTTCCATTAGGGATATCAGCATGTTGGGATCCACATGTGTTTTTTTAATTGTATAGGCTACCAATAACGCGTTCGTGCTTTTCCATTAGGGATACCATCATCATCACAGTTGATCCAAATCTGTATTGGTCTTTTTGTACATGCATGTGGATTTTCTACATGTGGTTTTTCCCCATATAGGCTACATGTGGGGATCCACATGTGGATTTTCCCCCATATAGGCTATACAAGCTAAACAAGCTAAACAAGCAGAACTCAATCTCAAAGCAGACACTTCAATATTGGAAAAAGAATGGAGACTCTACATTTGGGGATATACATGTGGTTTTGTCAATATATAGGCTACATGTGGGGATCTACATTTGGCTATGTACTTTAGGTTTTTCCCATATTGAACTTGTTCTACTACGAAGAGAAAAAGAGTGGAGAGTCTAACCCTACATTAACCCTAACCCTAACCCCTAACCCTAACCTACTAACCCTAGACTAACCCTAACCCTAACCTACAATATTTTTTTATTGTTTTTTATGAACCAAAATACAAATTAATTTGTGTTAATTTTAATATTCGTTTGATGATATCAATTTTATATTGGTTAGTTATGTGGCTAGGAATGGAATTAAAAATATATATAAAAAAGCAAAGAACATACATATGACTGTTTATTTTGTAGAGTTCAGAAGACAATGTATGTAAAGAGTGGAGAGGCGTATGTGATTAATGATAGAACTTAAATATCTATAAACTCTTTACTGGAAACTTATTACCTATCACCTCCCAGCTACAAATATTAACATATTTAATGAATAATTTATCATAAATTGTTTTCATTAAGTGAACTATAAGTTATATTTACAAACTTGTTTACACATTTTTTTACATGCGATTTAATAATTATGAGTACTACCGATTTAGGTACACTTAACCCGTCATTGACGATAACGGGTTACAAGTACTTAACCCGTTATCGTCTATAACGAATTAAGTTAACGTATATTTCGCCATCTACTTATGCAAGTAGCCATAAACTTCTGCAAATATAAGTGTGCTTAACCCGTCGTTGGTGATAACGATCTTCGTTAACGTAACCCGTTATCCGTAACAACGGGTTACGTTGACAAAGATTGGCAGTGGTTCATCATGTACAGACCAAGTTCTGGAACATGATCAAGTACACTTAACCCGTTCTTGGTACCAACGGGTTAAGTGTAATTAATCCGTTGTCACCAACAACGGGTTAACCAGGTGTAATTTACAGACATCGACTATACATTTTGAGATATGTATCAATTTGGTGGAGACAATTGCTGTCCTTGCTGCTCTTTTTTCGAGACTTGTATCATGTCTTTGTTGACTAACAGGTTTATCCTTATTGTCTTCTTCTTCTTGTTTGAGTATTCCTTGTCTTCTCCTTCTCCTTGTGTTGATCCAGATCCATTTCCTATTGATGAGCAGTGAGAAACCCAAGTGGGCTATCATATCATGCTCCCCTCCTTCTTTTTTCTAGCATATAACTGAGAGAGTTGAACTCATAACTCAAATGAGTCTTCTCTTCTTCTCTTCAAGAGAACTCAAATGAGAGGCTTCAATTTTCTCTTCTTCTCTTCAAAAATATGAGGAATCAATGTTCTCTTCTTCTCTTCAAGACCTCTTTTTTCTTCCTAATAGGGAGGAAGAAGTTTGAGTTGTAGAAGAAATTTGAGTTCAAGGATGGTCGCCTACAATTGTTCTTGTGTATGAAGATGCAGGAGTAGAGAGACTTATTTCAGTGTATAAGTGCATGCTCGGTTTCTCTCAAGGGGTAGGGAGGGCCGTCGGCTCTGCCTTTTTTTTCCACAGTGTTTCTCTTAGTCTTCTATTTTTTTAGCTTTTTGATGTATTTGCATAAGTAGCAATTGTCCGCCTTTCATACACATTCGTTCTCTATTGTTACACAGAGTGTAAAAATTCTCTGCTTTCGTCGGACGGAGTAGTGGTGGGTGTCACAGTGTATTCATGGTACTTTTCAGCTTCGTGGCATGCACCTCACAATCGTGCAACAAATAGTACGAATATGAGGAGTGTGTGTCAAGAAGTTGTTAAGTACTTTGAATATACGGTTACACCCACTACTACTCTATCCGACGAAGCGTAGAATTTTTACCTCTGTGTAATAGTAGTGAACGAAATTGTATGCAGGGGTACAACTGGCTACTTATGCATTTAAAAAAAGGCAGAGTCAGCAATCCTTCCTTCCACTTCGAGAAGAAAGCGAGCATGTACTTGTATACTAAATTAATTTCAATTTAGGAGTAGAGTATCATAGGATGACTTTGTAATGTCAACTAGCATGCGGATCATGTACAATTTTCTATGTTTCTTCAAACAATATGTTCTTGCCAGTTTGTAATGTTCCTTTATATGAATAAATTTGGTGTTGCAAATGGCTTGTTGTGAATGAATATATTTGTATATGTATCAACAAAAGAAGATATATCCAACACCCGCGAAAGTTAACTCTCATATTTTTAAGCGGAGAATGAACAAATATGTATATGTATCAACAAAAGAAGATATAGTCCACAAAGTTGAAAGCTCTGTAAAAAAATCTTAACCTAACCCGTCATCTTCAATAACGGTTTAGGGGATATTAAATCGTCAACGCCAATAACGGGTTAATTGGAGAGATATTGGCCGAACCTCATCCCCTACATGTGAAGTGTTGGTTAACAAATCTATCTCCTTAACCCGTCATTGGTAATTACGGGTTATGGGATATTAAACCGTCGATGCCAATAACTGGTTAAGTGAAAAGATATTGGCCGAACTAAAACCCATATATATGAAGTATTGGTTAAGGACTGCCAATATCTATCTCCTTAACCCGTTATTGAGGATGACGTGTTACGTTATCTTAACCCGTTATCCCCAATAACGGTTAAGGTATAGAGTATCTGCCAGCATCTTTTTTTTCAATACTGCATACATTTTCACAATTTTCCACAATATAGATACATCATACAGAAAATACACAATCTCCAACACAAATAACAAATCTGTTCACATCGGCATGCAGACAATTTTCATTAACACAAAATTCACAAACAGAACGAGTTGCCCAAATTGCACACATCTACCAATTTCACAATTTTCGACACAAATAAACATTCGCTACCCAAATACAAGATCAAAATCCATAGCAACATATTTTTGTTCACAAATACACAAAATAAACTGACATACAGAGATTATATTCTGATTAAATACATCATTAATTTACTTGTACCAAACAGATATATTCAATTCTCCACATATATATACAATCCAAAAGCAACGAATTTTTCAACGCATTGCTTCTTTCCATTGGGCGCGTTTTTTTTGTTTCATTCCGGACCTATACCAAAAAATAAAATAATAATAATAATAATAATCGAGTCGAAATTAATAATTATCTGCACGAATAAATATAAAATTCAACAATTATTCGGTGATTATTTTGAAAATTTGATATGGCATACATATTTAAGTACTTAAAACCCCCTAGCACAAACCTTCGCCTTCGTCATCATCAATCTTTACAGCGTTTGGAGCTTCTTCATTCCCCACCGATCCACTAAATAAGGAAGAAGAATGAGTTAGTACCGACCAAATTAACATTCATTGAGTCCAATTAACAAATACAAAATCTCTGATATAATACCTAGCTACATTTTTTGGGCAATTCCGTGGATCGTGACCTACGACACAAAGGCATGTCCTGCAAAGTCTTGGCCTCTTCGTTTTTTGACCTTCTCTTATAGAATTCAACCGTTTCCCTTTAGGCCTACCCTTTGTGGTGCACTGTACAGGGTCACCTACATGTGCATGTGCATGTGCATGTGCATGTGCATGTGCATGTGCATGTCCGCCACTCTCAGGTTGTGCGCTACCTTCGTGTGGTGTACTGTTCACTGACTCAATCTTAGCAAAACCTTCAATTCCCTTCAGCATGTGGTCAAGCATGTACCTGTATCCTCGCTCTGAAGAACAACCAAGATCGACCAAATGTCTTGAGTGCATACTCAGTTCACAATAACGAGAGGCAAAATTGTCGCTCATACTATTGGGAACCGGTATACTGCTTCTCCTCAGTTGATCCCTGGTCCATCGCCTACAAATATATTGCTCGGGTAATGCGGTGTGATCTGTGAACCGAATAACTACCAGTAGATGTTTGCAGGGAATGCCTACGAAGTCGTACATGGAACAAGGGCATTTAGCAATTTCAGTGATTTTACAATAAGAAATTACTCTCTCCGGTTCTGAATTTCCACAAACTGTTACAGAATAAGCTGCACTATCCGGTGTATCTATACTCGCAATTAAACTCACATTAAGTAGTAAGCTTTTGACAACTTCTTGTTGAAATTTGTAGAAAATCTTCAAAGTGTATATTCCTGCCATTTGTGACTCCAATGCCCATTCGGTCTTCAGTTTTGGCCGCTCCTTGCGATTACGATGTGTTTCTTTAAGTTTATCGTGTCTTTTATTTACTAAGAGTCGGTCAAAGATGACGGCAAATTTATGTAATGAGTACTTTTTATGAGTATGGTGCTTCAAGGATGAATGTAGTGATTCGCTACGTTGGGTACTCAACATGCCGCCCCAAAATGAGTCTCTTGCGTACACGGGAGCCCATTTTTCGCGGATCTCAAATTTTTTCTTCAACCATTTGTTATTCTCAAGTTTGTACTGGGAGATCAAATTTTTCCACTTCTGTTCAAATTCTGTTTTAAATTCCACCGTATAAATGATAGTTTTCAAAGCATTCCTGAACTCGTCAATGTTATTCTGCATACGCACTTCATGCGGTAACTTATCCAAAATATGCCAAATGCAATATCTATGTGACGTGCCTTGGAAAATTTTCGAAACTGCAGAAGTTATTCCACAATCCTCATCTGTCACGATGTTCATCGGATCGAATGCCATTGCTTTTCGCCACTTTTCAAAGAACCACTCAAATGAGGATGCCTTCTCATTGGGGATGAACCCACAACCTAGGAATATTGATTGCCAATGATGGTTGAATCCAACAAATGGTATGAACAACATACCGTATCGGTTTGTGTTGTAGGTAGCGTCAAAGCAGAGAACATCCCCAAATACTTCGTAATTCTTTCTAGCGATACCATCCACCCAGATACAATGTGACAATCGCCCTTCGGGATCACATTGGTAATCAAAATAGAATGATGGATCGGTCTCCTTTTTGGATTCAAAAAACTCAAGTAGCATTTGTCCGTCGTGTCCTTTTAAACCCTCCATCTCGTCTCTCCTGAGATTTCTGACATCGGTTTCGGTGAATCCAATTTTCTCATTACCTCCACTTGCACCTTCAAAGAATAGCATTTGTTTGCATACAGGGACATTAGTTTCGGTAAGTTGACCAATTACTTTTTTATCTGTCTTAGTCAATTCCTGGTTTCGAGGTAGCAAGTGACGTCTACCGGGTGAAGTAAATTCGTGATTGTGTGCTTCATTTAACGAATAAAGAATCCACGAATTACTTTGTGAATTACTTTGTGGGTTTAGTTTGACACGGACGAAAGCTTTGCAACCCGTTCTTGAAGTTGCTCCTCGTCTAGTTTCATTATGACTATTCGGTGACTCCCCGTCTTTATTACAAATATATGATTTATCCACTACATCGTTTCCCTTATATTTATTTCTACCCTTACGCATAGAGAATCCCGCACATTTGCAATATGATGAATAAATTTTTTCTACTTCCTCAAGAGTGGGAAATGTCATACTAATCTTCGGTTTTAGGTGCTCGTCAACATGAGTAAAATACTCGCCAATTTGTTGTGCACGAACAAATTTCTCTCCGGCAACAGAACTTCCTTCGAAACTGTCCATACCTAAGAAACCGTAAAAAGGATAACAGTTAGGGGTACTAAACCGTTGTATTTGGTGTTTTTATAAGTGCGCAAGCCACCACAACTTCTACAAGTCAGTTTCTACTAACGGTTCCAGAAATACGGCCGTGTATCACTTTATTTGAGTTTTTTCCAACCAAAAGCGATACACGGCCGTATCTCTCGGACCGTGAGTCGAAACTCACTTCTACAACTTGGGGTCACTTCTCATAGGGAACATCAACCAACTTGTAAAGTTTTGTATTTTTTGGAGGTCGTTTGAAGTGTTTTCTATTCGGGCCGTTTTTAAAAAATTATAAGTCAAAAACTTCTCATTTGAGGAATTGAAGAAAAACCACGCAAACGGCATCCGAAAATTATAAAACTTTCCCAATTGGTCGAATTCACGTAGCGCAAACCACCCAAACTTGTAGAAATGAGTTTCGACTCACAGTTTGCGAGATACGACCGTATACAGCTTTATAATGATTTTTTTCAACCGAAAGCAATCCGCGGCCGTATCTCTCGAACCGTGAGTCGAAACTCACTTCTACAAATTGGTTTGGCTTCTCATAGGGGACACCAACCAACTCGCAAAGTTTCGTATTTTTTGGAGGTCGTTTGAAGGGTTTTCTAATCTACCCGCACTTAGAAAATTCTAAGTCTAAAACTTATAATGCGAGGAAGTAGAGAAAACCGCCCAAACGGCATCCGAAAATTATAAAACTTTCCGACTAGGTCGAATTCACGTAGGGCAAGCCACCCAAACTTGTAGAAACGAGTTTCGAGTCACGGCTTGCGAGATACGACCGTATACCGCTTTATAATGATTTTTTCCAACCAAAAGCGATACGCGGGCCGTATCTCACGAACCGTGAGTCGAAACTCACTTCTACAACTTGGAGTGGCTTCTCGTAGGGGACACCAACTAACTCGTAAAGTTTCGTATTTTTTGGAGGTCGTTTGAAGGGTTTTCTAATCTACCCGCACTTAGAAAATTCTAAGTCTAAAACTTCTCATGCGAGGAAGTTGATGAAACCGCACAAACGGCATCCGAAAATTATAAAACTTTTCGACTTGGTCGGATTCACGTAGGGCAAGCCACC
Organism: Hemerocallis citrina; assembly: GCA_017893485.1. Taxonomy (NCBI): domain Eukaryota; kingdom Viridiplantae; phylum Streptophyta; class Magnoliopsida; order Asparagales; family Asphodelaceae; genus Hemerocallis; species Hemerocallis citrina. The sequence goes on along the minus strand of CM030368.1, from coordinate 203,324,250 downwards.
CGAACTTGTAGAAGCGAGTTTCGAGTCACGGTTTGCGAGATACGGCCGTGTACCGGCTTTAGTTGTTTTTTTCCAACCAAAATCGATACGCGGTCGTATCTCTCGAACCGTGCGTCGAAACTCACTTCTACAACTTGGGGTCACTTCTCATAGGGAACAACAACCAATCCGCAAAGTTTCGTATTTTTGGGAGGTCGTTTGAAGTGTTTTCTAATCTAACCGTTTTCAAAAAATTCTAAGTCAAAAACTTCTCATATGAGAAATTGAAGCAAAACCGCACAAACGGCATCCGAAAATTATAAAACTTTCCGACTAGGTCGAATTCACGTAGGGCAAGCCACCCGAATTTGTAGAAGCAAGTTTCGTGTCACGGTTCGGGAGATACGGCCGTGTACCGCTTTGCTTGGTTTTTTTCAACCGAAAACGATACGCGGCCGTATCTCTCGAACCGTGAGTCGAAACTCGTTTCTACAAATTGGGGTGGCTTGTACTACGTGAGACGAACCTACTCGCAATGTTTCGTATTTTTTTACAGTCGTTTGCAGGATTTTCAACCATAACCGCACTGAAAAGTTTCTAACTAATTTCGTATATACAATTGTAATTCTACAAATTACTAACACAAGCAACAGAATTTGGCAATTCAATATACTTGAAGTCAACGCGATTCTACATCCATATAAATTTTTTCCCAATTTGTAAATAATTTACTATACACAAATTGAATAAAATACACAAATATAGATTATTGAGGTAAAAAAATAGTCTATACCTTACAAAATAGGTCCAAATCAAGCCAAACGATCGATTCGGAGTAGGGTTTCGATCAAAGTTCGACTTCGGAGCTAGGGTTTCGATCTTTGGAGTTCGACTTCCACAAAGAGTAGGGTTTCGATCTTCGGAGTTGGGAGAGAGGAGGGGTAGCGGACGGAGATGTCGATCACGTCGTAAGGCGGAGCTAGGGTTTTTTTTCCCGTTGGGTTCGTCGAAGAAAGAAGAAGGAGCGATGAGGAATCGCCGAAGAAGACGAACTGTATGAAAATAAAAATGAATATAGATAGCCTTAACCCGTTCTTGGGAAGGACGGGTTAAGGCTATGTTTTTTAATAAAATTTTGCCTTAACCCGTTCTTTCCAACGACGGGTTAAGGCAAGATTTTATTTAAAAAATCTGGACCGTTGGATCTTTGATCCAACGGTCCAGATCGAAGTTCGCACGGGTCTGTGCGAACAGACCCGCTCCGGCCCGTTTGCAACGGAAGAAGTCTATATATATATATATATATATATATGCTCTTTGAAAATTACGGAGTGTTACATACTGGACCTAAAAAACTATTTTATATAATTGATATGGCTAAAAATGGGGGTCAATCGGAACCTTCCAAATCGGGCACGAATCTTGAAGCCCAGGGGTAAAATGGTGATTTCACCCACAAATAGGGTCTGAGATGGGTACTGGGTCTCTCTGATAAAGACCCCATAACCCACAAACGGACCCGCTTCAATCGGGCGCGGGTTTCAACCAGCAATAAAGCCCGATCAGAGGGATAGAATTAGGGTCCCTGATTAGATCCCAATCAACGGCCTTGATTCATGCCTATCCCTCCACTGGGAATTAGGGATTATATTCCTAAATCTGTTTACAAGGAGAATATTCCTTATCAGATCACGTGGATTACATTCCTAATCCGTTCCCTAAGACGCTTATAAATACCCCCACCCATCTCCATTAAGATGTAATCAATCTTTCACCAGTTTTTGCGCTCTTTCATAATTTCTCTGATTACTGACTTGCGTCGGAGGGTGCGTCGCCGGAAACAACCCCGGTGTCTCGCACTTTTTGTAGGTGCACGGCGGGAACGACGATCAAAGCCCGACGGAACAGGTACGCAGGTTTACTATTCAGTTTCCCTAAGAATCCACAAATACTATCTGTTTGCCCCCACACCAAATTTAGCGGCAACAGATTGGCACCGTCTGTGGGAAACTAACGAATAGAGACCTCTCCTCTTCCCGGCGAACAGATCTCCTCCAGCCATGCCTCCTAGGAAAGTCAGATCGAGGGGGTCCAACCGAGGACCCAACCCTGAGCAGCAGCAAGAAGTCCTCCCTAATCCCGCTCAGCAACAAGGGCAACTTCCCCCTACCGCGGAAGACCCGCTCCAACAGAACCTTCCCCCTCCTGATCCAAAGGGTCCTAACCCTCAGAAACAACCCCTTCAGCAAGAGCATGTCTCCATCCACAACGCCTCCACGGACTCTATGGCCTCCCATCACCCCCGAGCCTCTGATCGCCACAATACCGCCCCTAATCGCCAGAAAGATGATGACCTCCGCCGCCATCTGGAAGAAAAGCGGGCCCGAGAGGGAGCCTCCCGTCAACACCATCCGGGCGAGCGGTCTCCTCGCCACCGGTACCACAGGTCCCCCGTCCGTAGAGGGAGGAAAGAGTCCCCCGATCATTACCGAAGAAGGCACTCCCCCGCAGATCGGCAACAGCCCAGGAACAATGAGGCACCAATCACCCGTGCCGAGTTCCAAGCGACCGTCCTGCAGGCTCTCAACCTCCGTCAAAATCCTAATGAGCCGAAGGACCCGTCCCCTCCTCCAGTCCGAAGCCCTCGCTGGCGGCCCCCATCTCCTCGTCCTGCTCCTACCAACTCCCGGCATACCCCAAGTCCTCGTCGCTCCCGAAGTTACCATCGCCGCAGCCCTCGCTCTCCCTCATACGAAGACGAGTCTTGGGGCTCGGCAGATTACCGTCGGAGAGATGACACCATGAACCGCCGTCTTCATGAAGTAGAGAGGCGCCTGGGTCAGATAAACCGAGAAGAGGAGCTCAGGGGGAGGACCCTACGGCCTAGCCGACCCCCTTTCTCCCGGACCATAGTGGATGCACCTGTGCCGTTCGGTTTCAAACCTCCCCAATTCGAGACTTACACCGGGGAGACCGATCCAGTTGATCACATCGAAAGCTTTAAGACTTTGATGCTCCTCCATCAAGCTTTCGATGCCCTCCTCTGCAAAACCTTCCCCGCAACTCTCAAGGGACCAGCTCGAGAGTGGTATTCTCGCCTTGCCCCCTCCTCATTATTCTCCTTCGAGCAGTTCGAAACCCTCTTCGTCACACATTTCGTAAGCAGCCGCAGAGCCGAGAAAACCAGCATCTCCCTATTGCACCTCCACCAAAAGAAGGGGGAGAAGCTGAGAGATTATGTGAAGAGGTTCACAGCTGAAGCCAGGTCCATAGCATCCCTCGACCAGTCGGTCGCTACGGCAGCATTCCAATCTAACGTCCTCAATTCCAACCTCTGCTCCTCCCTCGCCAAGAAGCCTCCACAGAACTTTTCCGACCTCCTCCTTCGCAGTGAAAAGTATATCCGGGCCGAAGAGGCCGAGCAACGACCCAACTGGGAGGGGTCTCCCTCCGGGTTTAAGCGAAAGGGAACAGAGGAGGAAGGATCCAAGAAGCTCCAAAAGGACAATGTCGGCCAGCGCCGAACTCCCCCCAGGTTTGAGAAGTTCACACCCCTCACCACTAACGTCGCAACTATTTTGATGGAAGTTGAGAAAGAGGGGGTAAGGGGGTCTTACCCCCTGCTCCGAGGATGAACACCCCTGCCAAAAGAAGAGATAAGGAAAAATGGTGCCGCTATCACCGGGACCATGGGCATGACACCAACGATTGCCGTGCCCTGAAGAACGAAATCGAAGCCCTTATCCAGAGAGGGCAGTTGACCAGGTTTGTAAGAAAAGACCGAGCCGAACTTCCTCCTCCGCCTCGGGGGGCTAACAAGCGTCCGGAACGAGAAGAGACGACAGACTTTGAGGAAGAGCGAGTCCTCCACCTCATCCATGGGGGTCCGATGGGGGGCTCCTCGAACTCCTCACGGAAGGCATTCATAAGAGAAGTTAATTCGGTCCAAACCAGCCCTCCTCCCAAAGGCCTTGGAGTCCCTGTCACCTTCTCAGACGAGGACCTAGAAGGAGTTCGTACCCCACATTGTGACGCACTCGTCATCAACCTCCACATGGCGAACTTCAAAGTAGAAAGGATACTTGTGGACAATGGCAGCTCCGTAAACATCCTCTTCCTCGCCGCTTTCAAAGGCTTAAAGCTCTCCCGAGACAGACTCAAGCCCGCCGGCTACACGCTCCATGGGTTCACGGGAGTGCCGGTGACTATCGAAGGGGTAATTACCCTCGACGTAACTGCTGGCAAAACTCCTACTACCCGAACGGAGTCAATGGACTTCATGGTCGTAGATGTCCCGGCCGCCTACAATGTTATTTTGGGTCGGCCTGGTGTCACGCCCCGCTTCCCAAAAATATGGAATACGAGCACGTGACGAAGCCCAGCGAATGATTTTTACATCATCCATAAGCTGTAGGATCGACCCAGCATCATAACAAGAATATACAAGAGAAATATATATAACCAAGCATGCATGAATAATTTATTAAGCAACAGAAAATAATTTAAACAAATAATAATATTCAAATAGTTCTCATGTCTGGATCAAGTGTAAACTCGAAAACAAGTCTTATACAACAGAAGAAATAAATACCTTAAGAAAAGCAACTATTTAAACAGGTCCTTGCTCCAAGCAAAAGCTGAAATGTCTGCTCGCCAATTCCAACAGGTAGCTTGTCTCCCAAGTCTGCTTAATAAATATAAAAAGAGGAAAAACAGGGAAAGACAAGAGAAAATGCCCTTAGTGCAAGCTAGGGCCACAAATAGTGAAAACAAGTACAAGTATGGGAAAACGGGAACTGGAATCAAGAATGTAACAGGGATACAACAAGTAGTGGGAATAACCAGGAATTAGCTAGTAAGGGCGGACTACTTAGTAAACAGGCTAGTTAACAACTACTAATGGTAAAACATATGTCAGGTGAACCTGTAGGGGTAACTAACATCAAGTATCATGTTTCATGTGTCAGGTTTCACGTATCAAGTTTCATAATTCAAGTTACAGGTGTCAAGTTCAAATTTCATGTATCAGATATCAGGTAATCAGGTAATCAGGTAATCATGTAATCAGGTAACAGGTAATCATGTATCAGGTAATCAGGTAACAGAATAATCAGGTAACAGGTATTAAGTTCAAGTCTTGTGTGATTACTATCTAGGTAGCACGACATGTATCCATACTTTTACTGCATGGTTGCTACAGTCAAAACAAATTTCGTTTAGACCTAGTAATGGAGTCTATAGGGCGGTGTACTCAGGCATCAAGTAATCAAGCAGGCACGGTTCATGAATACGAATTAAATAACAGGTTCACGAAGCAAGTTCGTGAATACTAACAGGTTCAAGGACCACACAGTGGTTCCATGAATACAACAGGTTCATGAGCCAAGTAACTGACTCCATGAATACATCACGTGCAACAGGTTCATGAGCCAAGTAACTGACTCCATGAATACATCACATGCAACAGGTTCATGAACCGAGTACTTGGAAACACGGGCCCCCTTCTGAGTACACTTATCCATATTGTCCATTCTATAGTCTTTCCCATAACCCCGGCTTGTTACATTTGTTCAGGCAGATTTTGTGTTCTCGTATTTATGCATGTGGAACAGGGTTGAAATAATATAAATTAATTCTAAGAAAAATTGGAGATGTCCTATATTGTGTCCAGCATCTACATATAAAATTTGAGGTCAAGCGCTCGCTGTTTACACAGCTAAAATAATTCGCAAAGTAAATATATACAGCAGTTTTGCAAAACTGCGTCTACTGACACAGTTGCAGTATAACTGCCATAACTCCTAGACCGTAACTCCAAATTCGATCATTTTGGAGTCTATCGATATCTACACATCCGGATCTACAATTTCTATTCAGGGCTCGGGCCCAGATTCAAATGATAAAAGGGTCGAAACCGCAAAAGAATATTCAGACAGCAACAAGTAGAATTAACTTGCTAGTGTAGATTTCATAGAAAAATGTCATTTGGCGTCTAAGTCATTATGTGGCATAAATACATGATAATAGAGACCAAAACAGCAAATAATGAATATTTTTCAAGTCATAGGGTCGCAAGTCTGTCAAAATTTGAATGTGACATGTATCTACAAATTTAGGGCTCCTTAATTCATATGTCTAAGTGTTCATGTGTTCAAGGGCAAAAGAGTCCAATAATTATAAATTAAATACGAGGAAATTTTGTGACTCTTAGAATTGTAAATTCAATTTGGAGGTTCAATATTGATCTACAACGATATTTCAAAGAGGAGTCACAATCTAACTATTTGTAGTATTTTAAGGAAACTTGTACTAGAACAATAAAATGTACAAGGATACTTGCCTTAGTATGACGATGATAAACTCCACTTGTTGTAGCAATTTGAATAGAAAAATTCCGGAAGGAGTCCTCAAAAAGCGCGCGCAAAAATTGATCGGAGATCGAGTTTTCCCCGCACACAGGATCGGTCCAGAACAGCAAACAGCGAAGTGGGATCTGGCGCGGCAAAACACAGAACAGCGGAATCGCCCAATCAGTACTCTCCCGCACACCGGATCGACGCCCAGAACAGCGAACACCGGTCCAGGATTTGCTGTGGCGAACACAGGACAGCGATCACGACGCACGGATCTTGACGCGATCGGATGGTCGTGATCGAATCCCGCCCAGGCCACTGATCTTCTTCTTCTTCTTCGTTCTTTCGACCGGCGGAGAGCGACGGAGCGGCGGCTATGCTGGCGATGGCTTCGACGGTGACGAGGTGGTGATCGCGACGCTGGCGGCGGCGCGACGTCGAGAGAGAAACTATCGCGCGGCGGCGGCTCTGTTCTGGGTTCGAACAGAGGGTGAGAGTGGGAGAGGAGTTCGGCGGTGTGGGGTGTTGGCGAAGCGTCGGAGGTGGAGAGGATGACGAGGGGATGAAGTTTTGGAGGTGGTTGTGCCGTGGGGGTCGACGAGGCGAAAGCGAGGGAGTGGGCGAGGCGATCGGAAGGGAAACGGAGGTGGTTGTCGAGAAGTTGGAGGTCGGATGGGTTTCGGAGTTTGGGAAATGGCGAATGGCGACTGGCTGGTAATGGCGGTGATGGAGGTGATGGGTGTTGGGGTGACGGCGAGGCGATGGGGATCGGAGGGGGGGGAGGCGATGGGCGAGGTGATCGGGGTAAGGGAGCTTGGGTTGGCGTGGATTGGATTTGCACAGCGAAACAGAGAAGAACGAAAGAGATGAAGAAGAGAAGAAAGGCGGCGGGGGTTTTAGGTTAGAACAGTAGATTAGTAGGGATTAGGGTTAGGGTAGGTTTAAATAGTAGGGTTTGTGGGTATTGGGTTTTGGGGATCCGTTTCAAAAAGAGCCCAACAGGAGAAATAATCAAAATGCACTAAAATGAGGATTAGAGAGATGAATATGAAGAATTGATCCATTTGTATCATGAAGAACGATACAAATGGCACACTAATGAATTTGATAAAAGAACCCAAAATTTGAGTTGAGACAAAAATAATGATTTTATTTAATCTGAACAATTCACATGATCTCAAATAGACGAGGGAGTACAATTGAGGAAAATACAGTATAAAAATTCAAATACGGGAAAACAGGAGTTACACCTGGCTTGGCCGCCCTCGAGGCCGTCCCTTCAGCCTATCATCTCAAAATGAAATTCCCCACTCGGACCAGAGTAGGGGAAGTAAGGGGCAATCAGGAACAGGCTCGCAAGTGCTATATGACCTCCACCCTCGGACCCGTCCTCTCCTTAGAAACTCTGGAAATCCCCCAAGATGTTGCTCGACCAACGTCCGAGCCGGTGGACGAATTGGAAGAGGTACTCTTCTCCGAGCAGGAGCCGGCCCGCAAGTTCTTTGTCAGCAAGACCCTCCCGTCCGCCCTATACTCAGACATCGTGCAATGCATCCGAAGGAATTAGGACCTCTTCGCCTGGTCAGCTGCAGATATGCCCGGTATCTCCGAAGAACTCTTAGTCCACCGCCTGAGCGTCGATCCGGGGTCCAAACCGGTTCAGCAGAAGAGGCGCAAGTTCGCCCCCGAGCGCCAGCTTGCTATTAAGGAGGAGGTAGACAAACTCTTGAAGGCCCAATTCATACAGGAGGTGAACTATCCTGAGTGGTTGTCGAATGTGGTAATGGTGAAAAAGTCCAATGGGACGTGGAGAATTTGTATTGATTTCACCGACCTCAACAAGGCCTGCCCCAAAGATCCCTTCCCTCTACCGAGCATCGACACTCTGATTGACGCAACCTCGGGACATGAGCTCCTCAGCTTCATGGATGCCTTCTCAGGTTACAATCAGATAAGAATGTTCCCCCCAGACATCCCGAAGACGTCGTTTGTTACCGACCAGGGCCTTTATTGCTACAGGGTCATGCCGTTCGGTCTCAAGAATGCAGGTGCAACATACCAACGCCTCGTCAACAAGGTTTTCCAGGCCCAGATCAGCCGGAACATGGAGGTTTACGTTGATGACATGCTTGTAAAAAGCATCCGAGGCATTGATCATGTGACCGACCTCAAAGAAGCATTTGACGTTCTAAGAAAGCACAATATGAGACTTAACCCGAACAAGTGTGCGTTCGGCGTCTCATCAGGGAAGTTCCTCGGCTTCATGGTTAGCCAACGAGGAATAGAAGCAAACCCGGAGAAGATCAAGGCCATACTGGACATGGCCCCTCCTAGAAATGTCAAGGAAGTTCAGAGATTGACTGGTCGCCTAGCCGCCATAGGGCGCTTTCTGTCGAAGTCCGGGGAAAAGTGCCTTCCGTTCTTCAAAGCCCTCAGGGGGGCTAAAGGATTCGAGTGGGGGCAGCAGCAACAAGACTCCTTCGACCAGCTTAAAGCTTACCTCGTCAATCCACCTCTTCTCAGCAAACCAGTACCTGGCGAACCGCTCTACCTCTACCTGGCAGCTTCCGAACAGACGCTTAGTGCGGTCTTAGTCAGAGAGGAAGAAAGGGCTCAGAAGCCCATCTACTACGTCAGCAAGGTGCTTCGGGACGCCGAGCTCCGGTACCCGAAGATTGAGAAAATGGCCTATGCCCTGGTAGTAGCCGCGAGAAAGCTTCGCCCTTACTTTCAGTCCCATTCGGTGGTCGTTCTTACCGACCAGCCGCTGAAACAGGTTCTTCACAAGCCCGAGACTTCCGGTTGCCTTATGAAGTGGTCGATCGAGCTGAACCAACATGATATAACTTATCGGCCCCGGACCGCGATCAAGGCACAGGCGCTAGCCGAATTCATAGTTGAAACTACTATCCCCGAGTCCAGCCAAACAGTGAAGGGACCACCCGTCTGGTCGGTCTATGTCGACGGGTCCTTTTGCAACGAGGGAAGCGGGGCAGGGGTCATTCTGGCAGGCCCGGATGACTTTATCCTCCAATACTCCCTCCGCATAAACTTCAAAGCCTCGAACAACGAAGCTGAATACGAGGCGCTCATAGCCGGCCTTGGAATGGCCTGAAATGCAGGAGCACAACGCCTGCGGATCTTCAGCGACTCTCAGTTGGTCGTCAATCAGGTCCTCGGCGAGTATGAGGCCCGCGATGATAGAATGATTAAATACTTGGCCAAAGTAAAGAGCCTCATGGCGCTATTTGAAGAGGCCCTCATCCAAAGGATCCCCCGAGAAGAAAATGCCCAGGCCGACGCCCTATCCAAATTAGCCTCCTCTTCCCTTCAAGGTCTGGAGCAGACCGTATTGATAGAAGTCCTCCTGAAGCCGAGCATAGAGGACGAAACACCTGACTCCGTTGAAACATTGCCCGTCCTCCTCAAAGACAACTGGATGAAACCCCTCGTCGAGTTCTTAAGGGACGGACTCCTCCCCGAAGATCCGAGGGAAGCGAGAAGAATCAGGACCCGAGCCGAGCGTTATACATTAATCGAAGGTATCTTATATAAACGCTCCTTCACCCAGGTGGATGGTCGGCCTTACCTAAGGTGCCTCTCCCCCCGGCAAGCCGACTACGCCCTGCAAGAACTTCATGAGGGCATTGGCGGGGCTCATTCTGGCTCCAGAGCCCTAGCGCGCAAAGTGTTGAACTACGGGTATTACTGGTCCACTCTCCTACGGGACGCCGAACGACACGTTCGGCAATGCAGCTCCTGCCAAAAGTATTCCGACATCCGACGCCTTCCGCAAGCACCACTCACCTCCCTATCACGTTCGATCCCCTTTGCAATGTGGGGGATGGACTTACTGGGGCCATTTCCGCCAGCTCCCGGACAGTTGAAGTTCCTAGTCGTGGCAGTCGACTATTTCTCAAAATGGATAGAGGCCGAGCCCTTGGCTACAATCACCGAGCATAGGGTCGTTCAATTCTTCTGGAAAAATGTGATCTGCCGATTCGGCGTTCCCCGGGTCATAGTTACAGATAATGGAACACAGTTCACTGGGGCTGCCTTCCGAGCCTTATGTGAGGACCTCACCATACAACACCGTTTCTCCTCCGTCTCTCATCCTCAGTCCAATGGCCAGGCCGAAAATGCCAACCGACAGATCCTTTCGGGCATTAAGAAGAGGTTAGACAAGTGTTCCAAGGGGCTATGGGTCGATCAGCTGCCCAACGTGCTGTGGAACTACCGCACCACAAAGCGGACCCCAACAGGCGAGAGCCTGTTCAATCTCACCTATGGGTCCGAGGCCATCATCCCCCTCGAAGTCGGGATACCCTCTCCTCGCCTGATAGCTTATGAAGAAGAACAGAACGCTAGAGAACTCAGAGCAAGTCTAGATCTGATAGATGAAATCCGAGAAAGAGCTGCCATACGCCAGCAAACTTACCGAAGAAGGATCTAGCTAGCGTACAACAAAAGAGTCCGTCCTACGGACCTCAAAGAAGGGGACCTAGTCCTCCGAAAATTGGCCATCTCGTTCCCCGGACAGAAAAGCAAATTGGCCCCAAATTGGGAGGGACCCTACAAAATCTCAAAAGTGATCCGCCCCGGTGCATACAGGCTGGAAGATCTCGAAGGCAGGGAAATACCCCGGACTTGGAATGCCGACCATCTCTTAAAATACCAAGAGAGGACAACAACTCCTCTCTAAGTAATCCGAGATGTCAAAACCATTCCTTTCCAATTACTAGTAGTACTTTTCTTTTATTTTTCATTGTAATAATGGCTAGCAACTTTAGAAGCAGCCGATCATTGGATATTAATAAATAAAAATTTTTCAAATTTTTGCTACTATTATATCTCCGCCTTTAACTCTTTATTCTAACAATGGTTCCGGAGTCCAACACTTGGCTCGATTCTACTTCGCGAGTTCGCTCCTAAGCGAGCTAGAAGTAGCTCGCCATTCGGAACTGCTCCCACAGCCGTTGAATGGTTCGGAGTCCAACACTTGGTTCGATTCTACTTCGCAAGTTCGCTTCTAAGCGAGCTAGGGGTAGTTCGCCATTCGGAAATGCTCCCACAACCCTTAAACTAATCTAACAATGGTTCCGGAGTCCAACACTTGGCTCGATCCTACTTTGCGAGTTCGCTCCTAAGCGAGCTAGAAGTAGCTCGCCATTCGGAACTGCTCCCACAGCCGTTGAATGGTTCGGAGTCCAACACTTGGTTCGATTCTACTTCGCAAGTTCGCTTCTAAGCGAGCTAGGGATAGTTCGCCATTCGGAAATGCTCCCACAACCCTTAAACTAATCTAACAATGGTTCCGGAGTCCAACACTTGGCTCGATCCTACTTCGCGAGTTCGCTCCTAAGCGAGCTAGAAGTAGCTCGCCATTCAGAACTGCTCCCACAGCCGTTGAATGGTTCGGAGTCCAACACTTGGTTCGATTCTACTTCGCATGTTCGCTTCTAAGCGAGCTAGGGGTAGTTCGCCATTCGGAAATGCTCCCATAACCCTTAAACTAATCTAACAATGGTTCCGGAGTCCAACACTTGGCTCGATTCTACTTCGCGAGTTCGCTCCTAAGCGAGCTAGAAGTAGTTCGCCATTCGGAACTGCTCCCACAGCCGTTGAATGGTTCGGAGTCCAACACTTGGTTCGATTCTACTTCGCAAGTTCGCTTCTAAGCGAGCTAGGGGTAGTTCGCCATTCGGAAATGCTCCCACAACCCTTAAACTAATATAACAATGGTTCCGGAGTCCAACACTTGATTCGATTCTACTTCGCAAGTTCGCTTCTAAGCGAGCTAGGGGTAGTTCGTCATTCGGAAATGCTCCCACAACCCTTAAACTAATCTAGCGATGGTTCGGGAGTCCAACGCTAGGCTCAATTCTACTTCCGAGTTCGCTCCTAAGCGAGCTAGAAGTAGCTCGCCATTCAGGGTCGCGGTCGTAGCTACCGAACTACTCTAGCAACGATCCGAGGCCCGGCACTCGCGCTTTGACGCAGTTTAAGCAGTAGCCGCCAAACTTACCGCACAAGACGGCATGATTGGGCAGTAGAGACAAGGCTCGGCACCACCGGCCGAACATCCCCCTCGCCGATCGACGGACAAGTACGCGGCCGACTTTAGAAGCCTCGGCGCAGCAGACAACAGTCGCGAAAGTAAAAACACACAAGTTCGGCAAACAACACTTTTATTGATGAAACAGACGCGGTACAAAGACAAACACAGCAGGATTACAACTCGTCAAAGAAAAAGTTACAATGCCGACTTATTACACTTAGCAAAAAACAAAAAATACGCAAAAGCTCGCGGAATCGACGACTTCAGCGCTTTTTTGGAGCCGGAGCATTCCGCTTCAGAGACACTCGGGAGTGACGACGCTTGTCTCCAGAGCGCGACCCCAAGCCGGCGAATTGAGACGTATCCTCGGCACCACTCCTAGTAGCTACTCCGACGGATGCTCCGCTCGACGAAATTGCAACCGAGCTTTGCGCGTCCCCCGGACTAGGTCGGCCGATCCGCTGACGGGTCACCATCTCGTAGAAGGTAATGCCACGCTCGCTCTCCGCGCGAGTACACGAGGTGCTTCGAACGTTGATAGGCCCCGAATGCGGCTTAAGGCGGGCCACTTCTGCCTCCAGCTCCGAGATCCGATCCCGCAACGAGTCGTCTTTGACATTGACTTCGAAACGTGGGGGTATCGCGGAGTCTGGAACTCCTGATCGGCTGGCAATAAGGCGCCGAAGATGGGTGACCTCGATGCTTCTATCAACCGTCGCTCTCTTCAGCGCTTCGACCTCGGCAGTCAGTTGGACCCGTTCAGTCGTCAACTTGGCCACTTCGGCCGTCAGCCCCTCGCCCTCACTCCGAAGCTTCGTCTCTACGGACTGCAGATGCTGTATCTCGGAGAGCAAGTCATCCCTCTCCGCTGTTATTTTGGACAAGTTATGACGAATGCACTGAATCCGAATCTCATTACTGAAAGCAGTTGGCGAATATTCACCTTCGCCCGCGGGGGTAAGCTCTTCGATCCTGCTTTCCAGACGACGAATCTCGACATCTCGCCGGCCGAGGATGAGCTGGAGATGCTTCCTCTCGCTTTCAGCTCGGCGCAATCCGAGCTCGACCTCGTAGAGTCGCTCTCGGCACCTCGCCAGACACAGCCTCGTCGCCCCTAGGCCGACCTCGGCTCGAGCTTCTTCATCCGAGCGCGAAGGCTCGACGTCTTGGGCGATCACCATCAGCTGCAAAGAGATCGAAGTAATCAGCAAAAAGATAGAACATTGCCGGAGCGCCACACTTGCAAAATCAGAAAAGAAACAAGAAACTCTCGAGGCCAGAAGAGAATGTTCGGCGAAAAAGGGGGGCGAGAGACAAAAATTCGAACACCAACACTTGCAAAATTTTTTTCTTTTCATTCATTTCAAAAAGTAGCGGTGGCCAGTCCGCTATTAGGCGTTACAATGATTGAAAAGAAAAACAAAAAAAACAAACAGACGAACAAAAAAAGAAAACGAGGAGCGGAGTCAAGGCTCGACTTCTTTCCCTGAGCGACGAGGTGGGGTAGGGGTTGACGTCGCCGAAGGAGACGCCACCGACAGCGGAGGGACCGCAGTGCTAGGGGCCTTGCCAGTGACCCCGGCCCCGGCATCAACTTCGTTGTCCCCGTCATCCTCCTCCCCCTCGGATTCAGGGTCGAAACCCTCGACATGGCCGGGGAACAGTCTCCACCCCGAGACGTCCACGTCGGGGTACTCCTTCGACACCCGTTCGAGGGCTGCGGCGAAGGCCTTCGCCATATTTTGGGCGAGGAACCCCTGGGCCTTCTCCAGGGTCTCATCCTCCGCTGCCTTCACAGCTGCCGCCTGCGCCGCCTCGGCCTCGACCAACTGCTTGGCCGACCCCTCCTTCTGCAAAAGGAGCTCGCCCTCCAGCCTCTTCACCTCGGCCTCGAGATGCTGGATCCTCGCCGACCTGCCCTCGTGCTCGACCCGGAGCTTGTCAAGCTCGTTCGACATCCGAGCTTTCTCGTTCCGAGCTTGGTCGGACTCCTGCTTCAGCTCCTTCTCCAGAGCTGTCAGCCTCTCGGTGAGGTGACCGAAGTGGACGATGATCTACAGCAAAAAAGAACTAAAAGAGTTAGAAAAATTTTTGTGATTCAAGAAGTGCAACAAACAAAGGAAACCGGAGCTTACCGACACCGCCGAACGAGCGATCTCGATCACGTCGTCGCCCTCTCTCCCCGCCTCCATGGCGGCTCGGTCCTTTGGGGTGGCGAGGTCCTTGACGGCCTGCATGCTCGCCAGCGAGTTCCCGAGGAACCCATCATGCCTCCGGACTTGCCAGTCCGGGATGTGGATTCGTTTGTGCTCCTCTGTCAGGAGCTCCTCGCCTGCCACAATCAGCGGCGGCGTCGGCATGGCGAGGGCGGCAGCAATGGGGAACTTGCCCACAGATGCTGGGGCCGGAGACCCCGCCACCGTGACGGCCGGATTGTCGAGGACCTCCACCTCCTCGACAGAGGCCCCAATCCTCGGCGCTTTCGAGGTCGAGGGCAGCTTCGACGCGACCCTCTTGCGTTTCTTCGGCGCCTTGCTGGCGAGCCCAGCCCTGAGCGCCAACACTGCATCGTAGTCCATGGATTCTGCATCAAAAGCGAAAATTGGTTAGCACACAAAAAACAACAAGGAAGAAGGTACGGGAAAAAAGAACTTGACGAGAGCAGCGTACTAGGGTCTACGCGGCAGAGCCCTCCCTTGTAGAGGACGTTCTCCGTCAGCTCCCTCCAATCGTACTTCGGCCGATCAAGGAGAATCCGGACCGCCTCTTCCTCCTCAACTGAGAGCTTCGGCATCGCCTTCGCCCTCTTCGGCACCCCTTCTACCCAGTCAGAAGGGATCGGCCATGCCTCTCGACTCCGCACCACCAACCATTTCTCTCGCCAGTTCTTAATGGAGTCGGGGCATATGACAAGCCTGCCGCCGTGCCTCGGAGTCAAGTAATACCGGTACTCCGACTTATTCTCCTGGTGGAGCCGGTATAACGTCCGAAGCACGTTCAGCTGCGGCTCGATCCCTGCGGCCTGGCAGTGGAGAACGAAACCGTTTATCACTCATCACGCGTTCGGCATGAGTTGGATGGGGCTGACCCCGAACCAACTCACCACGGTAACGGCGAACGCGTGGAGAGGTAGCCGAGCACCGGCGATAAAGGCGTCGACCGGCCAGCAACACATCGTCACTGGCAGCGGCGAGTTAGCCCTAACTCCGGGGCCCGGCAACATAATTTCGTACTCCTCCGAGATGAAAAAAGAATCCCGGATCACTGCCAGATCCCCCTCGCGCAGGATCGACGCCGCATCGTCCGCCTCCGTCATCTCCCTCGCGGCATTCTCCTCGAAGGACCTCCCCCTCCCATGAACGATTCGCTCGGCCTGATCCTCCGGGAGCTACCTAACTCTGTGGAGCCCCGTCAACGGCCCTGGCAGTTGTCCGAACTCCCCCATTCTCTTCGGATCCACAACGATCGAATCCTTCCCGAACACCTTCTTGCCTTTGGTCGGGGTCGGAGTCGAATCCTTGAAGTCTTCAAGGGAGGGCTCGGACCAAGAGATTTCTTCGGAGACAGAAGCTACAAACATAATTGATGATAAATTACCTTAAGAGAGATAGCCGCCGGAAAACTTCGCCTGAACCAAACGCCGACACCGGATAAACTCACCTGAGCACAAGAAACCGTCTGAGCAAAAGAGAGGAGAAATGAGAAATGAGAGAGGGGGTGAGGATTTATAGAGAGGGGCGCTCCAAACGAGGTTAATGGGCTCGTACGACCGGCCCATTTAAACCAAACGACGAAGCGACCCCAATCGTCGCCTCGCTAACCACGCCAAATCATGAGTCGAATTTAATGCGCGTCCCGTCTGATGGAAGCCCAGAGGTCACTACAATTAATGAACGTCCCATCTGTCAGAGTTGTCAGAGCTGTCAGAGCTGTCAGAGCCGCTAGAAGTTCAGATGGCGCACAGAAGAAACAAGCTCTTAAAAACGACAAGTTTAGGAGTTCGGCACCCACTGCCGAGCGTTCGTGACACCGACCTTGTTTCGGGGTAAAAATCAAGTTCGACACCCACTGCCGAGCGTTCTTGACACTGACCTCGTTACGGGGAAAAAATCAAGTTCGGCACCCACTGCCGAACGTTCGTGACACCGACCTTGTTACGGGTCAAAAATCAAGTTCGGCACCCACTGCCGAGCGTTCGTGACACCGACCTCGTTACGGGAAAAAAAATCAAGTTCGGCACCTACTGCCGAGCGTTCGTGACACCGACCTCGTTACGGGGAAAAAATCAAGTTCGGCACCTACTGCCGAGCGTTCGTGACACCGACCTCGTTACGGGGAAAAAATCAAGTTCGGCACCCAACGCCGAGCGTTCGTGACACCGACCTCGTTACGGGGAAAAAATCAAGTTCGGCACCTACTGCCGAGCGTTCGTGACACCGACCTCGTTACGGGGAAAAAATCAAGTTCGGCACCTACTGCCGAGCGTTCGTGACACCGACCTCGTTACGGGGAAAAAATCAAGTTCGGCACCCAACGCCGAGCGTTCGTGACACCGACCTCGTTACGGGGAAAAAATCAAGTTCGGCACCTACTGCCGAGCATTCTTGACACCGACCTCGTTACGGGAAAAAAATCGAGTTCGGCACCTACTGCCGAGCGTTCTTGACACCGACCTCGTTACGGGGAAAAAATCAAGTTCGGCACCTACTGCCGAGCGTTCTTGACACCGACCTCGTTACGAGGAAAAAATCAAGTTCGGCACCTACTGCCGAACGTTCGTGACACCGACCTCGTTACGGGGAAAAAATCAAGTTCGGCACCCAACGCCGAGCGTTCGTGACACCGACCTCGTTACGGGGAAAAAATCAAGTTCGGCACCTACTGCCGAGCGTTCTTGACACTGACCTCGTTACGGGGAAAAAATCAAGTTCGGCACCTACTGCCGAGCGTTCTTGACATCGACCTCGTTACGGGAAAGAATTGGACCTCGCGCTATGCCGGACTCCCTCCTAGCACTCGCAGCTATGCCGAACTCGCTCTCCTCTTCGGAAAAACGTGCCGAACTGCATACAGACCTCGGCCCCCTAGCCAGCGAGCTCTAGAGGTAGTCGGAAGCGTGGTACAAATGTAAACACCCCTCAACAAAGGATAATGACCAAGCCATGGTGCCAAAACACAATTAAAAAATTCGAAAAGGTAAGGAAGAATCCCTGGGGAGCAATTATAAAACGGGGGAGTACCTTCTCACCCCCAAACAAACAATTGTTGCCTAAAAATAATCTTCCAAGAGCTCAGGAGCGACTCAGAGTTCAATCCACTTGAAAAATCACCAAACTACCACCTTCAAGGTTCAAAACCTTCCAGGTAGGCTCCAATACAACTCCATTAGCCATTAAAACAGTTACAACTACTCCTAAAAGGCCGATCAATCTTCGCCTTTAGGAGTGGGGGGCTCGTGATATGGCTAAAAATGGGGGTCAATCGGAACCTTCCAAATCGGGCACGAATCTTGAAGCCCAGGGGTAAAATGGTGATTTCACCCACAAATAGGGTCTGAGATGGGTACTGGGTCTCTCCGATAAAGACCCCATAACCCACAAACGGACCCGCTTCAATCGGGCGCGGGTTTCAACCAGCAATAAAGCCCGATCAGAGGGATAGAATTAGGGTCCCTGATTAGATCCTAATCAACGGCCTTGATTCATGCCTATCCCTCCACTGGGAATTAGGGATTATATTCCTAAATCTGTTTACAAGGAGAATATTCCTTATCAGATCACGGGGATTACATTCCTAATCCGTTCCCTAAGACGCCTATAAATACCCCCCACCCATCTCCATTAAGAGGTAATCAATCTTTCACCAGTTTTTGCGCTCTTTCATAATTTCTCTGATTACTGACTTGAGCGTCGGAGGGTGCGTCGCCGGGAACAACCCCGGTGTCTCGCACTTTTTGCAGGTGCACGGCGGGAACGACGATCAAAGCCCGACGGAACAGGTACGCAGGTTTACTATTCAGTTTCCCTAAGAATCCACAAATACTATCTGTTTGCCCCCACACCAAATTTAGCGGCAACAATAATCAAACCAGATGCACCGTTCCGAAGACGTGTCGTAGGCACGTGACAACGGGTAAACCTATTGTCTTATAAATCTCAACATCTACTTATCTAGTAGCCGACATATATCATTGCGAATAGGATCTACACCACTGTAAGATAAAGTTTGATTCACAATCACTGGAGAAATCCCCGCTTCACGATATCTCCACTCTGCCACATAAATGGAGTCCGAAAACACCGGTCCACAGCAAGTAGTAACAAATCGATTTAAGAAATTTCGAACCACTTTTTTTGATTTTTTTATTTTGATTTTGATTTTTTTTTTTTTTTTTTTATATCACAACTAAACTATCCTCTTATTTCCCTAACTATTTCTAGATGTATTCTCAGTCGTAGGATGACCGATCCATAATTTTAAATCATAAAATAGTATGCTTGTACATAAACTAAATCTTGAGGCTATTTTCGTAATTAAATTGATTTACTGTTTTTCTTTTATCTATCATGCTCAGAGTACTCTTTCTTTGTTCAGTGGAATAGGAGCATGACTTTATCGGCGAGCGAGCTGGAGGACCGAGTGCATCAACTCATAGGTTGATGGGTGGAGGCCGGTAGGCTGCTGGTGTTTGGCGGGCGGGCAGCGGTGAAGGGCGATGTCGACAACAATTGGTGATGGGAAGAAGTAAGATTTAGGTACTGTTCTTTTTCTCTTCTTATAAGCGATTCACCTTTTATAAGAGGTGGTCCAGCTTTTTTCCTATAATTTTTAGCGTTCTTTTTTACCTCTTATAAGCAATTTCCCCCAAAATCGCTTTATAAGCCTAAACGGTTTCTAGTAGCCTCTTTCAAATTCTTATAAGCCTTCTATCACTTAAAAAGTCTATATTACCCCAAAGTATAAATAGAGAAATTATATAGTGAGGACAAAAATGTGTAAAAGTAGAGAAAAAGCTCTTATTAGAGGTGAAAAAAGAACAAAAATCACTTATAAGAGATTCTTATAAGATATTATTTTTATATAAAAAAAACACCTCAAAAAGCGGCTCTTACAAGAGGCTCTTACTATAAATCTCTTATAAGAGGCAACCTCTATAAGAGGTAATGATATGGCTAAAAATGGGGGTCAATCGGAACCTTCCAAATCGGGCACGAATCTTGAAGCCCAGGGGTAAAATGGTGATTTCACCCACAAATAGGGTCTGAGATGGGTACTGGGTCTCTCCGATAAAGACCCCATAACCCACAAACGGACCCGCTTCAATCGGGCGCGGGTTTCAACCAGCAATAAAGCCCGATCAGAGGGATAGAATTAGGGTCCCTGATTAGATCCCAATCAACGGCCTTGATTCATGCCTATCCCTCCACTGGGAATTAGGGATTATATTCCTAAATCTGTTTACAAGGAGAATATTCCTTATCAGATCACGGGGATTACATTCCTAATCCGTTCCCTAAGACGCCTATAAATACCCCCCACCCATCTCCATTAAGAGGTAATCAATCTTTCACCAGTTTTTGCGCTCTTTCATAATTTCTCTGATTACTGACTTGAGCGTCGGAGGGTGCGTCGCCGGGAACAACCCCGGTGTCTCGCACTTTTTGCAGGTGCACGGCGGGAACGACGATCAAAGCCCGACGGAACAGGTACGCAGGTTTACTATTCAGTTTCCCTAAGAATCCACAAATACTATCTGTTTGCCCCCACACCAAATTTAGCGGCAACAGGTAACCTCTTATAAGAGGCAAAAAAAAAGAACAATACCTTAGATTTAAACTTCAGTCCATATGTGGACATAGCTTCACTAAACAAAAATGGTTTACACGACATTACATGCTCATTCGACACAGTATTTGAAAAATTACAATGGCCAAATCATTCACCGCAAAGAATACCATATATTTTTTGTCCATGAGGATTTTTCCTACAGGAGAACGAACAATCCTTGGTGATTGGTTTCGTAAATCAAGTAAATCAAGGTGACACTCATACAATAATTTACAAATATACTATTCTTCGTAAATTAATCTCTTTCTACTATTTTAATTAAGAGTAATGCTACATCCACTACCAATTTCACTACATTTCTCTTCACTACCATAGGTGGTACACTCCAATAGGTAGGGGAAGATAGAGTAGGTGGGGGAACTCTCCAATAGGAGTATGCCACCTAAGGTAGTGAAGAGAATGGTAGTGATATTGGTAGTGACTGAAGCATTACTCTTTAATTAATAAAAAAATTTGTCACCAAACAAACCTCATTTGAAATAAAAATAAATCCGTACATCGTACGTGCAACTCAAATTCTCTCATTATAATTTTTATTCACTTTAACAATTTGTAACAAAATAAACACATGCATTACACTTGAAACCCCAACTCTCCCATTATATAGTCTTTATTTAATTTTTAAAAATATATATTTATTAAAACATGCATCCCACGCCAACTTACGTGTATTGCACGTACAACTCCAACTATTTATTAAAACATGTGTCGCACGTATAATTCCAACTTACATGTATCACACTTGTAACTCCAATATATATATATATATATATATATATATATATATATATATATATATATATATATATATATATATATATATATATATATAACACAAAGAAAGCTATCAAATGGCTCTCATTCAATAGGGTTGAAATCAATGGTCCAGATCTAACCTCACAAAACATATTTTCCCGCCCAAAAGTTCCCTCCAAACCTCAAATTCAAATCCCCAAAAGAACACATTTATTTCTCTCTCTCACTCATTATCTCTCTATTTACTTAGAAATTTATATTTTCAGACTTCAGGTTTGTAAATTTTCAGATTTTTTATGCATTTTTTTATTGCTCGTGTTATATTGAAAATAGCAAATATCTCACCAACAATTAAATTTCATTATTTTCCACACTCAAAGTTCTAAGAAGTTGAATTTTACACCCCCATTTATAATTATTTTTCAACATATACTAATAGAAACATGAACTTTTATTTACAACTAATTATTGTTTTACTATTCAAACTTGAGTTACATAATTGTTGTTTTACTGTTTACAAGACTTTCATATGATGTATCGTTCCGAAGACGTGCCTGATATGGCTAAAAATAGGGTTAAATCGGAACCATTCAAATCGGGCACGAATCTTAATGCTTAGGGGTAAAATGGTAATTTCACTTACAAACGGGTCTAAAATGGGTTCTGGGTCTTCTCTCCAAAAGCCTAATAACCCACCAACGGATCCATTTCGACTGGGTGCGGGTCCCAACCCGCAAGAAACCCGGTCCAGCCGGATAGAATTAGGCTTTTTGATTATACTTAATCAACGGCCCTGATTCGCTCTATCCTTTCACTGGGAATTAGGGATTTCATCCGGAAACTGGTCCCTATGGTGGCTATAAATCCCCCCCAACCCCCCACCATTAACAGGTAATCAATCTTTTGCCAGTAAATGCTCATTCATAATCTTTCTGATTACTGACTTGAGCATCGGAGGATGCGTCGCCGAGATCAACCTCGGTGTATCGCACTTTTTGCAGGTGAACGGCTGGAGTCAATGGTCAAACTCCGGTGGAAAGGTTTCAGGTTTGGCTATTCGATATTCCAAAGAATCCACAAATTCTATCTGTTTGCCCCCACACCAGATTTAGCGGTAACAGATTGGCGCCGTCTGTGGACCCACGAATAACAACCCTTCCTCTTCCAATCGGTCAGATCATTTCCAGCCATGCCTCCAAGGAAACTAAGATCTAGAGGTCCAACCGTGGACCCACTCCTCCTTAACCACAACAGGAGGTCCCCCTCCAAACCATCCAACAGCAGGGGCAACTCCCACCTCAGCCTGATCAGCCCCTGCAGCAGGAGCAACCTCCTCTTCAGAACCTTCAATACCAAAGGGCTCCGCTCGGGCCCCAGAATGCCGGTGCAGGGACCTCCCATCCCAATCCTCAGAAACAACCCCTTCATCGTGACCACGTCTCCGTGCACAACCCCTCTACTGATTCGATGGCATCTCACAACCCCCGAGCTTCCGAAGACCTCCGCAATATCCTTATTAATCGACAGAAAGAAGAGGACCTTCGCCGCCGTTTGGATGAAAGGCAGGCCCGTGAGGGAGCCTCCCGCCAAGAACGTCCAAATGAGCGATCTCCTCATCGGCGAGATTATCGGAGGTCCCCACCTCACAGAAGACGGAGAGAGTCCCTGAGCACCATAGAAGAAGACCCCGTTCTCCTGCTGGTCGACAACCCCTGAGGAATGATAACGCACCTATCACCCGTGCCGAATTCTAGCAATTCCAAGTAACCATCTTGCAAGCTCTCAACCTCCGACCCGACAACAACAATGTTCAGAGGGTTCCCACTCCTCCTCCGGTCCAAAGTCCTCGCCATCGGTCCTTAACTCCTCCCCCAGCTTCTAGCAACCGCCATCATGTTCCTAGTCCTCGTCACTCCCTGAGATACCGCCGTAGCCCCTACTCCCCTTCGTACGAAGACGAGTCCAGAGACTCATTTGGCTACCGTCGAAGGGATGATGCTGTCTATCGTCGTCTCCACGAGGTGGAGAGGCACCTCTGCCAACTAGACATGGAAGAGGAGCTGAGAGGAAGGACCCTCCGTCGGAGCCGACCTCCCTTCTCTCGAACAATTATGGAGGTGCCCGTTCCAATAGGCTTCAAGCCCCCGCTATTTGAGACTTACTCTGGGGAGTCAGACCCCGTGGACCACATCGAGAGCTTCAAGACCCTCATGTTGATCCACCAAGCTTCCAACGCTCTACTGTGCAAAACCTTCCCAACTACTCTCAATGGTCCGGCTCGAGAATGGTACTCTCGTCTTGCCCCATCCTCCATATTCTCCTTTGAACAATTTGAGACCCTCTTCGTCACCCACTTCGTGAGTAGCCGCCGCACCGAGAAGACTAGTATTTCGCTACTCTACCTCAGTCAGAAGAAGGGTGAGAAGCTCAGAGATTATGTGAAGCGATTCTCCACGGAAGCTAGGTCCATTGCTTCCCTCGACCAGTCAGTCGCTGCAGCAGCATTCCAGTCAAATGTTCTTAACTCAAGCCTTCGGTCCTCCCTAGCCAAGAAGCCCCTGCAAAACTTCTCCGACCTCCTTCTCAGAAGCGAGAAGTATATCCGGGCTGAGGAAGCTGAGCATCGCCCCACATTTGAGGGGTCTTCTTCTGGGACCAAGAGAAAGGCAACTGCAGAAGAGGGAGCTAAGATGCTCCAGAAGGACAATGGGGGCTAGCGCCGCCCACCTCCCAGATTTGAGAAGTTTACCCCTCTTAACGCCAACATTTCTACTATCCTCATAGAGGTCGAGAAGGAAGGAGTTCTGCCTCCTGCCCCGAAAATGAATACCCCCGACAAGAAGAGGGACAAAGAAAAGTGGTGTCGATATCATCGAGACCACAGCCACGACACCAATAATTGCTGGGCCCTAAAGAATGAAATCGAGGCCCTCATCCAGAGGGGGCAGCAGTCTAAGTTTGTGAGAAAGGACCGAACTGATCTCCCTCCTTCCCCCATGGGGCTAATAAGCATCCTGAAAGGCGCGATGAGACCCCCGAGTTTGAAGAGGAACGCATTCTGCATCTCATTCATGGAGGCCCAATGGGAGGCACCTCCAACTCCTCTCGAATGGCTTTCATCAGAGAAGTCAACTCGGTGCATGGCA
Organism: Hemerocallis citrina; assembly: GCA_017893485.1. Classification (NCBI taxonomy): domain Eukaryota; kingdom Viridiplantae; phylum Streptophyta; class Magnoliopsida; order Asparagales; family Asphodelaceae; genus Hemerocallis; species Hemerocallis citrina. Next base: position 203,300,110 of record CM030368.1, on the reverse strand, counting down.
TACCCCCTCCCAAAGGCCTCGGAGTCCTGATCACCTTTTCAGATGAAGACCTGGAGGGTGTCCGAACCCCCCATTGCGATGCTCTAGTGATCAACCTCCATATGGCGAATTTTAAAGTGGAGAGGATACTGGTAGACAATGGTAGCTCCGTTAACATCCTCTTCCTCGCGGCTTTCCAAGGACTCAAGTTGTCGCGGGACATGCTCAAGCCTGCCGGCTACACGCTCCATGGGTTCACGGAAGTGCCGGTGACTATCGAAGGGGTAATCACCCTCAACGTAACCACTGGCAAAACTCCTACTACCCGGACGGAGCCGATGGACTTCATGGTCGTTGACATCCCCGCTGCTTATAATGTGATTCTAGGCCGGCCAGGCTTAGCTGCTCTAGAGGCCGTCCCGTCGGCTTATCATCTCAAGATGAAGTTCCCCACCAGGGCAGGAGTAGGGGAAGTAAGAGGTAGTCAAGAGATGGCCCGCAAGTGTTACATGACCTCCACCGGGGGTCCAGTCCTCTCCCTCGAGACTCTTAAGATTCCCCAAAGGAACGCCCAACCTATGTCCGAACCGGTGGATGTGCTGGAGGAAGTGCTCTTTTCCGAGCAAGATCTGAATCGCAAGTTCTTTATCAGCAAGACCCTCCTATCCGCCCTATGTTCCGACATAGTCCAATGCATCAGAAAGAACCATGACCTCTTCGCATGGTCGGCCGCCGACATGCCAGGAATCTCCGAGGAGCTCCTCGTCCACCACCTAAGCGTTGCTCCGAGGTCCAAACCGGTCCAACAGAAAAGGCGCAAATTTGCCCCCGAGCGCCAGAAAGCAATAAAGGAAGAAGTGGACAAGCTTCTTAAGGCCCGATTTATTTAAGAAGTCAACTACCCCAAATGGCTCTCCAATATTATCATTGTTAAGAAAGCCAACGGAAGCTGGAGAATTTGCATCGACTTCACAGACCTAAACAAAGCATGCCCTAAAGATCCATTCCCTCTTCCAAGCATCGACACCCTGATCGACGCTACTTCGGGCCATGAGTTGCTCAGCTTTATGGATGCTTTTTTCGGGTATAACCAAATCCGGATGTTCCCCCCGGATATCCCAAAGACCTCCTTTATCACCGATCAGGGGCTCTATTGCTACAGGGTAATGCCTTTCGGACTGAAGAATGCCGGTGCGACCTACCAATACCTCGTCAACAAGGTCTTTCAGAATCAGATCGGCCGAAACATGGAAGTGTATGTTGATGATATGCTAGTTAAGAGCATCCATAGGGCCGACCAGGTTACCGACCTACAAGAGGCGTTCGATGTATTGAGGAGGCATGATATGAGGCTCAACCCGAACAAATGTGCGTTCGGAGTCTCGTTTGGAAAGTTCCTAGGCTTCATGGTCAGCCAAAGAGGAATCGAAGCCAACCCCGAGAAGATCAAAGCCATACTGGACATGGCTCCTCCTAAAAGTGTGAAAGAGGTTCAGAAGCTCACTGGGCGCCTCGCAGCCATAGAGCGTTTTCTGTCTAAGTCAGGGAAGAAGTGTCTTCCTTTCTTCAAAGCTCTCAGGGGGGCTAGGGGCTTCGAGTGGGGCTAGCAACAGCAAGAATCGTTCGATCAGCTAAAGGCTTATCTAGTCAATCCCCCTATCCTCAGCAAGCCTATTCCCGGGGAAACACTCTACCTCTACTTAGCTGCCTCCGAGCAAACTCTCAGTGCTATCCTCGTGAGGGAAGAAGACAAAGCTCAGAAGCCCATCTATTATGTGAGCAAGGTACTTCGGGATGCCGAGCTCCAGTACCCAAGATTGGAGAAGATGGCATACGCCTTGGTTATGGCAGCTAGGAAGTTCCGCCCTTATTTTCAGTCCCATTCAGTGGTCGTTCTCACCGACCAGCCGCTTAAGCAAGTTCTACATAAACCCGAGACATCCGGCCGTCTAATGAAGTGGTCGATCGAGCTGAGTCAGCATGACATATCATACCAGCCTCGGACCGCCATCAAGGCTCAAGCCTTAGCTGAATTTATAGTTGAGAGCACCATATCAGAGGTCAGTCAAGCAGTAAACATGCCCCCTATCTGGACAGTGTATGTAGACGGGTCCTCTTGCATCGAAGGGAGCGGAGCCGGGGTCATTCTAGCAGGCCCAGATGACTTCGTTCTCCAATACTCCCTCCGCATCAATTTTAAAGCCTCCAACAACGAAGCAGAGTATGAAGCCTTTATAGCCGGCCTCGGTATGGCTCGCAAGGCAGGGGCACAACGTCTCCGGATATTTAGTGACTCGCAGCTGGTTGTTAACCAAGTCTTAGGGGAATACGAGGCACGAGACGACCGAATGGCTAAGTATCTAGCCAAGGTCCGAAGTCTCATGGCTTCATTCGAAGAGGCTCAAATCCAGTGGATCCCTAGAGAAGAAAATTCCCAAGCAGATGCCCTCTCCGAATTGGCCTCCTCCTCCCTTCAAGGTCTCGAGCAGACCATCCCGATTGAGGTGCTCCTACGACCGAGCATAGAAGATGAAACCCCCGACTCGGTGGAGTCGCTGCCCGTCTAACATCAGGACAACTGGATGAAACCGTTGATAGAATTCCTCAGGGATGGGCTCCTCCCCGAAGACCCTAAGGAAGCTCGTCGAGTCCGAACCAGAGCAGAGCGGTACACCCTCGTTGAAGGGGTCTTGTACAAACGCTCCTACACCCAAGTAGACGGCAGACCCTACTTGAGGTGCCTCTCCCCGAAAGAAGCCTCATATGCCTTACAAGAGCTTCACGAAGGTATAGGCGGAGCACATTCAGGGTCAAGGTCCCTCGCCAGGAAAGTGTTGAACTATGGGTACTTCTGGCCTACCCTCCTACAAGATGCCGAACGACACGTCCGGCAATGCAGCTCTTGTCAGCAGTACTCCAACATTCGTCACCTACCCCAGGCACATCTCACCTCTCTATCAAGTCCAATCCCTTTCGCAATGTGGAGGATGGATTTGCTAGGCCCGTTTCTGCCAGCTCCCGGTCAACTGCCAGCTCCCGGTCAACTCAAGTTTCTAGTCGTGGCGATCAACTACTTTTCAAAGTGGATAGAGGCCGAGCCTTTGGCTATGATCACTGAGAACAAAGTGCTGCAGTTCTTCTGGAGGAATGTAATTTGTAGATTCGGCGTACCTCGGGTCCTCATAACAGATAACGGAACACAGTTTACAGGGGCAGCTTTCCGATCTCTATGTGAAGACCTTGGCATCCAGCAACGTTTCTCCTCCGTCTCCCATCCTCAGTCCAATGGTCAAGCAGAGAATGCCAACAGACAAATCCTCTCTAGTATCAAGAAGAGGCTGGACAAGTCGGCCAAAGGGTTATGGGCGGAGCAGCTTCTCAATGTACTGTGGAACTACCGCACTACAAAATGGACCCCCACAGGAGAGTCGCCATTCAATCTCACCTATGGGTCCGAAGCCGTGATCCCCTTGGAAGTCGGCCTACCATCTCCTCGTCTTATGGCCTACGAAGAAGAGCAGAATGCCAGAGAACTTCGGGCGAATTTGGACTTAGTTGATGAGCTCCATGAAAGAGCTTCAATCCGCCAGCAAAACTACCAAAGAAGGATTGAGCAGGCTTACAACAAAAGGGTCCGTCCCACCGATCTCAAGGAAGGGGACTTGGTCCTCAGAAAACTTGCTATCTCCTTCCCCAGCCAAAGGAGTAAGCTAGCCACAAATTGGGAAGGACCCTACAAGATCACCAAGGTAGTTCGCCCTGGAGCGTATCGACTTGAAGACCTTGAGGGCAGAGAGATACCTAGGACCTGAAATGCCTACCATTTACTTAAGTACCAAGAGAGCGCTTAAACGCCTCTCCACGTACCTTAAATGTCGAGCCATTCCTCTCCTTCTCACTTCTTGTATTTTGCTTCTTTATTTTCTCGATTGTAATAACGGCTTGCAACTTAGAAGCAACCGATTAGCAGTTATCAATAAAGATTATCTTTTCCCATATTTTCCTTGTGGATTATTTTCATCTTTCTGTTTAAGGCCTTTAACCAAATACACTCAAACGACGAGTTCGGAGTCCAAAACTTGGCTCGATTTTGCTTTGCAAGCTCGCTCTTAAGCGAGTTAGAAGTGGTTCGCCATTCGGAATTGCTCCCACAACCGCTGAAACTCACTCAAATGACGAGTTCGGAGTCCAAAACTTGGCTCGATTCTGCTTCGCAAGCTCGCTCTTAAGCGAGCTAGAAGTGGTTCGCCATTCGGAATTGCTCCCACAACCGTTGAAACTCACCCAAACGACGAGTTCGGAGTCCAAAACTTGGCTCGGTTCCGCTTCCCAAGCTCACTCCTAAGCGAGCTAGAAGTGGTTCGCCATTCGAAATTGCTCCCACAACCGTTGAAACTCACTCAAACGACAAGTTCGGAGTCCAAAACTTGGCTCGATTTCGCTTCGCAAGCACGCTCTTAAGCGAGCTAGAAATGGTTCGCCATTCGGAATTGCTCCCACAACCGTTGAAACTCACTCAAATGACGAGTTCGGAGTCCAAAATTTGGCTCGATTCCGCTTTGCAAGCTCGCTCTTAAGCGAGCTAGAAGTAGTTCGTCATTCGGAATTGCTCCCACAACCGTTGAAGCTTAAACGACGCGCACGAAATGTCAACAACTACACTAGACATGGGAGAAGAGTACTTGGAGGTGCTGAACCTTTGGTTCCCATGGTTCGTTTAAAGTTGAAGTGAGACATTCCGTGAAAGATTGGCTTCTGATTTTGAGTAGTTGTTAAAGGTTGGAGGAGTTGTACTTGAATAAATGCCTACCAACAAAACACACAAACACAGAAGAGAAACAAGCTTTCACTTATATAAATTTTAGCGTACAAGAGCTTTCAAGTTACAAGACCAAGTTACTACTACGAGGTGCTACAAAAACTTAAAGAAGCATAATCACAACAACTTATTCAACGCTTCTTCGGAACGGGGATGTTTCGGTTCAGAGATACCCGGGGACGGCATCGCCTAACCTGGAGCTCGTCTCCAGACCAACAAACCTAGATGCCTCTTCGGCGCTGTCTCTGATTGTGGCCCCAACTGAAGCGCCACTGGACGAAGCAGCCACCCCACTTTGAGCGTTAGCCGGGCTCCGCCTAGCGGCAGGTGAACGAGTAGCGAGCTCGTAAAACGAGATTCCCCTTTCACTCTCTTCACGAGTACACGATGTCCTTTTGACGTTAACCCGTTCAGGCTGAGGTTTGAGTCGAGCCACTTCCTCCTCGAGTTCAACAATCCGATCCTTCAGAGTAGTGTCCTTCACAACTATTTTGAAATGAGAAAGTTGAGCTGATCTTGCGGCTCCGGAGCTATCGGCTGTGAGTCGACGAAGATGGGTCACTTCGATACTTTTGTCGACCGTAACCCTCCTCAACTCGTCAACCCTCGCCGTCAGCTCGTCGCGTTCGACCATCAACTTACCCACCACATAAGCTAACTCCTCTTCCTCCGCCGAAAGTTCTTCTTCTGCTATCTTCAAGTGATGAACCTTCGCCAGCAGTTCGCCTTTCTCTGTCTCAGTGTCGAACAGCGCCTTTCGGAGCAATTCCACCTCGCCTTCAAGACGAACCTCGCGAGATCGCTTCCGTAGTTGTTTCAGCTCGGAGAAATACCCTCTTGCCGTTGCCTTAAGATCCTCTAGGTCCAACTCTCTCTTGAGGAAACACTCTCGGCTACGAGAGAGGGCCTGCCTCGCTGCTTTCAAGTCAGCACGAAGACGAGCGACTTCGGCTACCGAACTCGGCTCGACTACCTGAAAAACGAGAGCATATCAACACGAAGTACAATAGGCGATGCCCAACACTTAGCCAAATCCCGAAGAAATTCTAAGTCAAAACACTCCAACACTTAGCCAAATTTCGAAGAAACTTCAGAGAGATTTCAAACAAAAATTTCATTCATATAAAAAAGCGGTGGCCAGTCCGCTACAAGGCAATACAAAAGAAAAAAAAGAGAGAACTTTTTTTTGCAAGAGTAAGAGGATCAAGGAGCCACCTTGAGCGGTGACTCGGCGATAGGCGCCTCGGTGGACGGCCCCTCGTCCCTCGTCGCTCCGGCTCGGGGGTCGACCACGACCTCGTCGTCCCCTTCCTCCACCTCCGCTCCGGCCTGGGGGTCGGCTACCACAGACTCGCTGCCTGGCTGCTCGTCCTCCTCCTCTTCTTCCTCCTCCCCTTCGTCTTCTTCCTCGCCATCAGGCCATAGCCTGTACCCCAGTCGTTCGAAGCCGGGGATTCGAGCCTCGACGTGATCGAGCACTCTGGCGTAAGACAGCTCCATGTTCGCCGCCATGTGCTTCTTGGCCTCTGCCTTTATCTCCATCCTCGCCTTCTCCACGGCCTCAGCTTGCTGCAGCTTCACCACCTCCAAAGCCTTCACTGCTGCAGCCTTCTCCTCGGCTGCCTTTGCGACCTCCGAAGCAAGCTTTTCTTTCGCTTGCGCCAAAGCCACCTCGAGGTCGGCAACCTGGGCCGCCAGAGAGTCCGAGCGACGCTGCTCCGCTTCGAGCTGCTTCACGGCCCTCGCCCTCTCTGCTCGGTCTTTGTCGCTGAGGGCCTTCAGCTCTCTCTCTTGCTCGGAATACTCCTCGAGAAGATGGCTGAAGTGGCAAGTAGCCTGCACAAAGAAGTAGTTAGAACACGACAAAGGCAGAGCTAAAAACTTAGAAAATTTTTGAGAAAGAATTCAGAAACATCCAAAAGACTTACCGACATAAGTGACCGAGCAACCTCAAGGACATCGTCGCCCGTCGTCCCCGCCTTCAGCGCGGCTCGGTCCTTCAGGGTCAGTAGGTGTCGTACAGTTTGCATGCTCATCCCCGAGTCTCCCCAAGAAACCGCCGTGGTTCTTCATCCGCCAGTTGGGGACGAACAACTTCTTATGAGCCTCGGTTAGGATAACCTCGGCCTGTTCGGTCAGTGGCGGGGCCTCAAGTGCCAGCGCCGCCGAGATGGAAAAATCCTCACCTACAGGAGCAGATGGGGTCTGCTGGACAGCTACCGCCGAAGACGGTTCCCGAGGAGAAGTGGCGGTGACCGCCGAAGGTGCCTTGGTGGGTCGACCAGACGAGGGACCCATGCTCGTCCTCTTCCTCTTCTTGGCGTCGGCGGCTTTGCTTCTTTCGGCCATCATACCCTTGAAATCCATGTTCGGCGCCTCTGTCCAAGTAAAAAGGAAAACAAGTTAGAAAAAAAGTATGCAAGACATTCAAGAAAGGAAAATCACAAAGTGAGATGTCAGAAGCGTACTCGGGTCGATCGGACTAAGGCCCGATCCGTGCAACACCTCTTCGGTCATCTCCCTCCAACTCAACATCGGGAGACCGATCAGCTTGGTCGCCACTTCTGCCTCGGCTGGGGTCAACGCCGGCTCAGACTTTGCGAACTTCGGCACCTCTTTCTTCCACCGAGTCGGGAAGTCCCATGCCGAGGGCCCCTTTATCAGGAAAAACATCCCCCTCCATGACTTTCTCGAGTCGGGATTCTCTATCAACTTAACTCCCTTTCGAGGCGACAGGTAGAAGCGAGGCTTGAGCTTGCTCATCCTACTGATTCGGTATAAACTTCGGAGTATGACGAGCTCCGGCTCCACTTTGGCAGTTCGGCATTGAAGCAGAAAGCCGAGCACGTGACGCCAAGTGTTCGGCATGAACTGTATGGGGGACAGACCGAACCACCGAAGGACTACCATCACGAAGGGATGAAGGGGGAAGCGCAGCCCGACGTTCAGGGCGTCGTAGGCGAAGATGCATGTGTCCGGGGGAAGACGGTGTTCGCTCGCACCCCGGGGCCGGGAAGAACCAGTGTGTACTCCTTAGGGATGGCGAAACCCTTCCTGATCCGAAGTAGATCCCCCTCGGTTAACACCGAGGGGAGGTCGTCCACCTCGGTGACCTCCCTCGGATCGTTCTCCTCATAGGTCTCCGTGCGACCAATGACAGCCTTAGTCAGCAGCTCACCGCTATACTGCCTTATCCTGGTGTGTCCGGACAGCACGGTCGGCATCCGACCTGACTCGCCCGCTCCTCTCACGGTCTCCACCACCTCCTCGACAACCGAGGACCGAACCACTTCCTTCCCCTTCTCCTTCCTTCGGCTCGCCACTCCTCTCCCCTCCTCGGCATTCCGACATCTCAAGGATGAGGCCTCACTACGCGAGGACACTCGTGACATCTCTAATAAGCAACTGAAGTTAAATAAACTGACATTTGATTTGACGTCCACGATCGAAAAAAAGTTCGCCGGAAATTGCCTGGCCTTCGCGACAGCTAGCACAACCGCCCTTGAGTTCAAATCTCCGCTAGCAGAGCAACTCGAGAGCAAAAGTAAAAACTTGAGAGTAAAAGTGAAAGAGTGAGCTAAGGGGTGGGGGGGTGAGAACTTATAGCCTAGGAGGCGACGGTTGGACTTTTGTAACGTTTGGGGGCCCATTAAGGGAGATAAAACGACAGAATAGAGAAAGCTGCGACGGTTCAGAGGAAAGTCGTGACGGTTTCCTTAACATCACAGAATAGAGGCAGTCTGCTGAGCTACCGGGGCACCGACCTCCACATATGGAGAAAAATACCGCCGAGCCACTTTCACCGTCAGATTGTCTCAAAATTCGTGCCCAAATCTGATGGACGATTCAGATCACGCCACGCCCACAAAATGACAATCCCCGGCAACGGCGCCAAAAAACTTGTTGTGTAAATCTAGTTCCCTAAATAAATAGACTAAACTAGACACAAATTATAAAAACCTCGCAAGTGCACGAATCGTTTGGAAAAGCGTAGCAATAGCAAGGGTCGATCCCACAGAGATTGTAGACTTTAACTTACCAATCAATAAAAAGAATAAAAATCATTAAGAGTTGTTTTGAAAGTCTAAAAGAAATAAAAATATTAAAACTAAAGGAAGAAGTGTTGAATCACAAATATTTATGAAGTAGTTGGGTTTAGATCTCCACCAATAGTCAGTAATGCTAAGTCACCTTCTGAACTTCTTCTTATTACTCATGTTTGTTCACTTTAAGGGCATGGTATCTACTCCGTAAAGTATTGTTTCCCTAGGCCAAGAATTAGGCATGGTATCTACTCTAATTCGTTTCTTTCATTAAGTGTTTAGCATGGTATCTACCAAGTTGCACTTAAAGAAAACATAAGATCAGTGGAAACGAACAAACACTCAAGGCTCTAGAAATTGGTATCAGATCTAGATCCCTTAAGTTGATTGAACCAGGAACCCCTAAAGATTCCTTTGTTACAATTACGGGCACGAGATACGGGTCGTCTCAATATGCTCATATAACAGATTCAGATAAATGGTAACACAAACTTGATATTCTCAAGCTCTGTTTGTCAGTCGACTGGCTCTCACCTCAGTCGACTGCTCTCAGGCTTCGAGAACAAGTTTGGTTATCACAAACCTATATCAATTCAATCAGATTCAATCAATAAGTAAATAGAAGAATTCAGAAGAACATAGCACTACATAACTACGGCTTCAATCTACCCAACTAAGAATTTTAGTTCCACATAATAATACTTTTATTAATCAACAAGTTTGAATACATGATCAACATAAAAGAATAAAAGGAGAAGAAATAAACTAATGAACTCCGACAATGAGGTCGACTGGCCGTCACACAGTCGACTGCCTTCGAATACTGGATCTCTTCTTTCCTTCTTCGATGCTGATAGAATGATGCCCCTTGTTGATGACTTGAATGCGCAGAAACTCTTGTGATTAAGTCGCTTCCCAGAGAAAAAGATATCTCGAATAATGCTTCTCTTCTGATATTTATAGAGCGCGGCTAAAGAATTAGGGTTTCCCTTTTTTTTCAGGAAAATCCTTCTTTGTTTTATTTGATGATTTATTTCTTTCTCTTTTCTTCTTTCCTTCCTTATCTGTTAACCACGTGCTCTTGGAAATCCCCAGTCTCTAGATTTGATTTGCACAAATCTGGATTCAGATAGATTTGGAATTAGATGCAGGTGTATCTTTGAATATCTTATCTGTTTACTCCGCCGCAGACCAGTCGACTTGTCTTCGAACCAGTCGACTGAGTCGAGACTTCTGAAGATTTCATAATTGATCAGACTGGTCGACTGTCCTTGAGAGTAAGTCGACTGTGATGATACATCTGTGTAAGTTTGAGTTCTCTGTCCAGTCGCCTGTTGTGGAGAACCAGTCGACTGATGCTTCTGTAATCTTCTGAGTTCATCCTTAAGACCCTGAATTTGCTTTGTTTCGCTGTCTTGAGCTGTTTCCTATGGAAAAGAGAAAATAAGAGTTAAATACCACATATAGAGCTTTTAATTGTCTAATTTCATTAAGATTAATGCTCTAAAAAGGGAATAATCTTGTGTTCATCAGTACTGACCTCCACGTACGGAGAAAAATGACGTCGAGCTATCCCAGCTGTTGGATCGTTTCAAAAAATGTGCCAGAACATGATGAACGGCTCAGATCACGCAATGCCCACAAAACGACAAGATAACGTTTTTTCGTGATCTGAACCGCCCTCCTCGTGATACGCGCCGTGATGAATGCTCAAAATCTTGCCACGTAGCTCGGCAGATCGTTACGAACCGAGCCACCGAGCTACCAAGGACGGGGTGCCGAGGTGCCGAGGCACCGACCTCTGCATGCGGAGAAAAAGCCTGCCGAGCTACTTCAGCCATCCGATCCTCCAGAAATTCGTGCCCAACGCTGATGAAGTGCCCAGATTGTGCCACGTCATAAATCGGATTAAAAAAATTAATTTTTATATTAAAATCAAATTATTTATCTAAAAATTGCGAAAAGATGATTAAAAATTCGGAGAAATAAATTAAAAATTCTAAAAAATAATTATAAACTCGGGGTAATATTTTTGAGCCTCTAGGTAAATAATTATGGCTTAGAATAGTTAATTAAGACCCCCGAACAACGAATCACTACTTTGCAAAATTAAATAAATTTCCCGAAAAATATATAAAAATTAAGAAAAATCATCAAAAGTCCAGGAAAGCTCAAGAACAACCTTGAGCGCACAACTAGCAGTGAAAATCACCATAATACCTCGTACAAAGATCCGACACCCCTCATTTGGATTCCGATACAACTCCGCAAGCCATTAAAACAGTAAAACTACTCCTCAAAGGCTGATTAAACTCAATCTTCGGGAGTGGGGGGCTCGTGATATGGCTAAAAATAGGGTTAAATCGGAACCATCCAAATCGGGCATGAATCTTAAAGCTTAGGGGTAAAATAATAATTTCACCTACAAACGGGTCTGAAATGGGTTTTGGGTCTTCTCTCCAAAAGCCCAATAACCCACCAACGAATCCATTTCGACTGGGTGCGGGTCCCAACCCGCAAGAAACTCGGTCCAGCCGGATAGAATTAGGGTTTCTGATTATACTTAATCAACGGTCCTGATTCGTTCTATCCTTTCACTGGGAATTAGGGATTTCATCTCGAAACTGGTCCCTATGGCGGCTATAAATACCCTCAATCCCCACCATTAACAGGTAATCAATCGTTTGCCAGTAAAAGCTCATTCATAATCTTTCTGATTACTGACTTGAGCGTCGGAGGGTGCGTCGCCGGGATCAACCCCGGTGTATCGCACTTTTTGCAGGTGAATGACGGGAGTCAACGGTCAAATTCCAGTGGAAAGGTTTCAGGTTTGGCTATTCGAAATTCCAAAGAATCCACAAATTCTATCTGTTTGCTCCCACACCAGATTTAGCGGTAACAGTGCCTTAGGCACGTGTCCACGGACAAATCTAGTATTTATTATAACGTGCATCACATACAAATTTCTAGTTAAAACTAACTCCAAAATAAATGGGGTTGTCTAAATTTAATTGAATTTAGTTACAGGTTTGCACCGTAACAAAACTTGTTTTTGTAATACTCAAGGTTTAAATACTCATAAAACCCAAAAGCCCATTACGAGGCCCTATACTATACCCTATGGATAAGAAGCGGGCGGGACCCGCCCACAAAGCACAGGCCGAACTCGCACCCCTTCGGAACTATCCAGAATCCCCCAAAACCCCCCAAAAAAGATCGACCCCTCCCCTCTTTATATAAATAATAATTCTCTCTCAGGTCATCCCTTATTTTTTTTTGTTCTCTCTCTCCTCAGGTCTCCTCCCGGTCTCCCTCGCTTTCTCTCTCTAGATTCCCCGCCATGGCCGCCACGTCGGATCTGGAAAAGGCGGCGAAAGAGGCCTTCGTCGACGACAACTTCGACCTGGCCGTCGAGCTCTGCTCCCAGGCCCTCGACATGGACCCCACCAATGCCGATCTCTACGCCGATCGCGCTCAGGCCAACATCAAGATCAACAGCTTCACCGGTGAATTTCACTTATTGAATTAGTAACCTAGGGTTTTACTTTTCACATTTTTGTTGTTGTTGAGATTTTGTGAGGCAATTAGATTCTTGTTACTTTTTATTATTACTAATTATTAAAAATTTTAAGTTTAAAATTTACTTTTTCCTAAAGATGGAATTCGAATTGGGGAAATTAATCATTAAATTTGAGAATACAATAGTTTGTTGTACGAGTACTGAGATGTCGTGCATGTGTTTACCCTCTTGATTTTATAAATAGTTGCTGATAGTCAAATAGAATTCGTTACATTATCGATACTACTATAAAAAGCACGGGTTTAGAAAACAGTTTCTAGATTCTTACGGACCGGCTGTTGATTTTGTATGATTGATCAAGATGTTATGGCTACTGGTTTATTGTCTTAAGTATCGATGGGATGTGTTTACCGATATTTAAAACGATGGTTTATTGTAGTATTTATTATGAATAAGTTTCCTTAATTTATTAGAGTTGATATGATTTAATGTATACTATCAGAAATTTGGGCTTGTGATTGTATTCTTTATATTAGATAGATTACATATGTGGTAGAGTGTATGTACAATTAATGTACATTATGTTTAGGTATATATTTTCGTCTGATAAGACAACCTTATATTTACTAATTATTTTATGCATATCCAATTGTTGCTGCTGATTTTGGTATGGGAGCAAATAGATGAATTTGTGGATTCTTATGAAAATAATATTGGCAAACTTGTTGACTTTCATCGGCGTGTAACTGGGTTCTTGCCGCTGTCATTGACATGCAAAAAGTTCGATACACCGGGATGGATCTCGGCGACGAACCCTCCGACGCTCAAGTCAGTAATTAGGAAGATTATAAAAGAGTGCTTGTGTGAAAAAATATTGATTACCTTGTTATGGTGGGGGAAAGGGGTATTTATAGTCGTTTTTAGAGCCAGTTTAGAAATAATCATTTATCTCTATGTCCTGGTGTTTTTAGATAAGATGTAGAGTTTAAATCGTTTCATGATAAGAGATTTGGTTCAAACCGTCTCTTAAAGATAACCATGAATTTGAATAACTCTTTAAATGGCCTGAGCTGGTTTGTAATGGGTTGTTACCCTGATCCAGTAGGAATGATTCGTTTTTGGGTTATTGGGCTTTGAAGAAAGATCCAGTTTTCACTTCAGACTCGTTTGTAGGTGAAATTACTGTTTTACCCTTGAGAGCTTTAAGATCCGTGCCCGATTTGAACGGTCCCAATTTAGTTCTATTTTTAGCCATATCACAAGCCCCCACTCTTGAAGACTGAGTTTTACAGCCTTTGAGAAGTAGTTTGCTTGTTTTTAATGGCTTATAGAATTTATCGGAGTTCTCGGGGGAGTTTGGATCTTGCTCGAGGTGTAACAGTGTCATTCTGAGCTTGTAAAGTACCCAAAATTATTTTCAAAATTTTCTGGATTTTTTGTGATTTTCCAGATTTTTCTATTTTTTTCTTCTTCAAATTTTAAATCATTTTTTGAATTTTTTATACAATTTCCGAATTTGAATAATTAATTTTCGAAAATTTTAATTAATTATTCTAATTTAATAATTATATTTTCAGAATTTCAAAATTATTTTCAGAATTAAAATTATTTTTAGAATTTTTAATCAAAATTTTTGGATTTTTATTTGGATTTAAAAAAATAATTAATTAAATTAAATTAATTAATTAATAAATATTTACCTGTACACGTGGTGCAATCCTGGGCATTGATCACGATCAAGCGAGCTTGCATCGGGAGGAGGCAAATTTCCCCCCATTTTGACGTCGGTGACAAGAGCGCTCGGATCATGCTGCTGACCTCACGGATTGCTGATACGTGGCATTTTTTTTCTTTTCCCGCTATCTTCTTCCTTCTTCTCTCCTACTTCCTCCGACTTCTTCCCACGCCTTCGAGGGCGAGCAGAGCCACTGTTGGCGAGAGGAGCTCGACAAGGGTTGGGGGAGCTCGGCAGCGAGGTGATGGAGGTTGGAGCTCGTCGAGGTGGTGGTGGAGCTCAACTGTGGAAGAGCTCGACAGCGATGGGTTCGGCGAGGGGAGCTCGTGAAGGGGAGTTGGAGTCGAGGTCGGGAGCTCGACGACGGAGGAGACGAGAGGAGGAGAGCTCGACAGTGAGGTGATGGAGTTTGGAGCTCTCTGAGGTGGTGGTGGAGATCGACTGTGGAATAGCTCGACAACGATTGGTTCGGCGAGGGGAGCTCGCGAAGGGGAGTTGGAGTCGAGGTCGGGATTGGAGCTCGATGGGTCGAGAGTTGAGCTCGGCGACGAGGAAGGAGCTCAACGGCGGAGGTGATTGGCAAGGTTGGCGAAGAGGAGTTCGAAGAGGAGAGAGCTGAGCTCGACAGTGGAGAGGTTCGGCGAGGATGAGAGCTCGGCGCCGTGGAGTTCGTTGACGAGAGCTTGTGACGGAGAGCTCGACGATGGAGGGTTGAGGTCGGCGATGGAGGATGGGAGGAGAGGAGCTCGATGGGTCGGCGCTTTGGGTTCGATGCCGCTCAATTTCGGAGAAGTGTAGGGTTGCGGGTTTGGGCCTATAACGGGTTCAAACCCGACTGTTAACCCTTTAATCTTTTTTGTTGTTGTTTGTTTGGCGAATCTGATCCGTTGATCGTGATCAAGCACGAATCTTAAGGCAAAATTTTTCTCCAATTTGAGCTCCGGCGACAAGAGTGCTCAGATCGCGTTTCTGAACCCAGAAGAGGCTTCGACGGCTTGACATGTGGCGGTCAATGGTTGACTATTGACTCGGTCATCGTTGACCGTTGACTTCCCTTTTTTGTTTTAATCACAATCGTTGATCACGATCGAACGCGCATCGGGAGGCATAGTTTTTTCCCTCATTTCGATGTCGGTGACAAGAATGCTCGGGGAGCACTGCCGAGGTCTAGAGACACTTCGAGAAGGTGACAAGTGGAGATTTTGACCGTTGACCGTTGACCAGTCAACGCCATTTCTCCAATTACGGCATCGGTGACAAGAATGCTCGGAGTCACTTGCCGAAGTCGAGAGGGACTTTGAGAAGGCGACACGAGGAGATTTTGACCCAGCTCGCATTGACATGGTCAACTCCACGGTTAGCTTCGCACAACTGCATTGTAACTGCCGTTCCCGGTGCTACAGAGGTCAGATTAGGGCGTGTGACCCCTCGTTTCGAAGCTGACTCAAAGATCTACAATTTCTCTCCAGAGGTCAGTTGAAGAATCACCCTTCTTCATGGTTAAAATAGTTTCGCAACATCTTCGCCTTCATGAAATTGAGAAGAGTTTTGTATGACTCTTGGGAAGATCCATTCTTAGAAGCGAGTTTAGGAAGGGCCTTTAGACGAGTTAGGCTCCGAACTCTCTTGGAAGTAGGCCGCTCAGGAGGCCAGCGAAGCGAAGAGCATCACCAGGCTCTAGGAGAGAGCCGTTCGGGAGACAAGTTTGAGGAGTAACTCAAGGGAAGAGTTGAGCTCCGAACTTGTCTATTGCAAAATTTAACCAGTAGTGGGAGTAGTATGAATGTTCGTTTTGAGCCTCGAAACAGCATACTTGCAAGCTGTGAGGGCAATTTCGGACCATGATTGTGAACTTCGAACTAGTTGTTACGGAATTGTCAACGAGTTGTAGGAGCAATTCCGAATGGTAAGCTGCTCCGCACTTGCTTGTTCGCAAGCGGCTAAAGCAGTGCCGAATCAAGTGTTGGACTCCGAACTTGTTGTTTTAAGAATTTCAACGAGTTGTAGGAGCAATTTCGAATAGTGAGCTAATTTGCACTTTCTCGTTTACAAGCGGCTAAAGTGGCGTCGAACCAAGTGTTGGACTCTAAACTTATTGTTTGAGGAGGTTCAACGAGTTGTAAGAGCAATTTCGAACGGTGAGCTGCTCCGCACTTGCTTGTTTGCAAGCGGCTAAAGCGGCGTCGAACCAAGTGTTGGACTCCAAATTCGTCTTTTGAACTTAGTAAGTTGTGGGAGCAGCCCTGTAGGACAAGCTGGACTCCGAACTTACTATTTAACGAGTCGTAAATGTGACTCAGAGAGAGAAATGAGACAGATGTAATAATTTTCAATAGAAAAAAACTAAGTTTTATTGAACAAATTAAGTGGCCGCTTCGATGGGGCAAGCCATTATTACATGCTTTTTGCTGAAGGTTTCTCGGAAGGAGTTTGATTCTCCCCCCATTGGACCTCCATAGATAAGGTGGAGGATGACCCCAGGTTCGGAGTCTTGGAACTCGTTGGGCCTCTCGGTTCGATTGATGGCTCATCGGGGTGGAGGATTGGCCCCGTCTTTTCTGACGGACTTGGCCATGTGTCCCCGCTGTATGAGTTCTTCGATTTTCTCTTTGAGAGCCCGACAATCATCTGTGTCGTGGCTGTGGTCCCTATGAAAGCGGCACCACTTATCCCTGTTCATTTTCTTACCAGGGATATTCATTCTAGGGGGACCGCAGAGTAACCCTTCCTTATCTACCTCCATAAGAATTGCTGATATACTAGCATTGAGGGGGGGTGAACTTCTCAAATTGAGGAGCAGGGCGGCGCTGGCCATTGTCATCTTTTTGGAATTTCTGGGGTCCTTCGCTTGTATCCTTCCGTTTGTTTCCGGAAGACGATTTCTCAAGACTGGGGGGTTGAGAGCCTCTTCTGCTTGGATGTACTTCTCGTTCCTAAGCAGGAGTTCCGAGAAGTCCTGAGGAGGCTTCTTGGCAAGGGATGCCCTGAGGTCAGTATTAGTGACGTTGTGCCTGAATGCCGCAGAGGCTACTAATTGGTTAAGGGAGGCAATATATCGGGCTTCGATAGTAAAGCGCCGGACGTAATCTCTTAGGCATTCACCCTTTCTTTGGCTGAGGGCTAGCAATGATGCACTCGTTTTCTCGGCTCAGCGACTGCCCACAAAGTGGGCGAATGAGAAGATGGAGGTTGGGGATAGACGGGAATACCACTCTTGCGCTGGTCCCCTCAATGTTGCTGAGAAGGCCTTGCAGAGGAGCGCATCTGAGGCTTGAGGAATCATCATGAGAATTTTAAAACTCTCGATATGATCGGCCGGGTCCGACTCCCCATTGTAGGATTCAAAGCCGTGCGGCCTGAAGGCTTCGGGGACTGGAGCTTCCATGATGGCTCTGGAAAAGGGGGGTCTGCTTGGGCGGAATCTATTGGTCCGTTCTTCTTCGGAATTGGTCTTGTTGAGGCGCCTCTCCATCTCGTGGAGACGGAGGTAGACCGAATCATCCTTTCGATCGGATCTAGTCGACCCTCGGGACTCTCCTTCTTTAGTGGCGGCATGGCGAGGGCTAGGCGCACGCTGATTCTGACTTGTGGTGATATTAAGAGCTTGCAGGATATTTTCTTTGAAGTTCTGGAGCTCGGTCTGAGTGACTGGTGCCTCTCCAGCTCAGCGGGTCCTAGGTGTGGCTCGGCTTACTGGAGTATGACTTCTCCGCCTACGACGTGGAGGGGACTCTCTTCGCCTCCTCGGGGGAGGGGATCTTCTGGTCCTCGATCTACCGGGGGTCAGGAACTCCCTTAAGGGCTCGCCATTTATTCAAGCGAGTTCGGAGGTCGACCTTCTGCTGGCGGTTAAGAATCATTTGACGGAGATCCGGCCCTG
This sequence comes from Hemerocallis citrina, assembly GCA_017893485.1. NCBI lineage: Eukaryota > Viridiplantae > Streptophyta > Magnoliopsida > Asparagales > Asphodelaceae > Hemerocallis > Hemerocallis citrina. The sequence goes on along the minus strand of CM030368.1, from coordinate 203,282,134 downwards.
GAGGACTTTGAGAAACCATAGAGTCAGTTGTGGGATTGTGGACCGAAACATGGTCATGGTGGGGGTGTTGCTTTGGACGACTTCGACGAGAGCCCCTCGGGATCCTGGGGGGGCCTGTTGAGGAGGAGACTGTTGAGGAAGAGGCTGTTCACTGTTTAGGCTGCGGTTGCTGAACATGCTGATTGAGTTAAGGAAGGACATTTGGACTGTAGGAGGAGGAAAGGGAAGGAGAGTGGCTCTTCGGCTGGACTCCATTGCTTTTTTCTTCTTTGGAGGCATGACTTAGAAACTAACTTTAACGGTGAAATAAGGTTGGGTTGCTTTTTCTGTTTTCCACATACGGCGCCAATCTGTTACTGCAGATTTTTGTGTGGGAGCAAACAGATGAATTTGTGGATTCTTTTAGAAACAATAAAGGCAAACCTGTTGACTTTCACCGGCATGTGACTGGTTTCTTGCCGCTGCCGTTGACCTGCAAAAAGTTCGATATACTGGGATGGATCCCCGCGACGAACCCTCTGACGCTCAAGTCAGTTTTCAGGAAGATTATGAAAGAGCGCTTTTGTGGAAAAATATTTATTACCTTGTTATGGTGGTGGAGAGGGGTATTTATAGTCACCTTTAGAGACAGTTTAGAGATAAATATTTATCTCTATGTTCCTGGTATTTTTGGATAAGATGTAGAGTTTAAATCGTTTCATGATAAAAGATTTGGTTCAAACCGTCTCTTAGATATAACGATAATTTGATTTACTCTTTAAATGATTTGAGCTGGTTTGTAATGAGTTGTCACCCTGACCCGGTAGACCTAGTAGGACAGATCCGTTTTGGGTTATTGGGCTTGGAAGAAAGACCCAGTTCCCACTTCAGACTCGTTTGTAGGTGAAATTACCGTTTTACCCCTGAGAGCTTTAAGATTCGTGCCCGATTTGAACGGTCCCGATTTGGTTCTATTTTTAGCCATATCACCAATTTTTGTGATGAAAAAATTGTTATCCATTATGATCCCAATATTTGATAGTTAAAACCTTGCACTGTGCTGATATGTTAGTTTCACGTTTTCAGCAAAAAAAGCCAAACATTTCTCTTCTCCCCAGTTTCACCCCTGTAAATGCATATAAATAGAAGGAATAGAAATTGACAAAGGAGGGAACAAGGGCAAAGGAAGAATGTGGTCGTCCCACTCATGTCAAATTTCAAAATAACAAATCGAATTAACAATGATAACCAGTATAAGGGAATAAAAATCTTGGAAAACTTTAGAACTACAATTACGAAGAAACTACAACATTACTAGACATCAATACTCATGATAAGTGCTTGTATCTAATTGCACCAAATTTTGCAACAAAGAAAAAACTACCAGACAAGCTTTTCTGAATAGAAAAGTTGTTATATTATCCCTTTTTCCCCCTTTTTTTTCTTTCCATCATACTTTCCACATTCTGTTGATCTTACATGTGTTATGCTAGTTTTACAAATATAAAACACAGCCTCTATATTTGGTCGTGGCCTTCTTCGGGGGGTTACGTTTAATTACTACAGTAGTATGTGTTTTTAAAATGTGCTCATGTTCTTTAACTTATTTTATTTTCTATGTGTAGAGGCTGTTGCGGATGCCAATAAAGCAATTGAGCTTGATCCTTCAATGTCTAAAGCGTATCTGCGCAAGGGGTATGATAAATGTTCTTACTTTTTTTTGTTTTTTTCTTTTCTTTCTGGCTGTTTTCAGCCAGTTTATCAGAATTCTGTTATAGCTACTAAGTGCGAATAGGGTAGGCTGAAGGCTATTCATTCTTTGTTGGAGTTTGTAAGCTAAAAGGAGAAGTGTGTTAAAGATGGATTGGGCCCGGAAACTCAGTTATTTTGTTGTTAAATTTGTTAGATACATTGAATACAGATTTTGATGGTAGAGACATGAATAATTGAGAAATCTTAATAAAAGAATTGGCCATGTAATTGAATGTCTCTATTATTTGCCGTTCATTTAGGCTAGTATCTTGCCTATATAGAATGTTTCTTTAATTTGTCTGGGAACTTCCTCATTAATGTTGTAAATAAAATTACTGGCTCTATGACCTATTACTGTCGTTTCAATACCTCTTATTGAATATTTGTTACCCAGTTTTTGCTTTCTTTGACCTCCCAGTCATTTTCGTACACGTTTCCCTTTGTTTGTTGGAAAGTAACTAAATACTAATACCGTAGTATGCTAAAGCTTTTCCTTTATGATTTGCTAACTCTTGAATGATCCACGGGTTTTAGTCTTAACTCTTTTTATTACTTTTTTTCACATATCTGGTCTGATTAGTGAATGCTGCTCTTGACATAGTTTACTGGCCGCTGCAGTAGAATCTGTTATATATGTATACTAGATTTGCCCATGGCCACGTGCCTACGGCACGTCTTCAGAACGATACAACATATGAAAAAGCCTTGTAAACAGTAAATCAACAATTATGTAGCTGAAGTTTGAATAGTATGACAATAATTAGTTGTAAATAAAAGTCCATGTTTCCATTAGTATATGGTGAAAAATAATTATAAATGGGGGTATAAAAGTCAATGTTTCCATAGAGAGAGAGAGAGAGAGAGAGAGAGAGAGAGAGAGAGAGAGAGAGAGAGAGAATTAATTAAATAAATGAGTTGTTTTTTTTGGGGGGGGGGGGGGCTTGAATTTGAGTTTTGGGGGAAAACTTTTGGGGGGAAAATGTGTTTTGTGAGGTTAGATTTGAGCCTTTGCTTTTGGGGGATTGAAGGAGAGCCACTTGATAGCTTTCTTTGTGTTTAATTATATAGATATATCCCTCTCCTTATATTACTTCAAATCTATTCTAGATCTATTTGGACTTGCTTTTCCCATATTTTCTTTTATCCCAATTCCGAAATCATGTTGGTAATTGACAATTATTATGAAGCACAACAAATTATGATGCTCACTACAAAAAGATGAAATCACATGCTTACATATGTAGGCTATAAACAAAAACAAAATAAAATGAATGAATAATGGAAGGAGGGGGGGGGGGGGGGGAGGTGGGCACTGGACAATGGCACACCACCTGCTCCCATAGATAATAGTTTATGTGCCCAGTTTACTACAATTCATGGTACCTTTCATTGAAATTCAATTTGTTAGTTGCCCTTTTCAATGTTATCAATTTATTTTATGAAAGAAATAATAGTTATTGTTTTTGTTGACAGTACTGCTTGCCTCAAGCTTGAAGAATACCATACTGCGAAGGCAGCTTTTGAAGCAGGTCTTAAATTAGCACCTGGAGATTCGCGATTCACCAAATTAATTAAAGAATGTGATGAGCGAATTGCAGGTACCTTCTAGCAGTTACTTTTCTTGTTTCTACTTATGGAACTAAGATGTCTATGCTATAAGCTGTTATGCATGGATTATTAGAAATTTTGTTAACATAACTATCTGTTTAACATCCTCCGAAACCTCTTAATATATGTGGATTATCTGCATGTGTTAAGATGAAGAATTAGAGAACCAGAGAGAGAGAGAGATAGAGGGAAAGAGATATTTACGTCTAGGCTTTCACTATGAATTTATTTGTACTTAAATGCGTTATTCAATGATTGATGTCCAAAATTGTGGAAATTATTAACTAGAAGGATCAATATCTTAATTAAGGGTTGAGATCTTTTCTAAATCTCCTATCCACTGCTTGCATCTGATTGAAAATATGAGATACTAGCAAAGCGTATATAGTTTACATCTCTCTTGGTTTTTATTGTTCTCCACATCATTTTTATACTGTCAAGTATAAACATGCAACTTGATGTAGTGAGTGACTACGGAGAATAACATAGTTTCGATTGCCTCCAATCAAAATATTATCTTTAACACTGGCAAGTATAGACATGCAACTTGATTTAGTAACATAGATTCGGTTGCATTCATCAATATATTATCTTTAAGAATTGCTAACCATTAATTAACATCATATCCAGCATTTAGTCAGCATTTTGATAGGTTCCTATTGAGTTTCAAAGTTACCGCCTAGGAAGCACCGATACGGGTACGGCGATACGGATACGGGGACACGGGTACGGGGGATATGCCAATTTTATAAAAAGTAGGATATTATATATATATATATATATATATATATATATATATATATATATATATATATATATAGGGGTCGGTTCGGGTGAGAACCAACCCTGGGGTGAGAACCTAAGGGCCTATCCCAGCCATTCATCTGTGTAATCTTAACGGTCAAGATTTTTTAAAATTAAACAATAAGATTAATTAATTTTTGCATTAAGATGTCAATCCCTTTAATTAAGGGATGGGGACCGCGTAATAAAAGGAATAATTATAAATTGCCTTTTTTGTGTGCGACGGTTAAGGCAAATTTGGTCAAACTGGAGAGAGAATTAATTTATTCCCGTAAAATATTGGAGAAGATTTTGTTTCCCAAATTAATAGCAACTGCAGAATCATTCACCATTTCGTTCCTTACAGTTAGTGTTTATTACAGTTGCTATTTATAATTATTACAGTTGCTATTTAAGTGGTCAGGTATTGCTGTATAATTATTTCAGTTGCTATTTATAATTATTACAGTTGCTATTTATAATTATTACAGTTGCTATTCGAGAAGATTTTGTATCTCAAATTAATAGCAACTGCAGAATCATCACCAATTCGTTCCTTCACCAATTCGTTCCTTCACCAATTCGTTCACTATATAGCAACTGACTGTATTGTAAGTAGATACAAGTAGTGCATATTTTAGCAGAAATATATATATATATATATATATATTGTTTGTTTATCAATTTGCAAACTTATGTTGTACATGCTGTCAGTTTCCATATAGCAACTGAATGTTTTTTTGAATAACAACTAACTGCATTGTACGTAGCAACAAAAATTTCATATTTAGCAACATTGTACGTAGCAACAAATGTTGTTCATCCTGATGAAGATTGTGGTTCGGCTGAAAATAAAATAAAAAAGGCAATATATGTTGCCTAATAATCTGTGATCTACATTCCTTTTAAATAAAATAAAAAAAGCAATATATGTTGCCTAATAATCTGTGATCTTTCATTCCTTTTATTACGCGGTCCCCATCCCTTAATTAAAGGGATTGACATCTTAATGCAAAACTTAATTAATCTTATTGTTTAATTTTAAAAAATCTTGACCGTTAAGATTACACAGATGAATGGCTGGGATAGGTGCTTAGGTTCTCACCCCAGGACATGGTTCTCACCCGAACCTTCTCCTATATATATATATATATATATATATATATAAAATTTCTCTTGTTAATAAGGAAATGGTAAATATCATTCATTAAGCATAAATAAGATAATCTATAAAGGCTACAATAATTGTTCATAAGCATAAACAATAAATGTTCCAAGGCAAATTACAGCAAGCAAATTTCACAACAAACAAATTTCACGGGAAAACAAGCATCAAACAAGCAACCAAGCAAAGAAAAATTCTAATGTTGTAAGTTAACAACTAGCAAGCATCTTGTATGAAAAAAGGAAGCATCTTGAAACATTGAAAATTGGTACATCTTTATAACAGTAAAAAAAAGTTATACCTAGGGTTTGTTGTGACTTGTGACTTATGAGAGAGGAATTGGCGATGGCGGGTGATGGCGACAGCAATGGCTGACGGCGGGGAAAGCAAGACTACGGGCGGGGATGGCGGAGAAAGAGTAGGAGCGGAGAGAGGAGGCGGCGACGGAGGAGAGAGTGTAGGAGGCGGCGATGGCGGGTGACGGTGGTAGCGGCAGCTGATGGTGGAGAAAGGAAGACGACGACGGCAATGACGGAGAAAGAGTAGGAGCGGAGAGAGGAGGCGACGATGGAGGAGAGAGTAGCGGTGACGGAGGAGAGAGAGTAGCGGCGGAGAGAGGAGGCGGCTAGTTTGGAGGAAAAATCAAATTTGGGAATTAGGGATTTGAGAGAGAGAAAGAGAAATCCGACTTTTTTTTTAATTTCAAACCCCCACATTTTTTTTTACATTTTAAACCACCACGATTTTTTTTCATTTTTACCCCGAAAACGTGTCCATACGTGTTCCCCCGTGTTCCGTCATATCCTGTATTGGATACGTACGGGATACGGGTACAGTTCCCTACATGGAGTACCCGTACTTCAAACGTTACCGATGACTGTTTAAGCACTACTCCTAACTGAAAATTTAACCTCATTAGTAGACTTAGCAGAAACGGTAGCATCATCATGTATTACTTTGCACCTTTTAAGAGATTGGAAAGCTAAGCAACACCTTTGTAGGGACCTTAACCTAATTAGATTGTTCTTAGCAGAATTGCATGGATGTGGGAGGGCTCATTTAGGAAATGTAATTGATCTAGGTCTTATGTTATTCTGTACCTGTTGTTCTATCCAAATGATAATGCCAAAGTTAGAAATGAAGGATCGACGCTGAGTGCCAAACATCTTTTGACATGAACACCGTTAGTTATGTTGCTACGGAGATAGGCTTGGATCATTCAATTTGTGCAATATGCTATGATATAGGGATGGCACCTGGGCCTCCCGGGCCGGGCCGGGCCCAAAACCACCTGGCCACACCCGGGCTTAGGCGGACCGGCCCGCCACCTTAGTGGGCCGGGCCGCGGGGGGGGGACCCTATGCCCTTGGCTTGTGCAGGGCCGTGTTAGAATGTAAGTGCATTTTTCTCAATCCTTTTACAACTTCAAAGTTTTAGCCTAGTGGCATAGACTTTCACATTTCTGATAGTGAATTACGAATTACGCTGCATTAAGATTGTTTTAGTTTGGATTGTTGTATATTGGAGAAACCAAGACCAACTTTGCTGCCATCGAAAGAAACTGAAACAACTTGTTTACATCGTCAAGAGAGTTTTTGTGTACTGCTGATTGAGACACGGGAATGGTTATTAAAATGGAGCTGTGTCTTTGACTGTAGTAAAATTTGATCCTAAGAACAGAGGAATTGGAAAGCGTTTAGGGTGGGCCAGGCATATGGCAGTTATTATGAGCATATGTAGCTAAAGTTGAGGTGATAGACACAATGCCAATGGTTTGATGTCAGCTTCCCAACCAATGGATCTTGGTAGCTGTTGAGAGCTTTTTGAGATTTGTGGTTTTTAACCTAGGCTTGATCAGAAGTAATGGGGTGGGTTTAAGGTAGGTTAGGAATTGAGGGGATTTCAATGATAAATGACATGTTTCCACTGTTAGAATTTATCGAATTCGGATGGTGAAGAAATGAAGATTAGGATTTGGAATTATGAATGTGGCTAGCGGTTCTGATACTGTATCTTGTTTGGGTCAGGGAGGAGAGGATGAGAACGAGTTTGAGAATGAGGGTGATGCTTGTCTAATCAATAGTTTGTTCTGTAATATAGGTGTTAGGAACCTAGAAAAACTCACCTTTAAAAGCTAGCTGTTAAAGGGAGGGAGCCCAAGTTTATAACTACCCAACATTGGTTTCCCATATAACCGATGTGAGACTAAATTGGGATCATAACATTCCACCACGTTTCCGTAACCCACCATCCTCGGCGGTATTCACTCTAGCGACACTGGCCCGGTCCGGCCATACCAGTAATTTTAATCTAGCCTCTAGGTAGCCATTTCCGACTCTCGGCAGCTTTCACTCTAGCGACACTGGCCCGACCCGGGTCTACCAGTAATTTTAATCTAGCCTCTAGAGCGAATTAAGAAGCATGAGGTTGGCTCTGATACCAATTGTTAGGAACCTAGGAGAACTACCCTTAAAAGCTAGCTGTTAAAGGGTGGGAGCCCAAGTATATAACTACCCAACATTGGTTCTCCATATAACCGATGTGGGACTAAATGTGGATCATAACAATAGGTTTACTTACAAGCATTACAAATTGAAAGGACAAAATCAAGGCCAGAATTTGAAATTCACCTTTATCGTAGCTATTTTTATTTGATTGCTCAACTGATCCATAGATTAGAAATTGTTGAAAACTAATCCATAGATTAGAAATTGTTGAAAACTAATCCATAGATTAAAAAAATTCATAAGTAACTGAAAAGTAAGGTTAACCTAAATCCTAATCATTGAAATCTTAAATTGACCCAAAATGTCCTTCCCATTGTGTGTGGAGGATAAACCCAGCCACATGAGCTTTCTGCATCGGCCTTTTCACTTGATGGAAAAGTGCGGATGTTTCTGAGTAGCTTATTTTGACACATTGGTCGGTCTTATTAGTTGTTATCATGATCATTCATCAAAGCTGTTTTTTTTCTCTTGCAGAGGAAAGTGTTATTTCATCAGCAAAAGTCCCTGATGTGGCAAGTACTGTTTCGCCTGTAATAAATGGATCTTCTGAAAGTGTTGGATCCGCGCAGGATATATCCAAACTATATGCAGTCTCTATAGCAAGTAAACCAAAATTCAGGTAATGTATATATGTATATACCGGATTGTGGGGTTCTGTATAATACCTACGTACTTGAATTATTCAAACTCCTTTATCTGTCCAGGGATTTCGCTTGTGCATGTGTCTTTTAAGCTTTATTTATTTTATTTTATTTTTGCATATTTTTTATTATCAAGATTCTATTGTTGACTCTTGTGTCATGCATTGTCCTGTTATGATCTCCGCTTGGTTTACTCATATCCTAATTTTACTTTAATGTTTTGCAATTGCCTTGGACTTAGTATAATCAGTGCGTCTGATGATTGGAGATATCTACATGCTCTACAAGTAGGTTCATATGTATTGGATATTAATCATATGCGGGAATCACTGCATTGTACTTTCTTTGCATTCATGAATATAGTATATATGAAAAACTTATATTCATATATAACAACATACAAAGTTGAAGTTCAATTTAAGTATGTCTACAGAATGAACATGAGTATGAAATGGATAGGTGGAAATACAAATATTTAAGGAAAATAGGAGTAGAAGTACTTTTAGTCTTCTCGATGATCTAGTTAACCATTAAATGCTTGCTGGAGGGATATTTGTCCTTCAGAATAAACCTGACATCTCATGTGTCATTATATTATAGTCTGACGATGGCAATTGGCTGATCGATACAAAATGAAAAAAATAGGTGGGTTAAGTGGTTGATTTGCAATATATAAGGGGTTATGTGCCAAAAGCCTAACTTCAGGGTTTAACTGTAATTTAAACCTAAAGTAAGTTAAAAAGAGAGAAAATGCAGAGCTGAATTTATTGTGGGTATATAAATGCATAAGCCATTTTATGGCCAAGTAATTGTTGTTTCTAAATTTTTCTTCAATACTTTTCTTTTACAGCATATATTTGTAAAGAACCATACAGGAAGAAACTAGTTATTTCCATATGCATTGCATCTTTATGAAGAGTTTCTCCCAAGTCTTTTCGAATGCTGAGTTGGCAAAGAGGGGCGTGAAACTAATTTTTTTATTTTTAAGAAATCGCTTTGCAGTTGCAAAATCTAACTTGTGTACATTTAGTTTGAGTGGGGGTTTTTTGCTGGATATGTACAGCTTTCCTCCCCTTTGTAATTGATTTAAACCCAAAAAATCAGTAGTTGTAAATTTTAGTGAGAGAATTTTGGTTGGGGTTTCGTAGTACAGTGGGGGACTACCACAGCTTTCTTAGAGCATCCACAGTCGTGAGTGTGAAAAAATGCATAAATGCATATTTACATATAGTTTTTTTAACATTTGCTGCAGTCGTCAAATGGTATTTTATAGCAATTTAAGAAAAAAATTATCAGACGGAATGTGTAGTTGCATCGTAGGTATTTAATTATTTTTTTAATGTTAGATGGAAGTAGAAGTTGCGTCGGAAGGAAAAAAAAGCAAAAATGGACAGACGGATCTTCAAGGTCCGGCCCACGATTTGAAAGTAATTTTTACGATTTTTTTATAATTAAAAACATTTTTTAAGTGAAAAAAAGTGCACCCCCCCCCCCCCCCCCCCCCCCCAAAAGAGGTAACCCATATATGAACACATTTTCAATTCAAATTTTAAAAACAAAGACGTCGGACGGATGACGAATTAAAAAAATATTTTTTTTAGTGGGACGGACTTTCAAGTTGCGTCCTTTATAATATACATTTCTCTTATTTCTACTCTCATTTATAGCAATCTACTGTTGCTATTTTGTCAAAAAATGCATAAATAGCAAATGATTGCAGCTGGTCGTTTGCTATAAAATGCATTTAATGTATAAATAGCACACGACTGTGGATGCTCTTATTGAAGCAATATTCCGCTCTCTGATTTTATGTGTTTGTATGTGCAGGCATGACTACTACAACTCTCCTACAGAAGTGGTTTTGACCATCTTTGCCAAGAATATCCCTGCTGGAAATGTACATGTAGATTTTGGGGAACAAACAGTATGTCTTGTAAAGGATGTTTTGTATTCTTTTACAGCATGTTTCTTGTTTTGATATCATATCTTTACATGACCTTTCTTCTTAGTTTCTTGGAATAAGTGACATTATCTTGATCTTAACAGTTGATTGTAGTAATTGATCTTCCTGATGAAGAACCCTATCATCTTCAGCCACGCTTATTTGGAAAGGTATATATTTTCACGGTCTCTCGTTATTTTTTATACAGAATTTCTGGTCTCTATATAATTGTCGTCATACCATGCAGATGCAGGCAATCAATTGTTGCTCTGATTATGTCCCTGTTTATTAGTTTATGATTTATTTTTTCCTTCATCATGTGGGCTTTTCTGCTTGCTTAATTTAAAACCATTTAACTTCAGGTAATTTTGTCTTCATGTAGAATGAGATGAATGCTTGTCCTTTATTGGATTGTCAGATGAGGTCACTATAAGTGTATAAATCTATAATCAATTGAGGACCCAACAACCTCAATTGTTTATGTTTTGGTTAATATAAGTGCACATGTTTTTATTTTCATGAGAGAGAGTTATGAGCGCTATTATGACCTTAATATATGAGAGTTATTGTGACTATGTATAATTACATCCGAGTTCTATTAAATCATGACCATCCATTTCAGAGTTTAAATGTTTTTATCCTTTTATTTGCACTGTTCCATTTTTCAAGATTCTAAAGAACTTTAATTATATACTAAGGCTTTTCATATTCTTTAGTAAAGACTTCTTGATAAGACTAGTGCTCGTTTTAAATTATGTGATGTTTTATTTTTTATTTTTTATTTTTATTTTTTGTTTGATGACTGTTTGTCCTCAGTACACATGGCCACTCAACCGCAATTCTATAGTTAGAATATTAGAGAGATTAGAGATTATTCGTCAACAGATAACAATAGTTACTGGAAGGATGAAACTGAAAAAAAGAAGAAAAAAGAAGTAAAAATGACATAACAGAAAGTAGGCAAGGCTTACTCTACTTCTGGGACTTGAGAGCATTGGAGTGACACATTTGACTGAGAGATTTTAGAGAGTGATGACATAGTAGGGATTTACCTTCTCCCGGATCTACTTTCCTGTGTGTGCACTAGGTGAACCCAATTGCCACGGTTTGCAAAGGTAACTTCCTTGGCGAAGATGTGACCGATTTGCCAATGAAGTATTTATGTTCTGTTTGTTGGCATTATAACCAAGATAACATACTTGGTGAATTGGTTACATCCTTTTGCTGACCATTTGATTTCTAATAGGATACATTTCTTCCATCTTGTTTGTTGCATAATTGTTCCAGCAATGTCATGCATACTTTTTTCCATCTCTGTGTATAGGGCATCCCTCTTCTTTATGCTGTAATAAATTTCCCATCTATACTTTTTAACTGTTAGCCAAGTTATCTCAATATTGTAAATCTGGAAAAAAGTGTTGTGCCTCATCTAAAAGGCTTAGGGTGTTTTAAATATATCATTTTTGAGTTGGTTTGTTTTTGTACCATTTGTGTCAAATACCTATGCTAAAATCTCTCACTCAACCCCCCACTCTTACCACTGTTTGGACAAGTTTTATATTGTGCTTGGCTTTCATTAAGAGAAAAAAATGTGAATGCTATAATGGGAACCGTAGGAACTTGTGCAAGTTACAAGTGATAGGTTTGGGATTGTCTACAAAAGATCTTTTACTGAATTACGGGTAATTTTCATACTTAATCACAAAATAGAAATCAACACATCAAAAGAAGTTAACGGGGATTTATTTCATATATGTTCAACTCGTATAAAAGAAAACATAGTACGCACTTACCTGTGTATTTTGCATGTGGTTCGAACCTGACTTCTTTAACTTTTTAACCAAGACAATAATGCACCACCAAACAAGACAACACTGCAAATTTGCAATTGTAAAGGAAAAACAATTGCAACCAATAAGGGAAAAGGGTGTAAATAATGCATGATTTTAAAAATGAAAAATTGCTCCATATAGTTTAAGAGTTTTACCGTGGGTTGTCTCTGTTTATTCCTAACGGCAGTTTGGTTAGTTTTCCTCTTGTTTAGTCGTAAATAAATGTGTAAGGTTTGGATGCATTTGCATGTTATTGTAATTTTGAGCACTGCATTGAAGTAGAAGACAATTATCAAAATGAGATATAACCACGAATCTTATAAATCGCAGAGCGTAGAATGATAACAAGAATGACCAGTCTGATGGTATAGAGACATGAAAGGCTTACTAATGCAACAAAGCAAAACACTTACCACATTTGACGATTTGAATATGCAATGTACAAGAGAACATGTATGTTATTGCATGTTCTTAGAAGAGATGGTTGTTGCACTTTAGAATCTCCAAAATTAACAGCCTGAATAGCAACTACTAAAATCAAAGACTACCAACCTCATTTAAGATGTTACTTACCAGCATTGGCACCGATCCCCTCACTTAAATCCAGATTTGTTGCCGTGCGTTTTCTTTGATTTCTTGTTCTTGCTTTTCGCATCTGTCCCTAAGTCAGCACTCCCTTGAACTTGGGCATCATTGGCAACAACACGAAACAATGTAAACATCATGCACAAAAGGCAGACTACGAGAGACAACCGAGTAATCTATTATTACCTGACTTTTTCTTTTTCTGCTTCATTCTTTTAATTTGGTATTCTCCTTCCCCAAATGGAAAAATTAAAGACCGAAAATAACAAATTTAAATTACAGAGAGCAATTAAAAACTAGTTAACGAAAGTTAGCAAAAAGAATCCGCTAGAATGAGCATGAATAGCACAAATTTTGAGGGAGATAGGAAGGAATCATGACATTAGAAGTAGAGTGAGAAGAATTAGAGGCTAACCTTCTCGAATTTCCAAATCCGTCTTGGGCTCCTTTTTCTTCTTCATCGTTGTGGTGAGGGTTGTTTACGAATTGGAGGGTTTCAAAGAGCGATCTCGGTGGAACTGGGAAAATGGGGATTTGGGGAAGAACTTCTGAACTGGGATTTGGAAGAATTGGGGATTTGGAGTAATCTTATATTATGTATATAAATATACAACAACAACAACAACAACAACAACAACAACAAAGCCTTTTTCCCCAACTAGTTGGGGTTGGCTACATAAATCCTGGTTTTCCATTCTGCTCAGTTTGGCGCAATATCTTCTGTAAGGCCACAAGCTATTATATATTTTCTTACCGTTTCCACCCAAGTAAGTTTAGGTCTTTCCCTATCTCTTACTCTACTCTCAATACTTATCAAATCACTCTTTCTAACGGGGGCACTACTAGGTCTACGTGTGGCATGTCTAAACCACCTGAGGTGATTCTCTCTTAATTTATCTTGGATATGAGCTACTTTTACCATGTCTCGTATATACTCGTTTCTAGTTATATCCTTGTCTTGTATATACTCGTTTCTAATTCTATCCTTCATGGTTTTACCATACATCCATCTTAGCATTCTCATCTTCGCTACACTCATTTTTTGGACATGTTGTTTCTTTGTTGTCCAACACTCTGTTCCATACATCATTGATGGTCTAACAGCTGTCCTGTTAAATTTTTCCTTCAACTTCAAAGATTTACGTTTGTCACACAAAACACATTATGTATATAAATATATAAATAAATAAATAAATTATAAAATCTTGTGGATATTCGTATCCGATCCCTTTTTTAGAGCATATCCGGAACTGGATTCGAATCCGATTTTTTTTGGATTTGGATATCCGTATCTGTCCGGATATGGATTTTTCATATCTGTATCCGCAAAAATTCTGGATTCGGATACGGATCGGATCGGATATATCCTTATCCGAGAGCATTCCTAGATATCATTGTTCTTTTTGATTGGGAGGCTTTAGCTCATAATTTAAATATTTATACAGTTTGATGTGGTTATTGTTTATATCACGTGGTCTGATCAGTAACACATTTCATCAGTTTCTCTTATGTTCATCTTGTATGATTATGCATTGTAGTTGTTCTTAGGCTGGCAGTCATGCAAATTTATTGTTAGCAAAGCAATATGTATGCAGAATTCCTATATTTAACTTCTTTCTTATTCATTTGTTTTTGTCTTGCTAGTTGTAAATGTGTTTTATGACTTCATTTTTTGCATTTATTGTTTAAATGAATAGATTGTACCAGAGAAATGCAGATATCAGGTGCTTTCTACTAAGATTGAGATCCGCCTTTTTAAAGCTGATGCTATTGCATGGACATCTTTGGAGTATAATGATAAGAAAACTGTTCCCCATAAGATAGCTGCAACTTCAGGTAGTTTCTTGCACTTAATTGGTCTTATACTTTGTTCAATTTTCTTTTCATACCAATATTGTCAGACTGCTTAGCTGGTCCTTCCTGGTAAACTCTGGAAATCTTAACAGATGCTCTAGTTGTCTAGGTGGTTCTTTGGGTTAGAATTTTGAGTTATGGTTGGTGAGGGACAAGAAAAAGGAAGAGATAAAGAAAAGGCTGAATTACACTATACCCCCATGAGTTTTCATCGAAAATAAAAAAAAATACCCTCAGTTTTTGTTTTGTCACTTTGGCCCGTCGATTTTGGTTTTTGCAACAAATTGTTTCATTATTCTTTTGCTAAGCCTACCAAGATGGTTAGATTTCTGATTGTTCCATTATATTTTCGTACCTGTAGCCCCTCAGCGGAGGCCTTCTTATCCTTCATCCAAGAAAAAGACAGACTGGGATAAGCTAGAAGCACAAGTCAAAAAAGAGGTATCTCCATGGACATAAAGTTGGCTAATAATTCATTGTTTCTTGATTTTTCATCCAATATTAGTATGTTTATTTCTCGAGAGCTTGCTTATACTTATCAGGAGAAGGAAGAGAAACTTGATGGTGATGCAGCTTTGAACAAGTTATTCCGAGAAATCTACAAAGATGCTGATGAGGATACCAGACGTGCAATGAGCAAATCTTTTGTAAGTTTTTACGAACTGCATCCCTGCTTCAAATTTGTAATTGTAGGGTGTCTCTAGCCTCTAGGGACAAACATCTGCTTTGCTTTACAGAGAATGAAGGTGTGAAATATCGCCTCTTTACTAGTTGCTCCAAGTTTTAATTTTGGTCCTATAAAATCTATTTGGTATTGGTGCCTACTCAGAATATCTTGAGTAAGGAACTTACAAGACTCACATACTGTTATTTTTTTTTTTTGAAAATTCAAATCTTGAATGGTATTAGGTTGGAACCCCCCCCCCCCAAAAAAAAAAAAAAAAAAACTAACCCACTTTTCCCAAACTAACCCACTTCCCAAACTAATTCCATGGGTGAACTACTTTAAGACACGTCAACATAGGCCACAGTTGGAGACTGCGGCCTCTTCGATTGTGAGGTCGCAGTCGAGAACTGCGGCCTTTTCACATTTTTTTCGAGACTGCTATTCCCAACTATGGCCTCCGTTCATTAAATATTTTGGGTAGAGAGACTTCGAGACTTAGACAAAAATTGCTAAGTTAAATGTGTTAAACTTAGCATGCAGTAGTCAACTACGGCATAGGTACAACAGAGACTACAATCCCCAACTGCGGCCTCTATTATGTCCCATTAAAAAATAACCCTTAAAGATCTAGGCCTCTTCTCTTTTCCCTTCACTTAATCTCTCCCCAACTCTGAAACCCAAATCTCAAAACTCTAGATCCCAAAATTCTCTGATATTCGGGTTTTTTTTACTCATTTTTTGAATTGTAAACACGGAAATAGTGATATCTGATTCTTAGATATCACTGTTCCCAGCTGAGGCTGCAGTTCCCCACTGCGACTGTGAATGAAAAATTCGAGACATTCGAGACGGAGATTCACAGAGTGCAAAGAGTTGAGCAAGAAAAATGTTTCAAGGGAGGCTGCTGTTGAGAACTGCGGCCTTAGTTATACACAAGCCGTTGTAGCGTGTTACCAACATCGGCCTCTACTGAAACTTATTTTTGAACTGGGACCGCTATCTCATACCGCGTCCTAGATGTAGCCTAGGCCGTAGTGCCCAATAGCAACTGTAAATGAAATATTCGAGGCAGAGAGTCACAGAGAGAAAAGGTTGAGCCAGAAATTGATTAAATAGAGGCGACTGCATCCTAGATTGTATCGAGGCTGTAGTTCGCCTCAATGTAAAAATCTACATGAAAAATTCAAATCTCAAGTATTTCCCTGTTTTATAAACAAAAAAAAGCGACAACGAGCTCAAACATATACATCACACATTCACAAGTGGCTGCCGCTAGCTCACATATAAATGAATAATTTTCAACCCAAAACACAACTCAAACATAATATCCCATGCATCTTCAATCAAACATATAACTAATCTAACCAAAGTAAAATTTACTGAAACTAGAACTGGGCATAAACTAAACACATCAAACTACTCAAACATCAACCATGACTAATCACGAGATGCACCATGTTCTTCAGTCTTCTACACGAACCAAAAAGTTTTAACAAGATCTATCATAATATATACATAAAATAAAATAAAATATATAATACAATCAACTTGGAGTATACAACTTTGTCTTCTTCGTCTTCAGTTTTGGCCTTGACGGAGATAATTGTGTTAACTGGGAAATGGGGATATACTCGTCAATTTCTTGCTCCTGTTCCTGTTCTTGTCGATGTTGCGTCTCTTCTTCTTCTTCTGGTTGTGCACTCACTTCTTCTGGATCCTCTTCCGGCCGTTGCTCCTTTGCTTGTGCTCGCGACCTTGGGGGTTCCTTGACCACCTATTTGTGTTTGCCCGTTTGGTGCGCCGGAGCGGTCAACAGAGCATCTAGTCTAACTCCCTCACCAATTTGTTCAATTTGCGACCTACACGGTTTAAGAATCTCTCGTGCGAAATCCTAGATTGCTTAAGTCACATTTCTCGACAAGGCACAAGTGCATTGCTTTGCGATATCACATGCGTCTTCCGTATGCATCAAATTATAATGTATTATATGTTTAAGTATGATATAATAATTGTGATTCAAATGGCAATTTTTAAAAAGATATATGAAATGAAGAGCCAAATATTATTTCTTACGATGGATTGCGACGTCGACGCTCTCGGTTGATACATGGGCCGTAAGGGGAATACCCGGCTGGTTTCGTGTCTTTCATCGAAACTGCTATTTTGACTCCTGCTTGTATAGGTGGGGAAGGAGCTATATACAATGGTGTCATCCTCCGATACCAAGTCATTTACGCAGAATGTTACCACCTGCTCGAACCGATGCCGATGCTCATTCCAGGCGTCGGCATGGACTTGGTGTAATTTTACCCAATCGTGATCAGGTAACCGACCCATTCTTTTGACACCGTGCAGGGCGGTGTCATACGATCGTCGGAGCGGGATGCTCTGATGGAGTCCGAACTTTCGAAGCACTCAGTCCGCAAAATAGAATTCTACAACACTAAAGTCAATGAGTGGTGATCTAGTCAATTTTAGCTGTGGGTTTGCAATGTAGGCAAGTGGCGTTCTTTCTAGTCACTCGGTCATATAAGGCTTCCATTTGACGAACCCCTCTTGCAATTGATCGAGCTCGTCTCTGTAATGTCAGCACACTGCGTGGATTATCCTTCCACGTGTGTGCTCCCGCCCAGTATACACCAGTGAGAGCCATCATTGATTGTTCCTCTGCGACCTCCATCCACCCATGTGATTGCTTTCTTATTTGGGGCCGACCCGACATGTAAGTGCTCCCAGCTCCACACCTGTAGTATTACCATCGGCCCTGTCATCTGAACAATATTTACGGCCTCACCACACAACCTTTTATACAATGCAGTTAATGCTGCACTCCCCCAATTGTACTGGCCGGCTTTCTTAATGTCGGCAATTAATGGCAAGTATGTTAGCGACACAGTATCATCAGAAGAGTTCTGAAAGATAACACCGCCAAACAGTGTCATTTTGTACGGGATGTGTAGCACTCAACGTGGAACTCCGATGAATTCCCATTCATGAAGCCGTCAAACATTTCCTTCAACCATGAGAGCCTAATTGACCCGCCAACAAAAGTTTTCTTGCCTAGCTCAACACCAATGTAATCTCTGACTAGCTCTTCTCTATCGAAACTCATACTCCTAGTCACGGCTAGGCGGTCAACCCATCAATATGAAGACCGAAGATGACCGCAATATCCTGAAGTGTGACAATCATCTCTCCTACGGGTAGATGGAATGAATGCGTCTCTGGTCGTCATCTCTCGACTCTCGAGAAGAATGTGCACCTTGGATACACCGTCCCACATGCATTGTGATCGGGGTTGATGTTGCATTTTCAGCGATGTCGGGTCTACAGCACCTGGGCATCCACGTACAGCGGAAGACGAAGACGACTGGCCAACGTCGGTAGAAAAGGGATATGGAACCTACACCAGCATGAAAGAATTGTTATTTTAACTACAACATTATTATGTACAAAGTCAAAAATTAAAGAATACATCAATTATTCTTATATGTGTAGGTGCGGTTTCGCAACCTCGGCCACCGTTAGTAGTCTCGTCGTACTACTCGTGGGTCGTCCATTGCGAGTTTATGGTCCCCGACCTCGGTCACTTGTACCGGCCCCTTCATTTGTTTCGTCCTGCATAAATAAATATTTTGTTAAATGCATGAAAAATTACGTATTCTTTAACACCCCAAAACAAATATACTTGTGGCCCGCTAGTACTAGCGAGGGTCCTACGTTACTCCCCGTTTGTGCCACTAGTGCGATGATGACACTGCAAAATTGTATTAAAATTATTAGTCGATTAATGAATAGACAAATAAGATGATATACATTTAAAGATTTAATTACTACCCATTTTGCATTTAGATTTGTGGGTGCAAATAGTTTAATCTGACCAAACTGTAGTAGATGGAATTTACATTGTTTTCAATACATCTAGGAAAGACTTTTATCAAAATTACTACGAGCAAGACATTTCGACATCAACACGTACAAGGTAAGGTAAGATAAGCTATCATTGCATAATATTTTTGGAGATAACATAGTTATATAACCAATTTCGGTATAACTAGAATGCTATCCTTGCATAAATAGACCACCCTATATTATCAATAGAGAGCCTACATTATGATGTCGATTTAGTTGATTTGAATGGTCTCTCATTCCACTATCTTGTATAACCAATCAACAAACACCCAATTCTACATATCAACAAGTGCACACCAAATTCTCAACAAACACCCAATTGTACATATCAAATTAACAACTGCAAACCAAATTCTCAACATGTACAAAACCAAATTATCAAGTGCACTGCACTCACTGGATCTAGATAACAACAAACAACCAATTCTCATCATCCAACAAGTGCAAACAAAAAAGGACATACTCTAAACTTTGGGTGTTGTCGAAGGTGCTGTCGGAGACGATGTCGAGGTGTTGTGCGAAACAATGTTGAGGGTGTTGTCGGATTGAATGTTGGTGGCAAGAGTTGAAGAATTGGGAGGAATTTGGGAATTTGGGAGGTCGCAGGATAAAATGAAGTGGAGAGAGATGTGGAAGTGATTTGTCAGAGTTTGAGGAGAGAGTTGGGAGAGATGAAGTAAATTGGGAAAGAGAGTAGACCCAAATTTTTAAGTGTTATTTTTAATGAGCCATAACAGAGGCTGCAACAGTCAATTGTAGCCTTTGTAGCCTTAGTATAAGAGAGGCCGCAGTTGGGGACTGCGGCCTTTGTTATATCTATTCTCTTGTTGGCTATTGCAGCATAAGTTTAACACATTTTAACACTTCAATTTTTGTCTAAGTCTCGAAGTCGCTCTACCTCCCCAAATTTGAAATGAATTGAGGCTGCAGTCGGGAATAGCGGAAAAAAAGTTTGTGAAGAGGCCGCTGATGTGTCTAAAAGTGGCTCACTCAGGGAAGTAGTTTGGGAAGTGGGTTAGTTGGGAAAATAGTTTGGAAAAAAATTCTTTTAGGTTGTCAGTTTTATCTTGTGTCACTGCAACCCTTACTTCCAGGAAATTCTCTTTTTAGACCTCTTAAGTCTCCTTAGTATTTGGGATGTTTATACCTTTCGCTTACTGGTCTGAATTTATTTGATATAGGTGGAGTCAAATGGCACAGTGTTATCCACAAACTGGAAAGACGTCGGTAAGAAGAAGGTGGAGGGAAGCCCACCTGATGGCATGGAGTTGAAGAAGTGGGAGTATTGATCTCACTGCAAGCTTTAACTGTGGGATTGAAACTTGCGTTCTTTCGAGCTTTTAAGATGGTAAAGCTGGAATTGTGTATTCTCTTTAGTATAATTTATGTAGTCTGGTTTGTCGATGTTACTCTTTTTAAGTTGGGTTTTCCAAGTCCATTACTTCTGTGGTTGGTTTTTTATCATCAAAACATGTAACGCTTAACTTTTGATGATTCTATGCCATAATGATATCTTTTGAATAGAAGTTTCATTAATTCTTTTTCCGGATGATGATTATAATTTGTTATTTGGATGTACAGTTCGAATTGCATGCCCGTGAAACTGTTTTGCTGCATTCCAAAAGTTTTACTTGTTTTTGGGCCTTGCTTAATTTTTGTTCTTCCCCGGTTTGTTGGTGCCTGAGCTAATTGAAACTCACATCCATGTTACTTACGTGGGATAGTTGCGACTGCGTGGATGTCAGTTGCAGCTAAAACAAGTTGCTATTTGTTTGGTTGCCGAGTTTACATGTGTATTAATTTATTTGCAATATTTACTAACACCACTTGAGCATCCTTGCTGCTGCCATCACAACCACCTGTTCTCCCCTTTACCATTGTTATATGTCAGTATGTTTTATGCTGTTCTATTTGATTTGTTTCATTTTTGTTGTAGAGATTTATTATCTAAACTGATAGCTATCGATGATAGTTCAAGAAGTCACTGCTTGTTCTGTTAGTTTAGATTCTTGCTACCCATACTCAAAAGAAAAAGAGATAATAACACAAAACAAAAACACAAATGCAAACAAAAAGTTGGATACCAGAGCCAGAGGGAGCAAGCAGCTGATCTAGGTTTATGAAAACGTGCAATACATGTAACACATGCAAGACCACCATTAGTAAAAGTAACAAATAATGTACCACTGTTAGTGAAAAGAACAAATATTGCATGTAGTAGTTGGACCTGGTGGCCGATTTTGAGTTTGGGTTATGACAGTAAAGCCATTTGTGGCTTTTGATTAATTTTGTCAAGAACGAGCACACCTACATTTTTTAAAATGGAGCATGTTTAGAGAGGACCGGTCACCGGTCATGTTTAGATAGAACCGATTGCTAAAACTAACACTAAAACTAACACGATGAAACCTAGTTAATATTGATCTCTAAATCACATTCAAATGCATACTTCGTATTTCGTCAAGAACAATTAATTACTGACCAGTTGATATGAACACGTTTGTATTAGTTGTTTATCTACATCCTTTTTTCAACAATAGTGAGGTACAAGTAGGGCCGGTCCGGAGATCCGGATTGTCATATCTAAGCCCATGTTTTGTTGCCTCTTAGTAACTCTTTTTTAATAATAACAATACAAAGTTAAAACAAATAAAATATTTTTTTTTATAAGAACATTATTAATAATAACAACTACTTGTCGCCTAAGATGTATGCCCTCTTTTAGGTTGGACTAGACTGATCTAGTGGGCGGTTAAATCTCAATTATGTTATCCTTATATGTTATACATATATAGGGCCTTAAAATTTTTTGTTGTCCCATGAAAGGGGGGTTGCCCAAGCTTGCTGTTGCTGCATATTTTGGTATGGGAGCAAACAGATAGTGAGTTAATAATTGAAGAAAACTACTAAAAAGTCAAACCTGTGACCCTGACCGTTAAAGACTGTTAGAGCTCTTGAGAATGAATCTGGATCGTTGACTGACCACTGTGATTTGAATCCGACGGTTGCTGATGTGGCTGATGGACCGGCAAAAAGCCTGTAATACCGGGGAGTGGCACCGGCGACAGACCTTCCGACGCTCAAGTCAGAACTAGAAAGAGAGAGAGAGTAAGAGAGTGAAAACTGGCAAATTGTTGAATATCTTCTGACTATAGAGGGTGCCTGAGAGACATTTCAAGAGATTGATTTGTGTCCGTTAGATCGATTTAACTACCTTATCTCTTTCATGTCTCTCCCTCTTAAGAGATAAGATATCTTTGTTAGGGGATAAGAGATTTGACTCCTAGCCTGCATGGACTGGGTGTCTCTCCTAGTGGGCCTAGTCAGTCACTTTTTATGGGCTTGGGAGAAACCCATGTCTTGGTGTGGGCACAGACCTGTAAACGAGGCCTGTGATGGCTAATCTGCCTGTGGATGCTTTGAGATTTGTGCAGGAATCATACGGCTCTAATCTGCTGTGATTTTTTACCATCATCATAAGCCCCCCACTCCCAGAAGGCAATTTTCTTGGCTTTCGGGGAGTAATACGTCTTATTTTGGAATCTGGAGTATAATCTTAGCATTCAGAGTGTTCGGAGATACCTAGAACTGATTTGTGGCTTCTAAAGGCAGTGAATATTTTTTCCGGATTTTTCCATAGTTCTTCGAATTTTTCTGAATATCTGGAATTTTTCCCAATTTTAAAATCATTTTTTCGAATTTTATAATTATTAAATTCAATTTTAATTATTTTTTTGGATTTTAAAATTAATTTTCCGAATTAAAATAATTATTTTTGAATTTTTGAATTACTATTTCGAATTAAAAATGAAATTATGGGGTTTATTGTAAAAAATTGACCAGTGTACGGATCTTGACGCGATCTGGATCGCTCATCAGGTGGTGGCTCGTACGTTGGAGAGATCAAACGGCTGTGATTCAAACGTCTGTGATGGAGGGCGACATGGACGAATCAGGGACGTCCATGAGGGGTCGACCATTGAGCTTTCGTGGAGCTATAGGAGCGCTCCGCTGAGCTATGGTCTCGAACTCTTCGCTGAGCTATCGGAGATGTTGTCGAGCTTCGCAGTAGATTTGTGTAAGTCTCTCGTCGACTAGGGGTTTGGGTAAGGCTTAGCGTTTGGAGTCGGAGTGAGGAGAGACCTTTCAGTTGAGTCTCTATGAAGGGCGAATTCGTTTGAAGCGGATTTTTGGCGCCCAAATCCTGGAGAAGAAGAAGGAGAAGAGGACAGCGGAGCGGGTTTCAGGTCTGTGGGCTCAAATCTGACCCATTAATATCCCTTTGTTGATTCCCTTTTGATTTCTCTTACGGGTTTGGGTCGTGGATCCGACCCGATCCGATTTCTTCTCTTCTTTTGAACCGTGAACTCAACTAGTTGGGGATTTTTTGAAGTTTTTTGGATTTGGATTTGCATATATATATATATATATATATATATATATACCCAGTTTTTTACTCCATCACCCTCGATTGGTGGAGCTTGTACATATATAGCTGTCTTAGGAGAGTTGTTACGGACTTACTGTTTGATCCCAGCAAGTTTGTGGAGAAAGCTCTAATACGGAATTGAGCGTGGAATTTGTTGTCTGGTCCCAACAAGATCGTAGAGACAACTCTTTGACTGAGTCGGTGTAGCGACTGCCATTTGATCCCGGCGAGTTTGGAGACAACTGAGATAGAGTTGATGCAAAGATTGCCGTTTGATCCCGGCTAGTTCAGAGACAACTCGTAGGAGGTATTGGTTCAGAAACTGCTGTTTGATCCAGGCGAGTTTGTAGGGAGAGCTATGAGATAAACTTGAGCTTGAACTTGCTGTTTGGACCCCGCAAATTTATAAAGGTTACTCCTTGATCGAGTAGATTTAGAAACTTCCGTTTGATCCTAGCAATTTTAGAGGCAACTTTAAGATAGAGTTGATGTAGAAACTGCCATTTGATCCCGGCAAGTTTAGAGACAACTCTAAGATAGAGTTGACGTAGAGACTGCCGTTTGATCCCAACGAGTTTGAAGAGATAACTCTTTGACTGAGTTGAGGGTTGAACTTACTGTTTGATCCCAGCAAGTTTGTAGAGACAACCCGTAGTGGGGTTGGCGTAGAACTTGCTGTTTGATCCCAGCAAGTTTAGGGAGATAACTCTAAGACAGAGTTGGCGTAGAAACTGCTGTTTGATCCAGGTGAGTTTGGAGAGAACTCTGTGATAGAGTTGTGTGTTGATGTGATAGAGTTGATCCTTGCTGTCATGGTTGAGGTGCCTTCGACTGGGTTCTTTGTAGCTAAATATCAGGGTCTCAAGTCTGTTGTGTATAGCTAACGAACCGCCGACAGTGTATGACGGAGTTTGGCATTGCTCCGTCTTGAATTGAGCTAGTTGTAGGGACAACTTTGAAGGAGAGTTGTTTTCCAAACTTGTTGTATGGGTCCTCTAACAAATTGTGAGAGTCACATCGAGTGGAGAGTTGAACTCTAAGTGTTGCTTTTTACAAGTGTTGCTAGAGTAACTGCGATCAACGATTTTAGACCTCTTAATCTGTCGTTGAGGGGAATTTAACTAGTTGCAGGAACATATCGAATGGTGAGTTGAACTCTGAACGTGTGTAATTGTAGGTTGCAAGAGTAACTCTGAGCCATGGGTATGGATTCCGAACTTGTTAGTTTAAGTATTAACAGGTTGCAGGAGCAGATCGAATGGCGAAGCGCACTCTGAACTTGCTTCTTTGCAAATAGCAAGAGTCTCTATTGAGCCATGGGTATGGACTCCAAACCGGTTGTAGAGGCGCTAACGGATTGCAGGAGCAGATCGTATGGCGAAGTGCACTGTGAACTTTCTTTATTGCAAATTGTTAGAGTCTCTTCGAACCATGGGTATGGACTCCGAATCCGTCTTACGGGAAGACTTGTAATGAGTGTTTGGTGCCGTTTAGCGTATAAGTTTGGCACTCAACTCATTTTATAAGTCTCCTAGGAACTTCGACTTGTTTCAGGAACATATCGATCAGTGAGTTGTGCTCTAAATGTGCGGGATTGTATGTTGCGAGAGTAACCAGGAATCGTGGATCTGGATTCCGAACTTGTTTTGTGGAAAGCTTATAACGAGTGTTTAGCACCGCTATAGGTATGGGTTGGGCATTTTAGCTCATTGTTTGCTTTAATAAATTAACAGGTTGCAGGAGTAGATCGAATGACGAAGCGCACTTTGAACTTGTTTCATTGCAAATTGCTAGAGTAATTTCGAACTATGGGTGTGGACTCCGAACCCGTCTTGTAGGAAGCTTTTAACGAGTTTTTGGTGCCGTTTTTGTGTACAAGTTTGGCACTCAACTCATTGTATGCATCCGTAGAGTTGTACAAGAAATTTGCAAAAATTCGTGGTATATTTTATTGGAAAATAAAACTAAGCGGCTACTCTAGTGGCTGACCGTTATTACAAATTGGGAAAGTTTGCTGGGAAATAGGACTAAGCGGCTGCCCTAGTGGCTGGCCGTTATTACAAATTGAGAATGTTTTCTACTACTATTAAGAGAGGACGTTTGAGACACCCTCGTTCACCTTCAATGTGTTCCACCTTCTAAGTTCTGCTGATATCTCCCTGCCCCCCAGGTCTTCAAGTTGATGAGCCATTGGGCGAACAACTTGGTAGACTTTGCCTGGACTTGCCTGTTTTGGAGAAAACCTCCCATTGTTTTGCATAGAGAAAGAGAAATCTTCTGATTCACCAATGTGTTTAAGCAAGATATTTGTCTACGTTGAATGAGTGGAGTGGCTTCGGGCGAGAGATTCAGGTTTATTACTGTGTCATGATGAGAACTAGTTTGGACCTGGTGAGAGATGATGTGACAGGTTTGGAAGTTCTTGGTAGAGTTGTTTATGGCAGTGGCTTCAAGCTCATTTACAGTCTTGAAATTATTATGACTGCTTTCTGGTGGTAGCTCTATAGCATCAAGGGGGAGAACCGAGCCCCCCATTGTAGTGGTGTAGCATGCTCGTGCTGCATGTTGGCTTCCTACAGCTTGGCCTACTTCAGCTGTTGTTGGGAACTTCATTTTCATGTGAAATGCGGAGACAATTGCATGGAAGGTGGCTAGGCCGGGACGACCGAATATAGCATTGTATGTGGCTTTGACATTGACTACCATAAAGTCTAGTGCTTCCGTTCGTATAGCGGGGTCTTTTCTTACTGTCACATCCAGTGTGACGACTCCTTCTACTTGAACGGGGACACCGGAGAATCTGTGGAGTGTGTAACCAGCTGGCTTAAGTCGGTCTCGAGAGAGCTTAAGAGTATCAAATGTGGCCATGAAGAGGATGTTTACTGAGCTGCCATTGTCCACCAGGACGCGACGTACCTCATGATTTAGCATGCAAAGATTTATGACCAATGCGTCACAATTAGCATTGGTATAAATACCTGAAACCCGAATCTGATCCGGACCCGACATTGGACTGGGACCGACCCGACCTATCCGGGTCCGGGTCCTAAAATGGGACCCGTTGCACTTTCGGGTCCGGATCTGGATACGCTCAAAAGAGACCCGACCCAGACCTGGACCCGGACCCATTAAAAAAACCCAAAAATCAATATAAAAATAAATATTCTATCCTCATCCCTCATCTCCTTCCTCTTCAATTCTAAATCTCCCTCTTCCAAATTCAAAACACATGCCTTTTTCTTCTCGCCTCAATTCTAAATCCTCCACTCGCCGGCTCCGCTTGCCGCTTACACTCCCGCTTCTACCTGAACGGGTAAGAATATTTTAATAGGACCCGGACCCGAAATCGGATAGTGGTCCGGGTCCGGGTCCAGTTTTTGGACCCGTAGGGGACCGGGTCCGAGTCTGGGTAGTGAAGAACCCAACTCGACCCGACCCGATACCAATGCTAGTCACAATGAGGTGTTCGAATGCCTTCTAAGTCCTTGTCAAAGAAAGATATCGGGACCCCGGTGCGTTTGGCAGGTGGAATGTTATCTATGAAGTTGACTTCCTTGACGAAAGCTTTGAGGGAGGAGTTGGAATCTCCCCCCATTGGGCCTCCGTGAATGGAGTGGAGGATGACCATGTGTTGAGAGTGTTGCGGTTCGTATGGCCTTTCTTGACGCTTATTAGCCCCCCCGTGGAGGAGGGTTTTTGGCGTTGTTATCTTTTTGAATGAAGTTGGAGAGAGCCCCTGCGAATCAGGCCTTCCAGTTCTTCTCTAAGGGTTCGACTGTTGTCAGTAGTCTGTCCATGATCTCTGTGAAATGTGCACTACTTACTTTTGTCTCTCGCCTGCTAGATGTTGACATCGTGGGGAGAGGGTGGATTATTCCGTCCTTCTCAACTTCCATGAGAACGGCTGATATGCTTGCATTGAGAGGAGTGAACTTATCGAAATGTGGTGTTAGAGTTGGATGGCATTCACTTGCACCATTTTTCTGAAACTTCCTGAGTTCTTCATCGCTTGTATTCATCCGTTTGTTCCCGAAAGATGAATCATTCTTGCCTTGAGGATAGAGAGCTTCCTCGACGCTGGTATACTTGTCACTCCTTTCCAGGAGCTTAGTGAAACTTTTTGGTGGCTTTTTTGCGAAGGAGGCTTTCAGGTCTTTGTTAGTGACGTTATGGCAGAAAGCTGCAGCCTCTACTGAAGTGTCCAAGGAGGAAATCGACATTGTTTCAGTTGTAAAGAGTTTGACAAAGTCGTTCAGAGGTTCCCCATCTCTTTGTTTCAGTTCTAACAGGAAGATACTGGTCTTTTCAGCTCTCCGGTTAGTAACGAAATGTGCAATAAAGAGTTCTTCGAGCTGATCGAAGAAAAATATGGATTCGGAAGTCAGACGTGAATAGAATTCTCTTGTTGCTCCTTTCAGTGTTGCGGGAAATGTCCGACACATGAGTGCGTCGGTGGCGTGATGGACCATCATGAGTGTTTTAAAGCTCTCGATATGGTCTGTCGGGTCTGATTCACCGTTGTAGGATTCGAATTGAGGAGCCTTGAAGCCCCTTGGGATGAGTGCATCGAGAATGGTTTTGCTGAAGGGAGGTTAACTAGGGTGGTAGGCCCTGCTGGAGTAGTTTCTCTCATTCTTCATCTGTTCTAGGCGATCTTCTATTTCTAGGATACGGCGAAGGACTTGTTCGTCCTTCCCCCAAGATCCAGTTGAGTCGGCGGATCCTTCGTTAAGAGGGAGGCCTAGATTTTGACTCCCTTGGAGAGCATGGAGGATGTCAAGCTTGAATTGATCCAATTTAGCCCTTGTGACTCGGGCGTTTTACCCTCTGTTCTGCACAGGAAGCCTTTGATTCTCATGAGTTGGGCTCCTCATTGTTGGATGCCCCCTGTGAGAGGAGAATTGCCTTGATCTTTGTATAGAAAGATGAGTTCTCTGGTTCGCTTGATGTCCTGAACAGGAGGCCTCAGATTGGGCGCGCCTCTCGTCCAACCTAATTCGCAGGTCGGTTTCTTGTTGCCTGTTACTGATGATTTGGCAGAGATATCTAGACCCCCGTAGGCCTCGTGAGGCCATCGAATTAGTTGAAGCATTATAGACTGAGATGCAGTCGTACTCAGGATGTTGTTCATGTTGGGAGCCCCCCGGTGCCTCTCTGTTGGAAGGAGCGTGATTAGGCTGTCGGGGTGACTGTTGGGGAGGAATCTGATCTTCTATAGGAGGAGCTGGTTGACGAAGAGAGGTAGTGCGACGGCTGGAGGCCACCCCTTTACCTCTTAGTCTTGGTGGCATGATGACAAGCCTGACTTGTGTATTATTTTTCACAGACGGCGCCAATCTGTTGTTGCTTATTTCGGTGTGGGAGCAAACAGGTAGTGAGTTAATAATTGAAGGAAATTACTAAAAGTCAAACTTGTGATCTTGACCGTTAAAGACGGTTATAGATCCTGAGAATGAATCTGGATCGTTGATTGACCACCGTGATCTGAATTCGATGGTTGTTGATGCGGCCGATGGACCTGCAAAAAGCCTGAAACACCGGGCGACAGACCCTTCGACGCTCAAGTTAGAACCAGAAAAAGAGAGAGAGAGAGAGAGAGTAAGAGAGTGAAAACTGGCAAGTTGTTGATTACCTTCTGACTGTAGAGGGGAGGGGTATTTATAGGCATGAAAGACATTTCAAGAGATTGATTTGTGTCCGTTGGATCGATTTAACTACCTTATCTCTTTCATGTCTTCTCCCCTCAAGAGATAAGATATCCTTGTTAGGAGATAAGAGATTTGACTCATAGCCTGCATGAGCTGGGTGTCTCTCCTAGTGGGCCTAGTCTGTCACTTTTTATGGGCTTGGAGAAGCCCATGTCTTGGAGTGGGCCAGATCTGTAAAAGAGGCATGTGATGGCTAATCTGCGTGTGGATGATTTGAGATCTGTGCAGGAATCGTACGGCTCTTATCTGCTGCGATTTTTACCATCATCACTTGCTGACTTGTTGGGCTTTACCATGTGTACAAGTGATAGGAGATAGTAAAAAAGTACATTACAATTAACCTTTCTCGTAGATAAGTCTGTAAACTTTAGACTAAGAGGGGAAATTTTTTCTCCCATCAAGAAATGAAGGATATGCACCTGGCATATTTCACACTAATCATTGTACCAAATGCTACCTAAGAACACGCACCTAATCTTTTTTGTTTTTGTTTTGATAAACGAAAGACGCTAAAGTCACCGCTCTAGCAAGGATTTTTTTTATATGCCACTTTTAAAAACCATTTACAGAAAAAATGTCCGTTGCCATAATATTATGCTCGTGGACTCAATAACTAAACTTTCCGTTCCCCACGGCGAGTTTAGTTGTTTCATGCTCGCCGTTGGAATACGTCGAGTGTAGTTTTTTTGTTTTTTTTGTTTTTTTTATTTTTTTTTATTTTTTTGTTTTTTTTTGTTTTTGTTTTTGTTTTGTTTTTGTTTTTTTTTTTTTTTTGAGAAACTCGTCGTTCCCAACGGTGAGTTTAGTTTAAAATTTTCAATGAAGCATCGTCCTTTTCAACAGCAATGACATTTATACTAGACTCGTTGTTGGGAACAACGAGTTTAGTTCAAAATTTTCAAAGAATACTCGTCGTTTCCAATGGCGATGACATTTATACTAGACTCGTTGTTGGGAACGACGAGTTTAGTTCAAAAGAAATTTCTATGAAGTTTTTTTTTTTGAAAAATCACTAAGTCCAAGAAAGTGTTTCACTTTTTGTGAAATTTCCTACATCCTTGTCGTTCTCAACATCGAGTATAGTCTAAAGAACTTCGCCGTTGAGAACGACGAGTATTGTTTAATAATTTTGAACTAAACTTGCTGTTCCCAACACCGAATAATATAAAGAACTGCGCTATTGGGAACAACAAGTTTTTTTTGGAAATTTTGAACTGAACTCGCTGTTGGGAACATCGTGTTTCTCAAAAAATTAGCACTAAACTCGCCGTGTCCCAACAGTGAGTTTAGTTGTTGAGTCCACGAGCACAACTACTTTGACATCTGTCGTCTTTCTGTAAATAGTTTTAAAAAATGGCATATAAAAAAAAATTCCTCTTACCGCAGTCGGCTACAACAATAGAAACATGCTCAGATCCGGTGTCCCTTCTCTTTTTCTCCTCCCCTTCCCTTCATTAAAGATACTCCTCTCTTCAAGCTCTCCATACCCTTTTCTTCTCAGAGCCTCTCGCCTCATCCCCCGCTCCGACCCCTTTCGCTTCCTCGCTGTTCCTTCCCGCCTGTGGCGTCAGCTGTGGAAGCTCCGACTTCTTCTCCAGCGCCTGTTCAGCGGCTCTCGTCATCTGAGCTGTCTCATTCGGCTGTAAGGAGGTCTCCCTTCTCTCACGACGCGCGTCAGATCGGCATGTCATCCGCCCCCCTTCTTCGTTTGCCCCGGAGGTTTGGTCTTGAGAGGCTGAGGTCCCTGTCCCTGTTTTCCCTAGTGCTCCAATCACTGTAAGTTCGTTTTTAGATTTATTTTGTTGAGTCAGCATTGGTGATTCTGGTTTGGTAACATTGTTGGTGGAGCTGTTTCTTAAGAGGCCTGTTTGGCCTTTGCGGTGGTTTTGCTTTGGGTCTTTTACGACCACTGTATTTCCCACCGCCGAGGTTCTCCTTTCCCATCCAGTTTGGGATTTTCCGTGTGCTATCTTTTTTCGTTCTCCTCTGTCCCCCTCTTTGGTGAGGTTACTGGATTTCACTATTCTCCATTTTTTCGTCTTTCCCAGTCGTCCTCCCCTTCGGTGGGGTGCTTGCTACCCACCGCCTCCGTTCCACCATCATTTGTGCTCCGCCCCTTCCTCCACATCGCCAGGGTAGGTACTCTCCATTATTGGGTTTGTTCCCTGCGTGGCTGACCTGTTTGAGCCCATGGACCTTTCCTGGGTAGAGGTAGTTAAAAAAAAATTATTTTTAAAAAAATAATAATAATATTGGCCCATTGCTTCCCCTTACTGGGCCGGTCGCATCTGGGCCCCTGAAGCCCAGTATCGAGAAGCTTCCGAGGGTCTCTAATTCCCTCTTCTCCCGCCACTATCCTTCACCTAACTCCTCATCTTCTTTCTCCTCTCCCTCTCAATCTCTCTGTTCTCCTCTTCGATGTTATCAGTGTCTTCAGCTTGGGCATGTTAAGAAATACTGCTCTTTCAAGATGAAATGCTTATTTTGCTCTAAATCTGGTCATGGACGTTCGCGCTGCTTCGCTCTTCAGAAGTTATTGGGTCTCACTGTGGGAGCCCCCATATCAGAGCAGGTTCTGGCAGCTCTCGATTTCCCTTCCCTGCAGCGTAAGCTAGCAGAAGATCAGGCCCTCAAAACTAAGAAGAAGAAGGTGTCGTCCAGGTCTCCATTACTCCCAATGCCTCCGATTGCTAGCCGTCTCTCTGATAGCACTCCACCCATTCTCTCGCTTCGTCTGAGGCCCTGGTTCTCCCCCCCAAACTAGTCATCACCCATATTTTCCTTCCGCACTTGGATTTGACAGATAGGCTCAAATTTTTTGATACCTATGGAGCAATATCCTTCAGTGGAGGTACTATCCCCTTGTTCACTCTAAATTATTTCCTATGTATCTCCTGCAATGTTAAAGAGTGGGATTGGATCCTCAGTACTTGCTCTAATGGCGACGTGGTTATCCACTGCTCCTTACCCAAAGTTCTAGAAGAACTGATCGATAACTCCTCCTTCGCGATTGGAGGTATCTCCTGACCATCCGAAAATGGGTTCAGTTTACCCCTCCGACGCAAGTTGTTGGCTCCTTTACCACCAAGATTATGCTGCTTGGTCTTCCTCCTTTTTTGTTCTTCCTTGCGTCTGGTGGGTGAAATGTCCAAATGTATCGGAGAGGTCATTAGCATACCGTCGTCGGCTAAGTTAGCTTCGGGGTGTCTTCAAGTGGAGGCTCTTTTTAGAGTCCCTTTGCGGAAAGATCGCATCGAGGTATACTCGCTGAAAGACGATTTTAACTCCTTCACGGTTTCCGTCCTATATCATGACTTGGTTCACCCTAGTGGTCCTTCTCCATTGCCCTCCATTAGTACTCCGAAGCCTGCCCCCAAGCTATCCACAACCCCTGCTCCCTTCCACCCTGGTTCTTCCTTGTCCTCCAAAACGGGGTGGAAAGGGTCTCAAAAGCTCTCTTCAAGGAAGAAGTTCCCTCCCTCTACCAAGCAGTTTGTCTCTCCTAGAAGCAACAAGATTTCTCCCTCCAAAGCGCCGAACCTCGTTTGGATCAACCCCGATATTGTTTCTCAACATGCTGGGAAGATGCCGACTACTCTCACTTCCTCCTCTACTTCCCTCCCTCCGCTTCCTCCGACCTCCACTACTACAAAGTTTGCTCCCTTGGAGATCCCCACCCTAGCCCTCTATCCCTCTTCCCCACCTCCCGCGACCAAGCCTCAGTCTTCCGCCTCTCAGTGGCCCTCTTGGGAAGCCAACCCTCATTATGCCTCCGACTGGAAGAATTTTCAAAGGCAAGCGCACTTTCCCTGCATCAATGCGTCCACTCCGTCTCTTCCTCCCATCAAGGTCAGAAAGCCATTCTCATCTAAAGAAGACGGCTGGATTGATCAAGACAATTTGCTTGATGAAGAGGAAACGGAGCTTAAGCATGAGCTATCTCTAAAACAGGTATCACCAGCTTGTTTTTCTTTTAATTTCAGTCGGTGTGTTTTTATTGTTTCTAATTGGCGCTTGGAGTTTACTTGGTGTGTTTCTGAATTCTCTTTACCTCCTCTCCGGTCACTTCTATTTCCTTTTGTCGACCCTTCGATCCCCGGTAGGTTATCCCTCAATCTGAAGGCAGCGATGGAGGCCAAGCTGGGTGGTTCTACACCCAGTGGCTGCTCTACAGCTGCTCGGATTCAGGCTGATAAGTCTATACCTTCACCCGATACCTCCCCTCATTCTCTTTCTTTTCCTTCTACTTTCTCTCCTATCGATAGCCCTCTTTATTGGGTTTCAGTTGAGGTATCAGGAGGCTCCGACTTTAACCACTCACCGTGCGGTAAGCCCCCACTCCGTTTTATCCGATCTAGCGCCCGGATTATGACTAAAAAAAGGCAATAGCCCTTTCTACTAACTCTCCTGGTACCCCCCCGTTACCTTTTGTCCCTCCAGATGCCGAACCAACTCTCTCCCTACCTCAGCAGGAACAAGAATTCCTGGGTTCTATTTTCCATCCCCAATTCGACTGGTTTTCTGATCAACAAATGGCTAACAACGCTCAAAATATGAGTTTTATCATCGTTTCGGACAAACCCTCTTTGTTCTCCTTTATCAGGCAGAGAGAACGTATCAGAGTTCGGGAGCATCTGTTGTTTGATGATTAGTCTTTCTTGGAACATTCGGGGTCTCAATTGTCTCGTTAAACAAAGGGCCATTTTCCAAATAATTAACTCTTCCCGTTATGATCTTATCTCTATCCAAGAATCGAAGATCGATTCCCCCTCCCCATCTATCCTTCGCACCATCGGCGGATCCATTATCTCCAAATGGATCTCGCTTGATGTGAGAGGTTCTAGGGGAGGTATCCTCTTCGGTTTCAAAGAGTCGGTTTTTTCTCTTATCTCGGTTCGAAGACTTAAGTTCTTCCTCATCGTCCAACTGCACTGGTTGACTCTCAACTGCCCACTCACGGTGATTTCGGTGTATGGGTCCTTCACTTCAGATGGTCGCCCTACTTTTTGGAACGAACTCCAATCGCTTCACCAACTCACCATCGGTCTCTGTGTCCTCTGTGGGGACTTTAATATCACCAGATTCTCCTCTGAAAGGTCCACTCCATCCTCCTCTGTTTTTCAATTCGCATCTTTCAACGATTGCATTCGAGCACTATAGTTGACTGATATCCCTCTTAATGGTAGAGTGTTTACCTGGTCCAACCAGCGTCAATCTCCGACGATGGCCATACTTGACCGGTTTCTGGTTTCTCGGTCCTGGATTAACCAGTTTCAAAACACGTTCTCCAAAGCTTTACCCAACCCCTCATCCGACCACGTTCCCATCGTTCTTTTTTCTAACTTCACTTTTACTCATCATCATAAATTCCGTTTTGAAAAATTCTGGTTACAAGACCAATTATTCATCAATGTTATTATCGAATGCTTATCCGCTATTACCGGATCTTCTGGGCTGGGTAGCATCCTCCTCAAACTTCATGCGATCAAATTCGGTTGTAAGATTTGGCGCTACGACAGACAGTATAACACCAATTTCCTTAAGAACTACCTGCTGGCTTCCATCGAATCCTTCATAAGATGGAGGAGCTGGGTCCTCTTTCCGACTCAGCTCGTGCCGAAAGGCTTTCCTGTAACCGAGATTACACCAACATCCTTTATCAGGACCACATAAAATGGGCTCAAAGAGCCAGAGTG
Organism: Hemerocallis citrina; assembly: GCA_017893485.1. NCBI lineage: Eukaryota > Viridiplantae > Streptophyta > Magnoliopsida > Asparagales > Asphodelaceae > Hemerocallis > Hemerocallis citrina. The sequence continues at coordinate 203,247,074 of CM030368.1, read as the reverse complement.
AGATGGTTAAAGGAAGGTGACGACAGTACTGCTTTCTTTCATAACTTTGCATCCCACAGGCAACGTTGTAACCATATTTCATCGATCACAGACAACAGTGTCGACCTTCATTCTGATGGGGAGATACATTGGACCTTTCTCTCCTTCTATAAAAACCTGATTGGTTCTTACAAACAGCGTTCCATTAGCCTAGATTGGCACCATCTTTACAGTCCTCCGTCTCAAGATCTCTCATCTCTTGAAGCCCCCTTCTCATTGGAGGAGATTAGAGAGGCGGTTTTTCGCTTTAAATAGTGATTCAGCACCAGGACCGGATGGATTCCCCGCTTTCTTCTTCCAAAAGTTCTGGCACTGCCTTAAAGATGATCTCTTTCGGATGTTCTTGGAACTTCATCAAGGCGCATTTTCGTTTGATCGCATCAATTTTGCGCACATCGTGCTTATCCCTAAAATGTTGGGAGCGCACACGGTGTCCAACTTTAGGCCGATTAGCCTCATCAATACCACTTTCAAAATCATCATGAAAGTTCTTTCCGCAAGGCTAAGCGCGGTGCTTTCTCCCCTTATTGACTCTGCCCAATCGGGATTTATCAAGGATCGTTTTATCCTTGATAGTATGGCTTCGGCCCAAGAAATAATATCGCACTGTCACAAGTCTAATTCTGAATGTATTCTTCTCAAACTAGATTTCCAAAAAGCTTACGACAACGTCAGTTGGGATTTCCTGTTTGACATTCTTATTAATAGGGGTTTTGGTCCCAAATGGTACGCCTGGATTAAATCCAGTCTCTTCTCTGGCACTTCTTCCATTGTCATTAATGGTTCCGAAGGTCACAAATTTAAAATCAAATGTGGCCTTCGCCAGGGTGATCCGCTCTCGTCTCTCTTGTTCTCCCTTGTTACTGACGTCTTTAGTAAGCTTCTTAGCAAAGCTCGGGAAGCCCAGGCCATTGAAGCGCTAGGTGACTCGGGCCTCTTTCCTGGTGTTCTGAACCTGCAGTACGCAGACGACACTATTATTTTTGCTAAACCAAACCCCTACTCTCTCCGTAACCTGAAACTTCTTCTCTACTGTTTTGAACTTACCTCGGGTCTTTCGATCAATTTTCAAAATCTTCTGTTCTCTGGCTGGGAGGTTCTCCCAATCGCCAGATCGAGATATCCAACTTCTTTAACTGCCCTATTGCTTCTTTCCCCATCACGTATTTGGGTATTCCCCTGAGATGGGAAAAATTGCACAGATCAGATTGGTTGCCCATGGTGGATAAGGTGGAATCCAGGCTTAATGTTTGGAAGGGGAAGCTCCTCTCCTGAGGAGGTAGATTGATCCTCCTGAACTCGGTCCTTTCGTCTATCCCTCTTTATATGATGTCTTTCTATTATGTCCCTTCTTGGGTCATTAAAAGAATAGATCAAATTAGGAGTAATTTCTTCTGGTCAGGCTCGTCTAATCACAAGACAGGTTCTCACCTATCCAACTGGAAACTGGTCTGTTCCCCCAAAGAGGCAGGGGGCTTAGGGGTGTTGAACCTCAGAAACCATAACATAGCTTTGTTGGGTAAATGGCTTTGGAGGTTCTTTAAATTCGACCATTTACCCTGGATCCAAAGTATCAAGGCCGACAGATTTTCTAATCGCAGGTGGTGGGCTTTTCCTCACGGTATCCATCGCAACGCCTCCCCTTTCTGGAAGGGAGTTTGGAAAGCGTCCGCCGCTTTCCAATGTGGCATCAAACATGACTGTTTTGATGGATCCATGACTTTCTTCTGGTCTGACCTGTGGATTGGTAATTCCAAATTCGCCTAAGCTTTCTCTGCTCTCTTTCGAATGGCATCCAATCCTTTTGCCATGGTAGCAGAATCTTTTACTCTCATTAATTCGCAAAGGCATTGGTTAATCCCATTCACTGTCAATCTCCCGACTCATTTAACGTCTGATCTTAGTGTCCTCCTAACCTCCCTTAACGATCAGGAGTGGCATCCAAAAGAAGATATCTCTTGGCGTTGGAGCTCGGCGGATATTTACTCGGTTAAAATTTTTTATCACTTTCTTAACTATAGAGGTACTCTCTCCCCGTTCGCCAAATTCATTTGGCAATCCTGCGCTCCCCTTAAAGTGAAAATTGTCACCTGGCTTGCCCTCAACAATAGACTGCTTACTGCCGAAATCCTCAACAAGAGGAACTTAGCGTGGGGGCAATTGTGTCCTCTCTGCTCCTTTTATTTTGAAGAAGCAGATCACCTGTTTGTGAGCTGTGACTTCACGCGTTCGCTATGGAAAATTAGTTCTCTTGCATGGGAACTCCCCTCTATCCCTCCCAACTTACTCTCTTGTTGGTCTATTCTTCCCCAGAACAAAAAATACCGCAAATCTTGGTTTCTTTCAGTTCAAATTATTATCTGGATCATATGGTTGGAAAGAAATAAGAGGTTATTTAGTAATCGTGCTTCCTCTATTCAAATCATTATAGAAGAGTTTTTATTTCTTTTCAATTTCTGGTCCTCTTCGTTAAAAAGTGAAGCTAGAGAGGCTCTTTTCGGTCGAAGACTTAATGAAGCCTTTTTATGCCTTCGTACGCTTAATGCCTTTTAAGTTGCTTTTATTCTGAGCTGCTATGATTGTTTTTCCTTTAGTAATGCTTTTAGTGTTTACTCCTCTTATTCCTCGCAGGTTTGAGGTTGCCTGGTATTGCTTTTGGTTGAGGGAGGCGGTGATACTTTCTTTTGGTTGGTTTTGTTTGCTCCGCTCTAGTAGAGCAGAGGATGTTCTTAATCTTGCCCTCTCTGTTTCTTTGAACCATATGCGGTTCTCTTACCTTGTATGGTGATGGCTTTCTTTTTTTTGGATGTGTTTGTTTTATATGGATGTTGTTCTTTCTGGATGTTGTGGCATTATCCCTTTCAATGTCTTCTGTGACTGATTGATTCATTTTGTTTGTCTGGGTGCATTTGTGTGTTTTGTTGGAGCGGCATTCCTTTGGGAGAGTGGTTTTGAGGTTCTGGCCTTTCTTCTCCCTGTAGGCAGATCCGGCCTTGTGCGTTTTTAGCTCAGAGTTCATATCATCTGAGCGACGCGTGGGAGGAATGTACCGCCCTATTTTAGTTTGACTCTTTGCTGGTTACCTATCAAGTTTGAGTTAGTAGCTACATGTAAATGAGTATCTTGTTCTTTTTGTGCCTTCCTGCTTTAAGTGTTTGTGTTCCATTGCTGAGGAACGAGTACAGTCGATGGTTTTGTTGTTTAGACTGTGACGGATTCGGTCATGGTGGTCTATTCTGAGATAGGACTTCAGTCTCCCCTCTCGTGTTGAGTCTATTCGTCCAGGGCTATTGAGGAGTTCATGGTTTTTTTCCGAAACACTCATCGTCGCGCTGTTGCTGCTTGCTGGGTGTTCCCATTTCTGCGATCTCCCTTCGCAGCCGAGATTGCGAGTTGCACCCTGCAAGTCATCCCTTTGGCTAGGGATCGAGCGGCTTTGTGTGCTTCTTGCGGTGAAGTCCCGTCTGTTGGGCCATCTCGACGTCTCTGTTTTTATCGTTCGTCTGGTTCTTTGTTTTATGTCTTATGTGTATTTGGTCTTGCATTGTACCTCCAGTGTTTTGCTAGCTCCTTTTTTCCTGCTAGTTTTGGTTTTACGGCTTGTAAAACTCCGATTGTAAGACTTTTTGATTAATGTTATTGGTTTGTTCGGCTGGAGTCGCAAGACTCTATCCGGTTCATAAAAAAAAACAATAGAAACATGCATCTAATCATTTTCCCCCATTTACTTGAAGAAAATCATATTCCAGAAGATTGCTAGTATTTAACAGTCCAATAAGCCGAAACGAAGGCCCATAGGGCCATAACGTCGGAACGCCCCTATAAATTTTTTAACAACCTCCTTAAATAACTTCAATTTATAGATGACACCAACTAATTATCTGAATGAATTAAGCAATTTCCCCCCTATTTATTAATTATCAATTTCTAATCTCAAATCTTTAATATTATAATGAGAGAATGTCTAAGGTAGTGTTCTTTTTCTCCTCTTATAAAAGATTTACCTCTTGTAAGAGGTGGTCCCCTCTTACAAGAGTTTTTTTAGTGTTCTTTTTTTACCTCTTATAAGACATTTTTCTCAAAATATCTTATAAGCCTAAAAGACTTCTAGTAGCCTCTTTCAAATTCTTATAAGACTTCTATCACTTAAAAAGTCTATATTACCCCCAAAGTCTATATTATAATTGTTACTAATTAAACTAGTTTATATATTAGTCTATAGTAGCCCGGAATATGTTATCCTAGAAAAAGTGTAATCATATACGTAGTTGACTGTAATATGCTATCTTAGAAAAAGTGTAGGAATTCATTCTTCACAATCTCGAACCATTATGTTAGGGATGCTGTCGAAACACTAATTTATTTAAAGATATATATATTTACGTCCAGTAAGTACATTACTTGAGTTGTGGCTAGTTGATTTGTCCTGTTATGATGCCACCATGTTCAAATCCTGTAGCCGGTCAGGTTTTTTTATTTTTTATTTTATTTATTTATTTATTTATTTATTTATTTATTAATTTTTATTTATTTACAGCTAAGGGAGAATTTATATTAGCCCATTGACCATAAATTTTTTTAATCCAACTTCTTTGAAACAAATTATTATTATTTATATTTATACATACTAATTTTCATACTAATTAAAAGTCAATAGTAGCCCGGAATTATAATTGATGATTTACACTGATTTGTGAATTTAACTTGCCATTAAACTAGTTTATATATTAGTAATTTGAACTTATCTTTTCTTGTCCTTCATCTCACTATTTTTATACTTTGGGGTAATATAGACTTTGGGGTAATATAGGCTCCTGTAAGAGGTGAAAAAAGAACAGAAATCTCTTATAAGAGGTTCTTATAAGAGCATCCACAATGGTTTGCTAAATTTCTCATTTTGCCATTTTTTTAGAAAACGAGCGCTGCAATGGTTTGCTAAATTTCTCATATTTGCCATTTTTTAGCAAACGTCTCAATTATGTTTCTCAAATATGAGAAACGATTTGAGAATTCTCAAATTATAGAGGACAGGGAATGATTCCCCGTCTCACAAATTTTAATATAGTTTATTGTATACAGACGAGGAATGATATCCCGTCTGTAATATTTTATTATTTTTTTTTATAGAAAAGGGTCAGACGGGGAATGATATCCCGTCTGTAATATTTTATTATTTTTTTTTAGAAAAGGGTCAGACGGGGAATGATATCCCGTCTGTGCTGTTTGTAATTTTTTTTTTTTTTTAAAGGAACGTCCCTGATTGGTCCGAAAAAAAAAATAAAAAATGAAAAGGGTCAGACGGGGAATGATTCCCCGTCTGTGCCCATGAAGTCAAATAGTCAACTGGTGGATGCTCTTAATTAGGTGGGTTAGGTATAATAATTAGGTTTAGTTATTTGTTTAATTAAGTTTAGTTATTATTATATTATTTAATTTAGTTAATTAATTAGGTTTAATAGTTAATAAGTAGTTAATAAGTAATTATTTTCTAAAAGTTGACAAACGGTACATCATATACCGTCTCACGCTTTTTTTAAAATAAAAAAAGAGATCCCGTCTCTCGTGTAAATGAGAAAGATATAGCAAATGACCACTGCACGATCGCTCCCTATTTGCTATTACTGTAGATGCCATATTATAGAAATTGAGAAACACCACTGTGGATGCTTTAAGAGGTTATTTTTATATAAAAAGAACACCTCCAAAAGAGGCTCTTACAAAAGGCTTTTACTGTAAATCTCTTATAAGAGGTAACCTCTTATAAAAGGAAAAAAAAGAATAGTACCTAAAGTGTCATTTATAAATCTATCAATATATGCACAACAGACGTACATAATTAATATAAAAGAGGCTTTTTAAACCCTATATCATATCTGAAATTTCAATTTTAAAAAACTAAATTTATTAAAACGCACGTGTAAATTACTAGTCCACTCTTATTGACGCGTCCTGTTGTCAACTTCTCCTCTTCTTCTTTTCCTCCTCTCAAAAATCCTCAAATCCTCCAAACCCTAACCCTAAATCACCCAAATACCACCATGCTCCTCTCCCCCGGCCACTCTCCCCGCCACCTCTCCACCCCCAATTCCAATTCCAATTCCAATCCCAATCCCAATCCCACCCCCATTTCAAACTCTAACCCTAATTCGAGAAAGCGAGGTCCTTCCGTTCTCGACGAGGACAGCTACGTTGCGGCGATCGAGCAGATCATCGAGCGCGACTTCTTCCCCGACCTCCCTAAACTCCGCGACCGCCTCGACTGGCTCGAGGCCCTCCGCTCCCACGACCCCGTCGTCATCCGCGACGCCCAGCTCCAAATCCTCGACCGCCGCCGCCAGCGCCACAAATCCCTAACCCTAACCACCCCTTCATCCCGAAGATCTCATCTTGGCGGCGGCTTCTCCTCCACCCCTTTCGGTTCCGAACCCACCCCATCGCAAAACCCAATTCTATTGCCAACAGCCGCCGCCGATGACGTCAGCGGCGTCGACACCAATTGTAATTTGGACGACTTTTTTCGGCGGTATACCTCCGAGGATAACGAGAGTTTCAATAAGATTTTGGAGAAGGTGAATCAGAAAAGAAAGGAGCGGTTTTCACATTTGTTGGAAGGGGAAAAGGATCAAACTTTAGCTATCGAAGGTTCTTCGGAGAGGGATAGGATTACGGATGGATACGGGACCTCGGGTCAGCCAGTGAGTACGTTGGATGGATTTAAGTTTACGGCAAAGAATTTGTTGATGTATAATCCGTCGGATAAGGGGGAGGTTCCGTTGACGGAGGAGGAGAGGGCGGTGAGGTTGAAGGGGCTTACCAAGGAGATTAGTAAGGCGAATACGAGGCTTCATGGGAAGGATGTTGGGGAAGGGGTGAAGGAGGACGAGGGTGTGGAGATTCTTTATAATATGGTGCAGGGGACTACGCCGGCTGGTGCAGCGTGGCCATTTGCGGATAGGGATGCGGAGAAGGGGAGGAAGTATGATTTGGAGGATCTGAAGAGGACTCCGAATCCATTTTTCGTGGAGTCGGGTAAGAAGGCGGAGAACGGGTATAGTTTTGTTAGTACGCCGTCGCCGGCTCCGGGGGTGGACGAGTCGCCATTTATGACGTGGGGGGAGATTGAGGGGACGCCGTTGAGGTTGGATTTGGAGGAGAGTCCGGTTGGTGTGGGTGGGAGTAGTGAAGGGCCGCATTTTAGGATTCCGTTGCCTCCGACGAGAGATGTCAAGGCACATTCTTTGTCTAGAGAGGCGGCAAGAAAGTTGAGGAAGAGGTCACAGATGTTTAGGAAGCCGCCGTTGCCATTGCCATCTCCAGCTAGAGGTGGTAGTGCTAGCCCGAGTGTGAGGACTCTTTCTCCGGCTGCGCAGAAGTTTGTGAGGAATGCGATTGCGAAGTCATCGAGGACGGTGGATGAGACTCTTCGGGCGAGTTATAGAGGTTCGAGTCCGGTGGTTGAGACACCAAAGGAGAAGATGACGAGGTTTTCGAGGGATGGGAGTCTTGGATCGAGGTCTCCTTCCGCAAGGCCTGGAAAGTCCTCTTCTCCATGGTGATGTATGCTCCTGTTCTTGTTTGTCTCCTTTGTTTTAGGTTTGGCTTTACATGACTTAGTAGTAATCTTGTGTATGGATGAGTGAGAATGTTATATAAATGAAAGATATTATCTCAGTTGGTCGCAAGTTTTGTGGCTAGGGGGCATTCTTTAGCTATTATTTCTGTCAATTTATGTCCGTGTGGATCTTTATGGGGAGAATAATGAAATCTTACACTTTGGGGAGTTGCATTTTTTGAACGTGGGACAATTGGAGAACAAAAATTCTATTATGTAAATGATTCAGCTCGCTTCTCCAACTCCAACAAATTGAATTTTTGTATAATCACAGTCGAATCCTATCCCTTATCAAACCTAAAAAATTGTGCAATATTGTATATATGTTATTAGATAAATTTTTAAAATTTTGTTTTGCTATTTTCCAATTTTTGAAAATTCTTGCTCAGGGTTATACTGGTACTAATTTTTAGAATCAACCTCATTTCATAAATTCCAAAAAGTTTTAAGCATAGTCTATGAAGTCTTCTTGTTACAACTGGTGTTTATGATCCTATTATGAGTTCATGTTTCTGTTCTTTTCCTCTTTTATAAGGCTTTGTTTTAATTAATAAAGTTTTTTAGCTACCTTTTTAGTCAAGCAATGAGTACATAATTAATAGAATTGTCTAATCCCTTCACTTTTGCTCTAAGGTTAATTCCTGATGTCCAATTATGGAGTGTGTTACTTACATAGCAATTGACAAAACAAAAATTGAAATTCTGAAATATATAACAATAAAAGTGAGATAACATGATCATGTTTACTATCAATTTGAGTTTTGGAGCAAGGCTAAAGCCTTGCAGAAAGCTAAAGCTAGAGTGGGGAACCAAAAGTGGGTGTTTAGCGGGCTTTTAAAATGCATTGCAGTATTTTTGAATACATGTCTACTGAATGTTAGTATGATTTGAATGATTCAGAGGATGTATATTGCACACTGAAATATGTGGGTATAGGTGCTATACACCTTTTTTCTTATAAATTCTTAATTGTAATTTTAATTAACCTGAAATTAACTCTACTGGGAACTATAACGCTCCTGCATGTATGTTAATACCTCACCAAAACCCGTAGTGATCATGAACACCAGAAGTATCGGAATATTAACTAGAATTCCCTTCTATCAACTCACAGTTTCTATTGTCCAGGTACCCTTCCTAAAACCATGGTTTGAATCCGTAACCTCTTTTGCATATTCAGGATGACCCTTTGTCATGTTGTTTGTTGCTCAGTGATATATTAGTTACTAGGATTAAGGTACTTATCATCTTTTGAAGAGGAAATATCGAGTGAAGAGACGGAATTTGATGGATCTAGAATTAGTAGGATGACAGCATGATGTAGGAATAAAACGGAGGTGAAAATGAAGAAGATGCTCAAGCCATGATATATTCACTTTTATTATTTCTGGTAGGAAAGTTAATTTGGAGGATTGTATCCTATTTTTTGGTTCCTGTCTTCATTTTTTGCATTGCTGGATATAATTCTGGGTCCCTTGTAGAGTAAATCTATCTTCCCTCTTCCGGGGAACATGAAGGATGCAACCAAGTCTTTAGAGCAATCGAAAGTTCTCGATTGTCTAAGCAGTGTATTTGTAGGCGGCAGGGAGTATGGGGCTGCCTAGGGACAAACTAGTTCCTTTGTATAAAGGTTTAGGGGATTAAAAGAGGATAAATTAGAGGTGAGAAATTGATCTATCGAGTTACCTTAAACCTATACTGCTTTTGTCACTTATTGCTGCTGCTCGCAGCTGCAGCTGCAGCTGTGCAGGGAAAAAGGAGCCAGAGTCTCAGAAAATAGGAAGAGAGGGAAAAGAAAATCTAACTTCTATAGGGGTGTTTCGCAGAGTACTAGTTGTGTATGTGGATGTGGTTTCATCAATTTGCTAGGTTCCCTTGATTTTCATTAAATTGCAAGTAAAAGTAAAGGATCCGATGCTGCGAAAGTCGAAGGATAAAGTTGGCAGGAGGGAGGAGATCGGAGATCAGGGAGTAGGCTGTAGGAGTACTTTAAATTTTTTATTTTTATTTTTTAAAGAACATTCAAATAGCTCATACACCATTCACAAACTAACCATATAAAACACTGGTCGTTGATTAACAAACCAATTAGTTTCCCTATCAGATCTCGAGGATTTTGAAATATTCACGAATTCTGCAATTCTGTATATGAGCAGTTATGTGGTATGGATCCAACTGCTGGGCATGTGATGTGTAAGAGACTCTATCTAAAAAGCCAGTGATCAGAATTGGTATCGTTAAAGATGAATGAGCAGCTATATAGATAAAAAAAAGTTTTGAGTATAAGAAATTAGTATATTAGTAAGATATGCAACCAACCTTCAAATCAGGACAATATGAGGGAGAACTTTGTGCAAATGTAGTGGAGAGTGCGTTCATTTAAAGGAGCTTCCTCATAGGCTATTCCCCTAGCGGCTTGGAGTGAAGGAGTCTGTTTCGACGCACTTCCTCTGTCATGGTTTACTTCTGTAGCAACCAGAGTAAGTCCCCCCTTTTTTTGTTAATTCCAATTTTCATTGTTGAAGTGTTCATTTCTGTCTGCTATTTCAAATTGTATACTAACTGATACATCATCTATATCTCTGTGGATGTGAGCCCTTGCTTGCACCTAAACTAATGAAGTCTTTCAATTTTTTATTAGTTGTCTTAACCCTTCGGATATGATTTCTCGTTTTTATCTTTTCTTCCTAAGAAGAAAAAGAAGAAACAATGGAAAAACTCTGTGCTGTTAGAGGTTACAAATTTAAACTGTTGAGGATCACAATTGAATGAACTTGTATGGTTTGGAGCAGACTAATATGAGCACATTTTTATATGCAATGAAAAGAGATTTCTATCTCTAATCCAACAGTTGAAATGGATATTAACAGTTGAATATTGGTTTACAGGTTTCGGAATTGCATCTTGAAGTCAATTGTATACATTATTCCTGTTCTAGGTGGGGAAACAGACTCCCTGATGTTCCTGAGCAGAACTGGAGCTGACATATTGCTCTGCTTCTTGTGATCGGTTATCTCAAATTCATTGTCTGTTCAACTTTCAGCCTACCTTCGTGGGTATGCAGCATATGTATAGAATTTGTTTATGTTGTCGTGGATGTGTCTATATATACATTTGGCGTCAGTCAGTCAATCGAGGAACAACTTCTTTCACTTTCTTGAACAAGTTATTATTGTTCTAGCCGTCTTGATCAACAGATGCAATGTGCTGGCGGTGCCTGTGAATGGGCCACATAAAATGACGGAACACCGTTGCAACTTTATGTGTGCAGTGAGCAGCCTCTGACAAGAAGGGTTGCCCTTCACTATTTTTACATTCGTAGAGAAACGAAAGGGCTGGTCAGTGATCAATGGTGAAGGGCAATTTCAGTCCTAGCATCTTGTTTCATGCATGGTTCATTATGATCAAAGAGAGTCGTGAACGATGGAAAGTAGTTGACCGTAGCAGCTTCGCCAACATGTTCATGTTGTAGTTAGGTAATCATTGGAGTAATTTAAGATAACCACCGTAAGATCATATAGACCATGCAAATTATATCTACTAGTAGTTTACACGTGCGATGCACGTCTTAATAAATATAGTTTTTTAAATGTAAAAATTCAGGCTACGTCTGAATTTGATCTAAAACCTCATTTACAATAATTATGCACATGCGTTATACGGATTGGTAGATGGACAAATGACACTAAGGCCTTCTCCCATTATAATATTAGAGATATATCTTACTAGTATAATGTACTAATGGAACGGGTCTGGAAAAAATAAAGTCATCAAATTAAATAAATATATATTGAATAAAAAAATAGTTTATATTTGAATGTTTCGGTTTGGATTACACGTGCGGTGCACATTTATATTTGTTGGACATAGTTTGGATGTGTATTATACGTATTTATATAGTTACAAAGTTAGTGTTTGTTTGTTACAAACCCAACTCCTCCATTAAAATAGTAGAAATAAAATAGTAGAGATTCTATATTATATCTCTAATCTCTAATATTATAATGGGAGAAGGCCTTAGTGTCATTTGTCATTTTGTCATCTACCAACATGTGCAACGCACGTGCATAACTAATATAAAGGAGGTTTCCAGTTCAAATCCTCCCTACGTCAGAGTTTTTTTTTTGTTTTTGAAATTATTAAAACGTGGATCACACGTGTAAATTACTAGTAATAATAATAATATAATAATAATAATATAATGGGAGAAGGCCTTGGTGTCATTTGTCATTTTGTCATTCTACAAACATGTACAACGCACGTACGTAACTAATATAAAGGAGGTTTCCGGTTCAAATCCTCCTTATGTCAGAGTTTTTATTTTTATTTTTTGAAATTATTAAAACGTGCATTGCACGTGTAAATTACTAGTTATAGATAAATAGGTAGATAGATAGTAATTTACACGTGTGATGCACATTTAATATATTAAAAAATTTAAAGTAAAAAATATGACTTAGTGAGGACTCGAACCGAAGACCTCCTTTATATTAGTTATACACATGTAATGCACGGATTGGTGGATTTATAAATGACGCTAAGGCCTTCTCCCATTATAGTATTAGAGATCAGAGATTAGAGATACTTATAGGAGAGAGAGTCTATCCCCTCTTTTTTCTTTTTCTCTATTTTGAAATAGATAAAGTAGAGGAAAAGTAGGGATTCCTGTTTAAGTAACACGTGCACCACTCATAATTTTATTTAAAAAATCAAAACAAAATAAAAACCTCAATCCCTCAAACACAGTATCTTCTCTTCTCACTTTCTCAATCTAAAAAAATCTCACGTTTCTTCTCAAATCCATCCCATCCCCTAGCTCAGAATTAGATTTTTAAGTAAATACAATTTATAATTTTTTTTATATATTAATTTCTTAGTCTATCATCTTTATCCTAACATGTGCTATAATGCATGGTTTATCTCTACTACTATAATGGGAGAAGGCCTTAGTGTAATTTGTCCTTCTACCAACCCGTGTAACGCACGTGCATAACTATTGTAAATGTGGTTAGATCAAATCTGAATTTTTACTTTAAAAAAATTTATATTTATTAAGACGTGCATTGCACGTGTAAACTACTAGTAATGTATAACCTACTAGTATAATGGACGTGCGATGCACATCTAAAAAAAGGTAAAGTCATCAAATTAAATGAATATATATATTAAATAAAAAAAAGTTTATATTTGAATGTTTTGATTTGGGCTACACGTGCGATGCACATTTATAGTTGTTGGATATAGTTTGGACGTGTATTATACGTGTTTATATAGTTACAAAGTTAGGGTTTATTTGTTACAAACCCCAACTCTCCCATTAAAATAGTAAAGATTTACTGAATGTTAATGATATTGTAATATACTTGTTAACATAAGTTAATTGATTTGTGATATGTTTTCATTGCATGTATTTTTAGCTTTAGTAATATTCAATTGGATAATATTATGGCTTGACAGTTGATGCTGTTTATTTCTGGGAGACGTGTGGATGCACCAGGTGTGAGTTCGGACTCAATTTGTATTGAAGGAGAATGCCGCTCGTCTGCCGATCTTCGGTTGACCTTCTGGGACCTGCGATGAGCTCGGAAAGATGTTGAAGGCTGGGCTCGGATCGGAAGGGTCGGATCCGAGGTCTTGTGTACCTGCAGACGGTCCTGAAACACCGGGGTTTATCCCGGCGGCGGACCCTCCGACGCTCTAGTCAGTTTCTGTGAGAGAGTAGCAATAACTAGGTATATTTAAGTGGCAAAAGATTCATTACCTCAAAAGGTGGGTGTGGGTCTAGTATTTATAGAGAATCCCAATCGGGTTTGGTTCCACTTGGGGGCCGGGTCTGGATCCGAAAGCCCGTGGGCCTGACGTGGCAGAAGGCCCAGGGGGTTTAGAGCGGACGTGGCAATACCAGGAGTGGTATAGGGCTGACGTGGCGAAACCCTTGGCGGTATTTGGAGCTGATGTGGCCCATCGGGGGCCTCCTGTGCTTCTGGGAGGGATCGGAGGGCCTAGGCTGCGCCAGGTCATCCTTCTGCCCCGCCAGAGAGGGGGAACGGCCTGTGGGACTGTCCCGGATCGGACTCCGAGGGCTACTGAGGCTCGTCGGTACGAGGAGGCCAGTACCGTGAGGGCAAACACGAGGATCGGCGCCGACCCTGAGGTGGTTCGGAGCCGAACCAGGTTGCTATCTTTACCTTTCTAAGTGGGAATTGTATTGGGCCCTGGTTGGGCCTCAGGCCATTTTTACCCTGTCACACAAGCCCCCCACTCCTGCGGGGGGTGCGGGAGCTAGCCGTGGAGGAGTGCTTATGGTTGTAGAAAAAATGGGAGGGCGAATCACAGGGCCTTCCTGGTGGCGCTGCCCTGAGGCTTGGATAGGACCTCGAGCTAGTCGAGGGTTAACGTGTAGGTGAAGGCGATGGCGAACCGTTGTATCTTCCGGAGAAGAGTACCCTGGTGTTCGACAGGACCTCGAGAGGTCGAGGGATTATGTGTCGACAAGGGTGATGGCGAGCCGTTGTTTCTTCCTGAGAAGAGTACCCGGGTGCCAGACCGAACCTCGAGATGAGGGAGAATTATGGGCTGGTAAGGGTGATGGCCAGCCGGTGGATCTTCCGAAGAAGAGTACCCAGGTGCCAGACCGGACCTCGAGCTGGCGAGGGATTACGGGTCGGTGAGGGTGAAGGCGAGCCGTTGTTTCTTCCTGAGAAGAGTACCCGGGTGCCAGACCGAACCTCGAGATGAGGGGGAATTATGGGCTGGTAAGGGTGATGGCCAGCCGGTGGATCTTCCGAAGAAGAGTACCCAGGTGCCAGACCGGACCTCGAGCTGGCGAGGGATTACGGGTCGGTGAGGGTGAAGGCGAGCCGTTGTTTCTTCCTGAGAAGAGTACCCTGGTGCCAGACCGAACCTCGAGATGAGGGGGAATTATGGGCTGGTAAGGGTGATGGCCAGCCGGTGGATCTTCCGAAGAAGAGTACCCAGGTGCCAGACCGGACCTCGAGCTGGCGAGGGATTACGGGTCGGTGAGGGTGAAGGCGAGCCGTTGTTTCTTCCTGAGAAGAGTACCCTGGTGCCAGACCGAACCTCGAGATGAGGGGGAATTATGGGCTGGTAAGGGTGATGGCCAGCCGGTGGATCTTCCGAAGAAGAGTACCCAGGTGCCAGACCGGACCTCGAGCTGGCGAGGGATTATGGGTCGGTAAGGGTAAAGGCGAGCCGTTGTTTCTTCCTGAGAAGAGTACCCGGGTGCCAGACCTAACCTCGAGACGAGGGGGAATTACGGGCTGGTAAGGGTGATGGCCAGCCGGTGGATCTTCCGAAGAAGAGTACCCGGGTGCCAGACCGGACCTCGAGCTGGCGAGGGATTATGGGTCGGTAAGGGTGAAGGCGAGCCGTTGTTTCTTCCTGAGAAGAGTACCCTGGTGCCAGGCCGAACCTCGAGACGAGGGGGAATTACGGGCTGGTAAGGGTGATGGCCAGCCGGTGGATCTTCCGAAGAAGAGTACCCTGGTGCCAGACCGGACCTCGAGCTGGCGAGGGATTACGGGTCGGTAAGGGTGAAGGCGAGCCGGTTGATCTTCCGAAGAAGAGTACTTTAGTGCCGGCGAAGGCGAGCCGTTATTTTGCCCGAACCGACCCCCGTACCGAGCGGCCAGTCTGGCACTGGGTGACGTCAGCAGCACATGTTTCGAGGACGTGGCGTGATTTCCTAGGCGGCAGTTGCACGTCAATCGGTGAATAGTGACTGCGAAACTCGAGGAGTCGTTCCTATCCCCTATAAATGTTTCCCCCTCTCCTCCCATCGCCCATTTCTCTCTTGCTCCTTACTTTTCAAAAAAACCCTTCAACTCTTCAGCGTTCGTCCCTTCAGTTTCCTGCAGCAAGGTCGTTTTTCCGAGGTGATCCCAGGTTAGTTGGTAACCCCGTTTAGCTTAGGCACAGATGGATAGGGCTCAGTCCGGTTCGTCGGCGTCGACCTCTGGGGGGGGAGTGAGGCCTGTCTCGAAACCGACCTCGGGGGAGGGGCCGGTAGGCGAGGAGGAGGTTGTACACAATGTGAAGCCATTGCGATCTCGGAGGCATTTCGTGGTGGAAAGCAGCGACTCTGAGGAGGGGGGCGGTAGTTCAGACGAAGTCCGGACCCTAGGGTTGGCTTCCGGAAAGGAGGGTGGTTCCGATGGAGAAGGCTCCGCAGGGTCTCGGAATCCGCCCGTTCTGGGGCGTTTGTCTACACCTTCGCCGGAACGGACCAAGAGGAGGAGGGCTCCGAGAAGAAGGGATCGAGGATCGGCGGCGCGAGCGACTCGGTGATAGGGTCGTCTGCACAACCCCAGTCTTTCCGTCGCTACCCCGACGATCTCTCAGATAAGGAGTCCTCGGGGGTCCAGCCGTCGTCGTCAAGTCGGAAGAGGTTGAAGGTGGACGCATCCCCGTCCGTTCTGGAGGCAAGCGACTTGGGGGCTCTGCAGTTGGCCTACTACATAGGGCCCAGTTATGAGCTTATGCTGCCGAATTCTACTCTTCGGCCGACCGATCCCCTGCCGGATAGGTATTGTATCTTCCCTGTGGACGCCTTTATCTCCGGCCTGAGGCTGCCCATCCATCCATTCGTTCGGGAGGTGTTGAATTGGTCGTCCCTGGCGCCAATGCAGTTTGGACCGAACTCCTGGAAGCAGATCATCTGCTTCGTGCTGTTGTGCGAGGAGCAGAGGGTGCCCCTGCGGCTGAGCGTGTTCCGAGCGATGTTGTTGATCGGCTCATCGGCAGAGGGAGTATACTATATCTCGCCTCGAGGTAAGGCGAAGGTTGTCCACGGTCATCCAGATTCCATCAAGTTTTGGAAGAAAAAGTATCTGGTGATCCGGAGTGAGGATCCTTGGGCTATCCCCACTCGGTGGAACCATTCTAAGCCGAGCTACGCAGCACCGGGGCCGGGGGACTTGACGGCGGAGGAGTGGAGACTAGTTGAGCGTCTCCGTCTGTCGTATAGCATCAATTGGGGGAAGGTGACGGAGGTCCATCTGGCGAGCGTCGGACTGAGCCCTAGCCCGGCCGTGCCTCGTACGTGGTTGTTTCTTTCCTCTCACTCTTCTTGTACTTTCTTGCTCATTTGTTCTTAATGGATCTTTTTACAGAAATGGATGAAGAATCGATTAAGGCGCTGAGGCTCGCCATGAAGAAAAAGAAGGCCGAGAAGAAGGACGTCGTGGCGAAGACGACCGAGTTGTCCCAGGTGGTCTCCGAGGCCCCCATTCAGCCGAGGATGAAAAGGACTCGGTCGGAGACGGGTGGGGACGCGGTGGTCCAGGGGGGTCCGGATCAGGGTACGGCCGCCGACCTTGATAAGGGGAAGGGTCCCCTGGTGGATCCCGGACTAGAGGAGAGACTTCGGCGAAGGTGGGCGCCGGATTGGTCGATCCGCGAGGGTGATTGCCTGGTCCGGGGGCGCCAGGCCGTGGAGGTCGCAGATAAGCTGGTGACCCCTCGGGACCGTTCGGATATGAAGTCCCAGACCCTGGACGAGGCGTACGTGCGTCTTGCGCAGGCCACCGTGCTGGTAAGTCAATCGAACCCCCTAGCTTTCAGGTTATGTCGTTAAGAAAGATTTCTTAGTAGTGTCTGGCTATGGCAGGCGACCGTGCAGGGGGCCCATGTGAGGGGCCTCTACGAGGCGGCGTTGCAGCGAGAGCGAGACCGGGCTGACAAGGCCGAGCAGGAGGCGACGGAATTGAAGGGAGAGCTCGAAGGCTCTCGTAAGAAGGAGGCGGAGACGAAGGCGGCTTTTGACAAGGAGAAGGAGGAATGGGCGAAGGCGAGGGCGGCTCAGGATCAGATGTCGGAGAAGGAGAAGAAAGAGGTGACTGAGTCGTGTCAGATCCTGGTGATCAAAGCCCAGGATAGCAGTTATGCCAAGGCCCTCAGCCATGTGAGGCACTTTTATCCGACTATTGACCTGTCCAACTTCGAGTATGATATGGAGATTGAGGGGACACCGAAGACCCCTGGCAGACAAGGGTCCGATGATAATCCGGTTGCCGACCCCCCTGCTGATCCGGCTGACATTGAGGTGGGAAAACAAGCTGTATAATTTTTGTCCTTCTTTTTCCTTCTCTCGATTGTATTTGCCTTCCGCGGACTGGTCACCGCATTTTTTGTATGGGAAAACTGAATTTATAAAAAGAGGGTTTTTGGCTGGCCAAGTGTTCCAACTTCGAAGAATTTCCGAACCTCTTTGCTTATATGTCTTGAGTTGGCTGGTTCTCTTGTAGGTTACGGCTCCCCTTCCTGAGGTGGATCCCCTTCGTTCCGACGTGGCGTGGCTTCGGGGCAAGGTTGAGGCTTTAGAGGCCACTTTAGTTCGGTATCGAAAGAGGGCTCGCGACACCGATGCGGCCTTCCATTATTACAGGAACAAGTCCGAAGCCCTAAGTGAGGAGGCGAGCCTGCTGAGGAGGGCGATGGTGGATCGGGAGCTCGGGGGCGTTGGCCTTGGATATACCATGTCGAGTTCCTCGGTGCAGAGGCCTTCCTCTGAGAAGCTACTTCGCGACGTGATAGTGGAGAAGGAGATGGAGATACACCGCTATAGGACTATGCTGGGTGTTTTGACATCTTCCTCGAGGGGTCGGCGAGCAGAGGGGGCTCCCTCGGCGTTGCAACTGATGGAACGCATGCGATCCGTGGATGCCCAGAGCTCCGTGGCCGGGGCGTCGACTGTGGCAGAACCAAAGGACCGTCATGATGAAGAGAGAGTTCCAAGTCGTTTGGTCGGAGTGATTCCGCCCTTCGCCGGATCCGAGGGGCCCTAAGTCGGCGATTCCCTTTAGTTTGAGATGAGTGGGGTGGTCCTGTAACGGTATTTGCTTGTTTTCTCAGCAAAAAATAACAGAGTATGAATAAAGCTATCTTTTCCTTCTTTGCTCTGGCTAGCGGGGTGGTGAAGGCGAGGTTGGGCTCCGCCGATTCGTGAGGGATCGATGCGGGGCGACAGGGAGACCTCCGGTCCGGGGTTGGGTCGAACCTACCGAGGCGTTTGGGGATGAGACCTGAGTGAGAACCCAGGTGCCGCCCCCATTGCCCGGTACCGGGTCAGAGTTGCCGAGGTATTTAACTTTTGACAAAAAGGGACTTCTTTCATACCAGACAGGGGGGGGGGGGGGTTGCTGAAGCGGCCCCTTTCACATGAATGTTTACAAAAGATTTAATTTACTTAAGCCATGCTAGAACCTAAGCTTGCTCTCCCAGGAATTTCATGAGGTGCTCAGCGTTCCAGGGTCGGCTGATGGGTCGGTCGTTCATATCCGTCAGTCGGTATGTACCAGGGCGTACAGCTTCGACTACGCGGTATGGGCCTTCCCAGTTGGGAGCCAGTTTCCTCTTCTTGGTTGGATCAGAGACAGATAGCTTTCGCAAAACCAGGTTCCCTGCCTGGATGCTGGTGGGGCGGACTTTCTTGTTGTAAAATCTCTCGATCCGTTGCTGATAAATGCTCCTTTGGACCGCAGACTTCTCTCGCACTTCGGCGACGAGGTCCAGGTTAGCCCTCAGGGCGGACGCATTGTCGTCTTCATCGAAGGCTATGATCCGGGGAGAAGGCAATCCGACCTCGACGGGGATGACTGCCTCAGTCCCATAGGTCAGATTGAATGGCGTCTCCCCCGTGGGGATCCTCTGTGTGGTTCGGTGTGCCCATAGTACGCTGGGCAGCTCCTCAACCCATAGCCCTTTGGGGGAATTGTCAAGGCGCTTTTTGAGGCCGTCGAGGATTTGCCTGTTCGCGTTCTCCGCTTGGCCGTTAGACTGAGGGTGGCAAATGGCGGAGAAACGCTGCTGGATGCCGATGTCCTCACA
This sequence comes from Hemerocallis citrina, assembly GCA_017893485.1. Taxonomy (NCBI): domain Eukaryota; kingdom Viridiplantae; phylum Streptophyta; class Magnoliopsida; order Asparagales; family Asphodelaceae; genus Hemerocallis; species Hemerocallis citrina. The sequence goes on along the minus strand of CM030368.1, from coordinate 203,227,576 downwards.
GAAAGTTTGGAAGTTCTGTCCTTGGAACTGGGTTCCGTTGTCCGTGACGAGGATTCGAGGGATCCCGAATCGACAAATGATGTTCTTCCAAAAGAACTGTTGCACTTGGCGCTCGGTGATGCTGGATAGTGGTTCGGCTTCGATCCACTTGGTGAAGTAGTCGATGGCGACAATCAGGAATTTCTTTTGCCCTACCGTTGGGGGGAAGGGCCCCACAAGGTCCATACCCCACATGGCGAAGGGCGTAGGGCTCGCCAGGGATCGGAGGTTGGCTTGGGGAAGCCTTTTGATAGGGGAGAATCTTTGGCAGGGGCCGCACCTCTTGACTAAGTCTTGTGAGTCTTGGAGCATGGTGGGCCAATAGTACCCTTGATTCAGGGCCTTCCGGGCAAGTGTCCTACTCCCCATGTGGCATCCGCCGATCCCTTCGTGCAGGTCTTTGAGGGCGTAGCTGGCCTCGTCCCTGGCGAGGCAGCGGAGGTATGGTTTGCCGTCGGCCAAGGTGTACGAGCGTTTGAAGAGGATGTTATCGATCATGACGAACCTTTCAGCTCGGATTCTGATTCGTCTGGCCTCGGCTTTGTCTTCAGGAAGCTCGGCCCTGCTTAAGAATTTTCGGATGGGAGTGGTCCAGTCGTCTGGGCTGGTCCCCTCTTGCACACACATCGCTTCCGGCTCTGGGCCACTGATGCTTGGCTTCAAGAGGACCTCGACGAGCACCGTTCGATCGAGACCCTCGAAGGAAGAAGAGGCAAGTTTGGATAGCGCGTCGGCTTGGGCGTTCTGTTCCCTGGGGACTCTGACAACCGCAGCGCCGTCGAAGAACGCCAAGAGTCGTCTGACTGCCGCCAAATACCTCATCATTCGGTCGTCACGGGCTTCGTACTCTCCGGTGATTTGATGGACCACGAGCTGAGAGTCGCTAAATGCCCGGATTTGCTTGGCACCGGCTCGGTGGGTGAGGGTCAATCCGGCGATCATGGCCTCGTATTCTGCCTCGTTGTTGGAGGCTGGAAAGTTGAGGCGCAGGGAGTATTGAAGTAGGAATTGGTCGGGGCCACGAAGGATGACGCCAGCCCCACTCCCCGTTTCGCATGACGAGCCGTCGACAAAGACCTCCCAGGTCGGATCCGACCCTTCTATGTCAGGCTGCTCGGAGACGGTGCACTCAGTTATGAACTCGGCGAGGGCCTGCCCTTTAATGGCCGCCCTTGGATGATAGCTGATGTCGAACTGGCTCAGCTTGATCGACCATTTGACTAATCGGCCGGAGTTTTCGGGCTTGTGGAGGACAGTCTTCAGTGGTTGGTCGGTCAGTACTTGGACGGAGTGGGCCTGGAGGTAAGGTCGAAGTTTTCGGGCTGCCATAACCAGGGCATAGGCCACCTTCTCTATCTTCGCGTATCTCGTCTCGGCCGGGAGCAGTACTTTGCTCACATAGTACAGTGGTTTTTGAACTCCTTCCTCCTCTCGGACGAGGACGGCGCTGAGGGCGCAGTCCGAGGCGGACAGGTAGAGCCAAAGCGGCTCGCCCGGCTCGGGCTTGCTAAGGAGAGGCGGGTTGGCGAGGTATTGTTTCAGCTGTTCGAAGGCTTCTTGTTGATGGGTACCCCACTCGAAGCCCCCTTTCCCGCGCAAGGCTTTGAAGAAGAAGAGAGATTTCTCCCCTGACTTGGAGAGAAAACGGCCGATTGCCGCCAACCGACCTGTGAGCCTCTGAACCTCTTTGACATTCCGGGGCGGGGACATGTTAATAATGGCCTGTATTTTTTCGGGGTTTGCCTCAATGCCGCGCTGGCTGACGATGAATCCTAAGAACTTCCCCGTGGAGACGCCGAAGGTGCATTTAGCCGGGTTGAGCCTCATGTTGTGGCGTCGGAGGACACCGAAGGCTTCCTCGAGGTCGGCGACATGGTCCGGCCCCGCCTGGCTCTTGACAAGCATGTCGTCGACGTAAACTTCTACGTTGCGGCCGATCAGGTCCTTGAAGACTCTGTTGACAAGTCGCTGGTACGTGGCTCCAGCATTTTTCAGCCCGAAGGGCATAACGCGGTAACAATAAAGACCTTGGTCGGTGACGAACGAGGTCTTGGAGATGTCTGGTGGAAACATCCGGATCTGATTGTACCCCGAGAACGCGTCCATGAAGGACAGCAGCTCGTGCCCTGAGGTCGCGTCTATTAAAGCGTCGATGCGCGGGAGGGGGAAAGGATCTTTCGGACACGCTTTGTTAAGGTCCGTGAAGTCAATGCAGATTCGCCAACCCCCTGTCGCTTTCTTCACCATGACGACATTGGCCAACCACTCGGGGTAGCTGACTTCCTGGATGAATCGAGCGGACAAGAGTTTGTCCACTTCTGTTTTTACAATTTGTTGCCTCTCCGGGGCGACTTTGCGCCTCTTTTGGACGATCGGTTTAGAGTCAGGGAGGACGCTCAGTCGGTGCATGATCAAGTCTTCGGAGATCCCGGACATATCGGAGGGCTTCCAAGCGAAGAGATCAACGTTGCGGCGGACGCAAGCGATGATGCCCGTCTTCAGGTCTTCGGCGAGTGAGCGGCTCACCCGGAACCATTTTGACTCATCCTTGGTGTCGAATAGGACCTCCTCCAGTTCGTCAACGGGCTCGGGAGCGGGGCCGCCTCTCTCGGGTTCGAGTTCAACGGCGTCGAGGGGGAGTACGCCCCCTCCCCGGGTGGCAACGCAACATGACCGTGTTGCTTCGATGCTGTCTCGGACGGTGCTGACCCCTTGGGGGGGGGGGAATTTGAGTTTCATATGGTGGGCCGAAGGTATCGCCTGGAGGGAGTTTAGCCCGGGCCGGCCGAGGATGGCGTTGTAGGCCGCCTTGACGTGGATGACCATGAAATCCAAGGACTCGGTCCTCTTGACAGGGGCCGATCCAGCGGTGACGTCGAGGGTAATAATTCCCTCCACTACGACCGGGACGCCCGAAAATTTGAGCAACGTGCATCCTGCTGGTTTGAGTTTCCCTCTGGATAATCTGAGACTTTCGAAGGTTCTGAGGAAGAGAATATTTACCGAGTTGCCGTTGTCAACAAGGATTCGGCGAACCTCACAATTGGCCATGTGGAGGCTAATGACGAGGGCATCGCAGTGGGGTAGGTGAACCCCTTCGGGGTCCTCTCCTGAGAAGGAGACTGGCCGCGGTTGTAGCTCGGGAGAGGGGCTGTACTGAATAGCGCTCGTCTCCTGGGTGAAGGTTCTTTGGGAAGTATCGGATTCTCCCCCCACCGGCCCCCCGTGGATGTAGTGTAGGGTGAATGGCGTATCCATGGATACCTCGGATTCGGGATCCTGACCTTGGGTGCGGTTTGGGTTAGGGTTCGGGGTTGATAATTCCCGGTTCCTATCACCTTGCCGACCCCGTGGGCCGTCATCCCTGTGGGTCTGCCTCGGATGGTTCGGGGCCGGGTTGGAAACGGCCCTTCCCCTGCTGTGGGTAATCTTGCGGTTGAGGATTACTCCCCGGAGGTCGGGCTGGGCTGGCCGGCCGACGCTCCTTTGGGACTCCCGAGGGGGAGCCTTGTGTTTCGACGTGCGTGGCCTGGCTTTATCAGTGGGTGGGGGCGAGTCCCGTTGGTTGACGGAGGGAGCAGCCCCCTTGCCTTTGGAGGCCATGAGGGTTCGGCTATCGAGGTCTTTTGAGGGTCTGGATCGGATCGGCTTCTGGAGCAGCGGTTCCCACAGACGGCGCCAACCTGATGCTGTTTATTTCTGGGAGACGTGTGGATGCACCAGGTGTGAGTTCGGACTCAATTTGTATTGAAGGAGAATGCCGCTCGTCTGCCGATCTTCGGTTGACCTTCTGGGACCTGCGATGAGCTCGGAAAGATGTTGAAGGCTGGGCTCGGATCGGAAGGGTCGGATCCGAGGTCTTGTGTACCTGCAGACGGTCCTGAAACACCGGGGTTTATCCCGGCGGCGGACCCTCCGACGCTCTAGTCAGTCTCTGTGAGAGAGTAGCAATAACTAGGTATATTTAAGTGGCAAAAGATTCATTACCTCAAAAGGTGGGTGTGGGTCTAGTATTTATAGAGAATCCCAACCGGGTTTGGTTCCACTTGGGGGCCGGGTCTGGATCCGAAAGCCCGTGGGCCTGACGTGGCAGAAGGCCCAGGGGGTTTAGGGCGGACGTGGCAATACCAGGAGTGGTATAGGGCTGACGTGGCGAAACCCTTGGCGGTATTTGGAGCTGATGTGGCCCATCGGGGGCCTCCTGTGCTTCTGGGAGGGATCGGGGGGCCTAGGCTGCGCCAGGTCATCCTTCTGCCCCGCCAGAGAGGGGGGACGGCCTGTGGGACTGTCCCGGATCGGACTCCGAGGGCTACTGAGGCTCGTCGGTACGAGGAGGCCAGTACCGTGAGGGCAAACACGAGGATCGGCGCCGACCCTGAGGTGGTTCGGAGCCGAACCAGGTTGCTATCTTTACCTTTCTAAGTGGGAATTGTATTGGGCCCTGGTTGGGCCTCAGGCCATTTTTACCCTGTCACAACAGTGATTCTCTAAATCATCTACTTATATGAGAATTGTATGAGAATAATAATGAAGATTTCAAAAAATCCCTTATCTACTTCACCCAGGATTCTCCCTCAAGTAAAGTAAAGTAAAGTAAAGTAAAGTAAAAATAAAATAAAATAAAATAAAATAAAAAGAATATCACGTCCATCACACGTGCTAACTAACTGCTGGTTTAGTAAACGACCCAAACCCGTTCGGCCACTGACTCTCTCCCTCCTCTCTCTCTGTCTGTTCGAATACATTCCAAACTTCCGAGATCTAACGATGCAATTCTTCAGCGGTGTATCGGCGGTGGTGGAGGTGACCCCGTCCCCGGCGGCGCCACCGGGAACTGTCGGCTCCGGCCTCTCCATCGGCGGCAACAACGCGAACATGCTCTACGTGTTCAACCGCAACGGCGTCTGCCTCCTCTACCGCCAATGGCACCGCCCGCTGCGAACCCTTGACGCGCAGCAGGACCACAAGCTCATGTTCGGGCTCCTCTTCTCGCTCCGCTCCTTCACCGCCAAAATGGACCCCATCAGGTTATGAAATCTTTTTTGCTAGGGTTGTTAGGGTTTGGAATATTCTTGAATCTTGAATTTTTGGAATCTGGAAATGGCAGTGGGGAGAAGGGGAATCTGGGAGTGCCGCTGATGCCGGGGCAGGGATGTTCGTTTCATAGCTTCAGGACGAATACTTACAAGCTCAATTTCATGGAGAGCCCTTCCGGCATTAAGGTATCTCTACTCTTGGTGTTTTTGCGGAGTTGTTTATAATTGTACGTTGGGTAAATAGTGTTACGATCCCAGTTTTTGTATGGGGAGTTGATATTGAGTATATGTAGATTTGGAAATTTTCCCTATAATAGATAGCTTTTAGGGGTGAGTTATAGTAGGTTTGT